>JAUCMU010000001.1:17394076-17416484 GCA_032275025.1 Enteromius treurensis
GCCAATCAGAGCAGACCTCCTCATTACTATTCATGAACCTTCCAAATAAGGCAAAAACAGACTGTTTCATTCTAGGGCCAAATTCTAGGGTTGTTAATGGACCTGTAAAACTGTTTCTGGGCATTTTTTCCCCTTACCTAAGCTACATACCTTCTATGAACATATCAGAGAACAATTTAAAATATTCTATCAATGCATTCTATGGCACCTTTAAGTAAAGATTGTACTCTATCAATATAGAACAGTTAGGTAAAGATCATGTTCCATTTAGTAAATTTCCTACTACAACTATATTAAAACTTAATATTTGGTTAGTAATATGTATTGCTAAGAAGTTCACACTTTTAAGGCGATATGCTTAATATTTCGATTTTTTTCCCACCCTCATTCTATATTTTTATATAATCGTATCTCGGCCACATACTGTCCGATGCTAACAAATCATACTAATTTATTCCGCTTTCTGATGATGTGGGAGACATATGGTCATTATATCTGGTGACACTTTGTTTATTGTTTTGTCATGCATATTGTTTTCCTGTGTATTTGTGTGCGTGTCTTGCCTTGAAACTGCTGGAGCGGGTATGGATTCCTCTGTGCCTGACTCATCTGTCTGGGGAGATGTTGCTGCTGCTGTAACTAGAAAAATAAGAGAAGCAAAGCAGAAAAATGCATGAATATAAAAATTCCTTATCCATAACAACAGAAAGCAGAACTCCGAATCCACGGAGGGACAGCAGCTGCTTGCACGCACACAAGAGTGACTTTTTCTTAATCGAGGATTTTATATTTTTACGAAAGCCCTGCACTCTCACCTGTTCTGCCAGCATGTGCTGCTGCTGCTGCTGCCTCTGTTCTCTCAAAAGCTGTGCTTTCTGCTGCTCCATCAGATGGAGCTGAACCCTCTTTTCCTGCTCCATAGCCATCATCTGCTTCATCATAGCCTGCTGTTGCTGCTGTGGATTGGGCAGATAGCCGCCAGGCACCGCCCCGTTAGGCCCTGCCGAGGTCACGCCCCCCGGTCCTCCGTGAGGTGGCTGGACTCCAGCAGCCTGTCGCGGCAGACCAACCACACCTTCCTACAGACACAAGAACAGAGAGCTGATCAGTGAGCTGATTCACTTCATGTATTCAGTCTTTAATCAAACAACTAAGAAACACAATATGGTTTGAATTGTCATTTGATCTCTGAGGACTAGTATTATATTAAGCAATATGCATATTACATAAACTACAGTTCAAACATGTTTTTAAATTAAGTTCTTAAGATCACATCTAAATACATCTCAATTTAATAAAGCATTAAAAACAATGTTAACATAAATAAATACTCAAATTCTTTTTGTCCAAGAAGACCTGTATAATATATTTTTCCATTCTCATAAAAAAAACTTGGCATACTTTTATCAAAATGTGTTTCCTAATGAACAAGATCTCTTTCTCCTGTGTGGGGTCAGGAGAAGGTTTCCCTCTGAACCGTGGTTAAGGTAATATTAAACTACTTCTAGCACACTGGGAACAGACTGCGGTCTTGTCTGAGACGATATAAACTCAGATCCAAAACAAAGAGTCATGAGACCCGGACCAAGCGTTTATGGTCTTATAAGTTCTGACGTCCACGCAAACTAAACTGAAACACCACATAACTGGTAATAACATTACTAACGGTGAGAGCTAGGATAGGGAATGTTAGGCAGAGGAAGAGGAACTGTTGCAAACTGGATTCAAACTCACACCATCCGCACAAGCACCCCATAACTCAATGTGCCCGAGCACATTCAATAACCGCAAGGCTCCAATCTGGAGAGATCATTTTATTTAAACCAGCTCTCCACAAGGCTCTTATAACAGAATAAATAATGAAGCACAAACATGCACACGCCACAGGAGACTGTTCAGATAAATCTAGAGCAGACCGGTCAATGAGCACAAATCTGTGTGTAGACAGCTGGATCTCTTCTGTTAACCAGTCATGCTGCCCAAACCTGCGCCGATCCGCACGTACGTATCTCTGTTACAAGCTGGACCGGCCAAAGGGGGGCAGTGTTGATCTTTCCCCCCCCCATCACTTCTCTCACTCCCTTTTTGAGTCGTCATCTATCTCTATTTCTTCCACCTCTGTGCCCATGTCTCCATTCCGTTCTCCATCTTTCCCTCCTTCCTCCACATTTCCCTTTACCTCCTCTCTTTTTCTTCTCTTTCACCCTCACCGCCTTACATACTCTTTTTCATTACGACCCCCCCCCCACTCCCTTCAGCGCTCTCTGCAGATGGCTTAATCATGAGTGGTGTAAAAGATGTGTCTCCTTCTTCCTGCCGGATAATGTGTGTGAGCCAAAGACTCCTCAGCCGAGCACAGAGGGAGAGAGACAGAGAGAGAGATGAGGGGTGAGAGAAAAGGAATCAAATGACAGAAAAAAACATTAAAGAGAGGGAGAGAGAGGAAAAAAAAACAGGAAAGAGCGACAAAGATAGAGAGAGAAAGAGCAGGTAGCCAGGCAACAGTGGCTGTAATGTTGAGCAGATGGTGCTCATAGGAGCCATGATGGACGACAGCGGGCAGCAGCCACGAGAGAGAGAGAGAGAGAGAGACCGGGAGAGAGCAGCGTAAATTAAGTCTCTCTTTTATCCTCTCTTCCTCCTCTTTCTGTCTCCATTGCTGATTCTGTGTCCGTCTTTTTCGTTCACACATGTCTGAAGCACTCTCGATCTTACCGTTTGTGCTTTGTCATCCTTCTCTGAAACTAAACTGTCAACTAAAAAGGCTGTTGAAGACGGGAGGATTGGTGCAATTACAGTAAGAAATGTTTCGGAACGATTACTGCGACTTGAAAATGTTACTGAAAGGTGTAGCATCACACTATATGGAACTGAAAATAAATACAAAGTTCTGGCATTAGGACTCTAGATGATGCAGTCTGATAGATCCAAGTCAGTATGACATAATGACAATGACATCACAGCCGATTGGCTCTCTCATGTATCTGTAGCCAATGAGCTCACTGCTCAACATGCTTTTGGTAGCAGTTTGCAATGCACTTCAGAAACCCTCCACCATCCCCAGCTCCACCTTTATGTGGGTTCCTCATATTATAAGTATGGGCTGGGCGCTGTACCGGTATTAATGTGACTACTGGTATTATGTTGTGCCATGATATGGATTGCGTTATACCGTAAATATTCATGGATTTTATTGAACGGACAGACAAAGATATTCCACCCCCCCGCAGTCATTACTGTGTCATCAGAGAAAGAACAAGCTTACATAAATCAGAACCGGATGATGTTTGCTCCAAATGCTAGATCAGCTTATTTTGGCTGATATATTTTCTGGAACTACACAAACTATATTATAATAATATCCCAAAATGTAATTTTTTGTGGAAACATTACCAAGTCTGTAAACAGCTGTTAACACAGGACAGAGAGTTTGAATATAGACACACAAAAAAAATACTGTAGCAGGCAGCGCAAGATCACAGTTCACAATGCTCCGAACGCAGGGGTTTAATATAAATGAATCTCTGAAGAGAACGTTTAGATGGCATTTTCTTTTTCTCCTACCTTTGTGTTCATAAAGCAGTGCAGCTTTGTTTACAATGCTATATTGAGAATGTTCCATTAGCACCACATATCGCACACCCCTAATAAATGTGCAGCGGCACATATTTCTTACATGCTCACAGCGGAGCTGTATGTCTCGACGATCTCCACCTAAGTGCGATGTTTTACCAAAGCCAACAAACAAGCAGGCAAGACTATCCAACGGCAGTGAAAAAGTTTAGCTCATGTGCATTTGTTAAAGGTGTTGAAGGATGTGCTAAGGAAAACAGCTCACTGCAGTTTGCACAAAGCAATACATAGTGCAATACAGAGAGTCAGAGTGATTGCTTTCATTGATCTCATGCATACACACATTGATTACCAGTAGTGAGCCTTGGCCCAGATCAGACACTAATCTGAGGGGCTTGCTCACAACATCCCCTCTAATAACACACCACGCGCCAACACATGGCCCTCATGAGGGCGTTTGTGTGTGTGGGTGGTAGTAGTAGTGACTGGCCAATTCAACAAATTTGAGCCGAGTACTGACAGACGTGCACATAAACCCAAGCTATGACATCCTTAACGTGTTAAAGAATTTTGGCGATGTCAATGATGCATAAATTTAGCGTCGGCTGATCATTTGCAAGTTGAGGCCCAAAATGGCATAAAAGACTCAAGAGACAAAGCTCGAGCTGCTCCCAAATGGCTGACAGAATTTTTTTAATGATCAGTGCCTGGTGGCATACATACACCCCCTAGAACCACTTATCTTATATTTATGCATGCATTTTTATGCAAAGGAGCTTGGTGTTTTATCAGTTCCTGGTAACTGAAATTGCAACTATCTCATGGTTTACGGTTACTCTCAAGGAGCACTACCTTAGAAGGATTGATTAAACAGACTGATGAAATCAAAATACACGACAGCAAAGGTGTGGAGGGGCCGCTGTCTATCCAAACCACCAGGTGCGGCTGCCTGCTCTATCAGATTATTTGCTTGAATATCAATCACATCAAATCTATTGAGAGAGCATGTGCACAGACAAATGAGGGCCTGGCAGGCACAGGATCACCAGGCAAAACCAAGAAACTTATACATCTAGTGGTGGACCAACAAAGAACAAAGAAATGCCCGTGCAGTCGTTCTTTTGTGTGCCATAACACACCTGTTATTTCCCACTCTTCCGTCCCCTTTTGCACAAACTCTCCACCTCTCGCTACCCCCAACCTTTTGCCCTCCCTTCCCTCCGCATGTTGCATTATCTCTCCCAGCTTCTATATTCCCTTTCTCCCTCTCTCTATCCCTCTGCACAGAAGCCATTAGTGGTGGCCGTAAAGCCATATTTCTGTCTACAGCTCAATTACACGCGCACACACTCATGCGTGCACAGGTTCAGCGCCAGTTCATTGAGCGTTACGAATGGATATCCATCCGCAGCTCTGATTTCTCCATATGAATCCCTAATAAACAATTCCACTAAACAGAATGAAGCGACAAATGATGATGTTAACCCCCAGATGTTCATTTCAACAGCCAAAGTGGCTGACCACATCTACAAAATCAGATGTGTCACTTAAAACAGCGTGAAATGAAATTAAACGATCGCTCTTTGAGAAAGACGGGCGTTAAAATCCAAGATACAGTGTCTGAATGAGGCCACTTGTTTTCCTTTGTTTGGACAAGTCTGCGGCGTGAAATTGTGCATTGTTCGTTGGCTTCGCCTCAAAGTTTCAGAAATAAATAGTGAGCGCACACGGCTCAATTAAACGCAGACGGACTCTCTCTGTGTGGATCTGCAGGTAGAGGTAAGAAGAGAAAATGATGAAATCTGATGTAAGGATGAGAAAGTAAAGATAACAGAAGCACAGCAAAATAGATGTCTCCCTCATGCTTCCTCGCTCTGTTACGCGTACTCTTCCTGTCTTCCACTCTCTCTTTATGGAGGATGAAATGCAATATTTGGAGCTATTCTGTACTCATTTCTAAGGGTAAAAAAGGTAAGGAACGCCATGTAGAGGGCCCCACAAAATCAGATTCAGAATGATGGACGTTCATAAATACTTGGGCTAATTTGTTCATGTTCTCAGATAGCCACAATAACGCAACACGTCTTCGGCACTTTCTACCCTGGTTTTGGAGCAAAACCTGTGAAAGTCTGCAGATTTGCATGCATACGTGCAACCTGCATGTGTCATACAGATTTACCCTTAAAACACAACCGAATTCAGAGTTGAATGTCACAACAGGTGCCTGAGGGTGTCTGTTTCAAAATCTTCTCTCATTCTATCTCCCTCTTATCTCTCCTTTGTTTCTCGCAGCTGTGCCTTGTTGAAAGCGATCATGACTAATTATTCAAGGCTCAACAGAAGCAGAAATTATGATGAACTTTATTATCCGAGTGAGAGAGTGAGAGAGAGAGAGAGAGAAAGAGAGCGAAATGTTTTAAGCTGTTGAAACGGTGTTTGATTGGTGAAGGGTTTTTAAGTGCGCCTGTGACAGATTAATTTTCATCTTTTACTGTCTCACTTTCCTTGGATGAGTGAACCAATCATGGCTCTTCTCTCAAGAGGGGAGATAAAACGACCAATCACAGCCTCAGATCTCCTTTCTTTATTGTCCAACATTCCCACACAGGGAGGCAAGCTCAGGCTCTGATAAATCGAGTGTGTGGGTACGTGTGGAATGAGGGAAGCAGAGTGTGTCAACACTACACATGAGCTTTGTTCCGAATCCTAGTAAGCTGCCTACCTAGAGAGCATTTTAAGGCACTAAAAAGTACGAAAAGGCAATGTTATGATACCTTGTAAAGGCCAATCAAAAATAAACCAAACCTGTACGATCTACCTTTCTCTGTGGAACATGGAAGATATCATTATTATTGTTACCCACATTCTTCAAGATATCTTTTTGTGTTCTACAGAAGACAACATACAGTTTTGGAACGACATGAGAATTTTCCTTTTTAGGTGAACCATCCCTAGATAACTTCTTGTTTTGCTGTTTAAGACCTTGTAAAAGGTAAAGGTTAAATCTTAAGTAGCACTGGCACAACAGACAATCCCACAATGCACTGCAACAATGTTCATTCAAAGTATGAGAAATTAACTATATCTATCAATAACAAATGTCCTTTGCATTTTTATGTTTATCTGCGTGTCAAGCTGTTAGCTTAGCAACATGCTAACATCCAACCCCATTGGAATCAATTGCGATTTGGGTCTCTGTGCACATCATCTGCTATATGTGAGATATAAAGGAATGCTGCCTCCATAAAGTGTCCCAAATCACTCACTAGTGACATTCCGGATGCTGCCTTATTAGGTAGTTGTGTACATAGGCGCTAGGTTTCGGAAAGCAGCCATTTTGTCTATAATCGCATTTGCGACATGACAGCATTGTGTGTTTGTAATGTGTACGAGCATGCGCTAGCGCGGCTTTAGTGTTCGGTTTCACAACCACCCTCTCCCAGGCACTTTTTCTCCTGAGCAGCAATTACCAGGGCCTTGATTTATGTGTCCAGTCAAAGAAGCCTCCTCCCCCTCTTTTTTCCTTCTCTCTCGCAGGCCTTTTATCAGCAAGTCACTCTCTAACAGCACCGCAGCCACCCCTGAGACAGACCTCATCAGATAACACACGCACGCAATGAAATCTTTAAGAAAAAGGCCTCATCCTCAC
This sequence comes from Enteromius treurensis, assembly GCA_032275025.1. Classification (NCBI taxonomy): domain Eukaryota; kingdom Metazoa; phylum Chordata; class Actinopteri; order Cypriniformes; family Cyprinidae; genus Enteromius; species Enteromius treurensis. Next base: position 17,401,299 of record JAUCMU010000001.1, read on the forward strand.
GGGATGGGGCGCAATCGTTTAAGTATCTGAGCGCGTGGTGTCCATGTGTGCACGTATGCGTATGCAGCGTGTTGTATGTTAATGCGGAGGGCACCACACGCAGCTCTTTCTCTGTCCTGCGTGTTCTGTCTAAAGTGAGAGATGGGTGGGGGGAGGGGCAGAAGAATGCATGGCCTCGGGGGACTTCCGATCCTAGAGTGAGGGAGGGAGAGAGAGAGAAGGACAGAGCGGTGGAGAGGAAAAAGGGAGGGAGAGAAAAAGGGAGGTAAACAATCCGGCACACTTACAGAGCGCAGAGGGGAAATAGAGAGGATGGGTAAACGTGTTTAAGAACACACACACACACACACAACACCGTCTCAAAAGAGCTGTTCGTGGGCGAGACTCTGACACTCGTTCGACAAGAAGAGGGAAAGGCAGAGAGGAAGAGACGAGGTGTCTTTTTTTTTTTTTTTAAACGGCGTGACAGTGTTGACTGTTGACGGCTGGGAGTGTCATTGTGGGCAACGAGAGGGAATTACCAGACATGAAGCAAACTAATTACTGGCTGATTCACTAATTACCTCCAGAGAACGAGACGGAGAGAGAGCTGCTAAGTGAGCATCTCCCCTCCTGTCATGAAATAATGGGAGAGGAAAAGAACAGCAGCCTGACACAATGTGCTTCGTGACATCATAATGAGAAATGAACAAAGGCCTATTTGTTGCGTTTTTCTTAAACGGATGCTGCCGTGTGAACCTGTTGGTTTAAAACTAGAACTGCTGTATATACACATAAACAATTTTTTTTTTACGTATTTCGCAATGTTTGCTTGCTGTTGATGTCAGGCATAACATCTATTTTGGCTTTTACAGTACAACCTTTATATACTATATACTACATATGCGCAGAACAAGAAGTTATCCTTGTCCGGAGTCGTGCTTTTTTCTAAAAGTTACGAGTAAAAAATAGTAGAGTTGTAGGTGTCTTTTAACGCCAAAAACAAGCACTGATCAATGTAGGTATTGATTGTTTTAGTTTTTTTTGCTGTCTTCAGTAGTTCTGCCTCCTTCGCTTCTTTTCAAACTGTGAAACAACGTCCTAGCTCAGTGCTGCCTCCTTGTGGACAAACTACTCTAATTAGCCATGTTAGCACTGATAGAAAAACTGTGCTGTGTAAATACAGCACACAAAAAGGTGCAGGCTGATGATGAAATGCACATAAGCTTACGTGTAAAGTATGCTTTAGGTATTAGTTGGTCACAAATGCATGTCAAGAAATAAACCTGCAGCAGTCTTGCGCTCATCTGAGCACATATAAACAGTGTTTTTTCCATTTACGGATCATATTTCACCTGCTGAGTATCAACGGACCGATTTGACCGATTAACAAGAGTTGCTTATGTGTGCTGCTTGTTTTCCTCTTGTTCAAGTATTTCAATCGATGTTAAACACAATTAATAATTAAAGAATAAACCGTAACCGTGCTATTACTAAAATATGTAGCATAAAAATGTAAATTACATACAAAGAAATGATGCTGAAAATGTGTATAGCACATTAAAAATATACGCAACTGGACCTTGTGAGCTATACTTGGGTGCGTCATGAAAGCTCAGTGTAAGTAGACTGATGAGGGTCTTTGCGGTGCGTTTCCCGTCCCGACAACCACCACGCCCAAAGGTGATATTGTGGCTCCTGAGAGGGTCATGTCTATATTGATTTCCTCTCTAACTGCTAAAGAGGGAGAAACACCGTGCAAGAAAGAAAGAAAGAAGAATATGACGGCGACAGAGATGTCGGAGGGGAGTGGTAATTACTTCGATAAAGAGACAGAGCGAGGGAGTGAACGAAAGAGAGACTGTGTGAGAGAGTGAGAAAAGAGAGCGAGGGAAGGAGGGAATGCTGACACTAGCGGAGAGATAAAGATCTAGATAGAGGAGAGAAAGAGAGGCTCATTTGCAGTCTGTCTTTGTGGAGAGGGTCATGAGCTTTTGCACACGCTCAGAGCGTGCCTGTCTACATTAGCTAGCAGTGCGCGTAGCGACGAGGGCTAACGCTAGATCTCACACACGCTCCGCAACGGAGGGATGAAAGACACAGGTTAAGACCCTTAAATATCACTGGGATTTAGGTCTGAGAGAGAAACAGTGAGCTGGAGAGAGAGAGAGAAAGATACAAATAAAAGTAGTAGGAGTTTAGTAGAAAAGAAAATGTTAGCTATCTTAAAGGGACAGCTCACCAAAAACGAACATTCTGTCATTAATTACTCACTCTCGTTATTAGACCTATGTTCATCTTCAGAACAAATTAAGATATTTTTGATGAAATCCAGACACTGCATAGCAGCGATGCTCAAGGTCCAGAAAGGTATCAAGGACGTTGCTAAAACAGTCCATGGGACATCGGCTTTAAGAATACTTTTTGTGTGGAAAGAGAACAAAATTTTTATTCAGCAACTTTTCTTCCGTGTCAGTCTTTGACATGTGTACACAAAGACCACAACAAAGTTATTTGAGCACTAAATGTATTCTTGTCGCTTCATAAAATTAAAGTTGAACCACTTATGTCAAGAGGACTAGTTTAACGATGCCTTAGAAACCTTTCTGTGCCTTGAATGGACTCAAAAAAATGATTCACTCAAACTGTTCAATTGATTTTAAACAAATATTCTCATTTAACACAATTATGTTTGGTTCCCTATTTAAACAATTGCATTGTGTTAAACTGACTTGTTTCAACTCAATATTTTCATTTTGAAAGAACACAAATGATTGATGATGGAAGTAGATTTCCCCTTCCCATCATGCATTGCACAGGGCAGGATAAGCATAGTAAATCTTGAAATAACATGTTATTTTAGGCATTTGTATTAAGATGAAAAAAATGAGAGACTTTTAAATGTTTAATGCTATTTTATATTTGTGTTTAAAAGACCTTCTGCTATGTTAGAGTTTCAGGGGGGTTACCATTGTGGTAAAGTGTAGAGCATGTGCTTAGGGACCAGCTATAACAATGTTGTTTTAATAATAATAATAATAATAAAAATACTTTGGGCATGCAGTGGAAGTATCAAAACCATCTCATGTTGTGCATAACAAGTTGGCTAATGCCTAAAGTAAAGTAAAGTAAAGTAAAGTTTTAGTGTAGAAGCATGTCTTCCTGTTAATTATTTTTCAGTTAAATGTTTTACTTTAAATTCAAAAAGCATTAAAATGTATCACTTTCATTCAAACACATTTAGTTGACCCAACTCAATTAAATTTCATCTCATTCATTTATTTTTTTTGTTGGGGCTACACATATTTATTGGATGGAAATCCTGCCTTCAATTAAATTGAGTTCATCCAATGAATCTTTTTTTTTTTTTTGAGTGTGTGGTAGGAACCTTGATGTCTATGCAGGATCAGAAAGCTCTCAGATTTCATTAACAGTATCTGCATTTGTGTTCTGAAAAAGAGGAAAGGTTATGGGTTTTCATTTGAATTTTTGGGTGAACTATCCTTTTAACTTCATACTGCATCTTTCTTATATATTTGTGACAAAGTACAGGTCAAGGTCACTCACAGCAATATATACGAGATGAGCCAGTATCCACCCCTCTGTAACTCAATACCAATGTGTTCCTCATATTTTCATTTTATGTCTTCATTCGAAAGGTTTCCCTCATATTTGTGCCTATGATTTGAAATCTGTGCATCAGCAAGTGTAAGATCAATGTTTTTATAGTATTACTTAGATGTTGACCATGTTACACAGCTTCTAATAAAGTTAACAGCTGTCTAGTAGCTCATTAGCAAGTTTTATTTACTCACCTAAGCCAATTTTATTCACGTTTGGCACTTGGCAATTGTTCAATTAGGATTCTGCATACAGTGGTGAAAAACCCTCTCTCACACACAGATAAAGGCATGTAAGCAATCATACACACATGAAATACCACCTGCAGTGAAATTAAGCGTTTAGCATCAGCAGTAAAACTGACTCAGGCCTTTTTCAGTATCTAATGGTCATGAAAAAGACCGCTTTCCTCCATTTCAATAAACACCTGAAGCCGTAGCCTGTGTATTGGCCAATTTGCAGCAACACTGCACCCGCTTGAAGAGTCGAAACTGCTTCAATTTGATTCGTCTCTCTCTCCCAATGAAGCACGCCAAGCTGGGTGGGAGTTTAGAGAGCCATCATAATGTTCGCAACCATCCCTTCTTGGGATGTGCTAAAAAAACGTCCAAAATAAACTAGATGTGGGTTGCTTGAATGATTTGTTGACAAGTCAAGTCTTAGGCTAGCCTTGTTAAGGTCTTACTGTCACTTCTGATCAATTTAATGTGTCTTCGCTGAATATAATTATTAGAAAAAAGAGAAGCATGCTAAAGCACATACTGAAACATTCAGAATTGCTCTGAGACGTTTCTTCTAGGTTCATCCCACTAAATAATATTAAGTACTACTATTAAGTACCAATACTTTATCTCTCCTCCAAAACATCTAAGCAACTTTTAATGCCACAAAGTGTTACATGAGGCCAGTTTAAGTTGTCTAGCTTAAAACAATCAGCAATGAGAAGACGACAAAACTTTCTACTCTTGAAAAGCTAAAAAGCTGTTCAAGGAGCAGAAATGTGATTGGTTCAAACTAAGGTTAATGCATGTTCAAGCCTGAACTTGTCAAGTTAAACAAGCAGAAAATCTCTTGTGTGATGGTGGATGTCTGATGGGATGTACAGCTACATCCAAAGAAAGCTGCGTACTTCGAATCAGAGAACAAATTGCTAAGCAAGGCTAAATATAATTAGTAAAAGTCATTTAGGAAAGGCTGTTAGACACACACACACAAGCATACACACTCAAAGTTGTGCATGAATTCCCAGGTGAGTCTGAAGACATGACCATGGCTATTTTTGTCTCATCTACAAAAAAGAAAAGGAAAGAAACGGAAAAGGAGGAACGGAAACAAGACTCTAAATATAGTTCAATGCGACATTCCAGAAGAGAATAATACTCTTTCCTGCAGTTTGACCAGAGATTGAAAGAGCGAAGAGAAAGAAGAGAGAGAGAAATACAAGTAATAAAGAGTCCCACAAACATGATATTAATGCCTTCAAAGACCTATTTTGAGAAAATACTGCATACTTCCACTTCATCACCTTTACGACTTGCTAAAGGAAGGGAAACAATTGACAAAGAATCATGACCATTTTTAAATCGCATTAATCAAACTTTCTGCAAGCTTTATAAAAACTAGCTTCAAGAAAAGCTCGAAAGAGAGCGAAAAGATTGCCACACAACTATTTTTAAGGGCTCCTTAAAAACCAAGTTGGTTACAAACACACGTATAATTGTGATGTATATAATGTGTCGGTTTTGATTTAATGTTGACTAAATTAATTTACATTACATTGGCATTCTACTGTACTTCTGTCACACTCTTCCAATTTCTTTAGCTAATTATTTATAATGTACAGATTTAAGTTATAATCAGAGTCTCATGTATTTCCATGTTTAAATTCCGCAGAAGTTCCTGCAAAATCAGTGCAGAAAATGTGACAAATGTCCCCAGGCCTAGTTTTGATGCACCTCACCACGTAATTTTGGTTTACTCGGAGCGAGTGTACAGTAAGCAGCCTGACCTTTTACTTGCAGGAGACGGAAGAGGGAGAGACAAGATAAGGTAAGAGCTTTTTCTGCAAGTTCAGCAGGAACTGTTTGTGCTATTCCAATCCAAGGGTGACATGTGGGAAGGGAGGGCAGACATAATCAAACGCTCAAGAGCAGAGAAGCACAGAGAGATGAAGATGGGCCATTCAGACCAATCACACCCGGAGACTGATGAGCAAATCCATCTAGCTTAATAGCAGGCATCAGAAAGAAAGACGGGAAATGGCATGGAGAACACATGAGAGGGAAAGAGAGAACGAGAGACAGATAGGAGCACAGGTCAGCAGGAAAAGAAAAGGTTTGCTGACTTGACAGATTTAAGCTCTCCTCCTCCCCCATGCTTCATTAACGCACTTTTACAGAAGGCAAGACAACTCCTATTTTGTCCCATTCAAATCAAAAGATTTGTAAAATATAATAAGATTTATTACAGTTAATTATTTTAGCAAATGTAGATGAATGCTATTTTTGAGATTTGCTAAAAGATAACATTTGTTAAAGATTAAATCTAAATCTATAAGAAAGTGTTGCATAATGCATATATATATATATATATATATACACACAAATATAATTTATAGTTGAATTGTTAAAGGGGTCATCCAGTGCTACATGAACTTTTACAAGCAGTTTGAACTGAAATGTGTGTTGGGAGTGTGTACACAACCACCCTACAATGATAAAGATTCACCTAGTAGTTTTCCTTTAATTTAATAAAAATAAGTTTCCCCTTCTGAAATTAAGCCATTCTCAAATGCATGTCGTGTGGCGTCACACCCACAATAGTTGATTGACAGCAGCGTGTCACACTTACCTCACCCCCGCCCTGAGTGAGCCGTCATCAGACCGAGACGCAGAGACAAGCAAGACTCCTAAGCCATTGAGGTGTTTTATTGTTGTATGTATTAAAGAACATACAGTAGCAGTAGTGATTTACTACCAAAAACTGAGTGACTGAAGACGCAGAGGATTAACTTTACATTTGGTTCTGAAGGAAACCGTGCCCTTGATCAACTGAAATGCGTTTAGGTTCGCGCGAATCATTCATGATCCAGCCTCACCTACAGAAGCAGTGAGTATAATGTATTTTAATGAATTTTGCAAATCGCCTTTCCTAATAATGTGATAATTAACAAGTTTCACTATGAATACGGCTAAAAAAAGATCCTCTGAGAGCGACTCGGAAAAGAGGGGCGGAGTCAGCGGAGCTCGTGAAGATTTAAAGGGGAAGTACGCAGAACAGAGTGATTTCTAAAGAGCTGTTTTTGACAGGGGTAACAGGGTATCTTTGAGAAATTTTAAAACAAACTATATCACAAACTTTCCATTGAGACCCTTAAAGATTCATATAAGCTAGTGGAAAATTGGCTTTGTATGACTCCTTAAAAAAGAAATGATCAAAAGACTACAACTACTTATTTTTATTTTTTTTTGCTTTGCCATCAGAAATAAAATAAATATTAAAATATATATAATGAAATAACATACTGAAAGAATCTGTAACTTTGAAAAGTATGTGTACCTGTATATTGTGTCTGAAATGAAAACATTTTAAAAAGTGTCCTATTACTAGCATAGTGCACCCTCATCTACAGAGGTGATTCCCACGCCAAGGTCAAATGTCTCGAATAGCAACAAATGAGCAAACATATAAACAAACACCTTCCAAATCAGTTACAGCACAGTGAGTTAAAAACACCTTCTAAAGAAGTGTATATTTCAACATGACTTTCATAACATAGTCTGTGTGTGTTCTTGGATATCTGGAGAGAAGAAATCCGTGTTTCAGTGATGCTTTGCAATATACAGTATGAAAATCTCTGAAGGGTGGGTCACTCCAAATATGTTATTTATTATACCAAATTGACCAGAACAACCCACAATGATCTGAATGATCAGTGAGCAGATCGTAAAAGTTCCTCACAAACACTTAAAGAAGAACAGAACTGTACAAAGTGGAGAAAAAGACGGTGGAAAGGAAAACCATGCAACAAGCTGAAAACAACAGCGATAAGGCACAGAAAACATGCCGAGGGCATGAGGAAGGTAGAGGCTGATGACAAATAGAGCAAGAGAGAGAAGAGAGAGAGCAAAAGAGAGTCTCTACTGCAAGATTAGTGTCTGTCGTAACATTATCTCACTGCTGATAGGAGCAAGAGCTGGAAAGAGCAACCATTAGGGAGGAAGGCAAAGAGTGAAGGAGGGATGAGAGAGGAAGGGAGGGGGAGAAGGATGGAAGACTTTACGGCTGGAACAAGACGGAACTTTTACCACCACACACACAAAAAAAAAGAAACTGGCAAAAAGCAGGGACAATAAACAAGTGAGGGAATATTGTGAGGCCACAAAAAAAGGAGTAAACATGACTAAAAGGGAAAAATAATGAACAGAGAAACAAGATATTAAAAAAAATTCAAGCCATTTTAGTCATACTTTCTAGGGTTTGATTCATTCATGTTATCCACTAAACCAAGTAACATTTGAAATACTGACAAGCTTGTTTCACATTTCTATATACGGGTAAAACAAGACTTACAGTCAAGATTTAGGTTTTAGAATATAGTCTAAACATAGAATCTTCAACTATTATTTAACAAAATCTATAGTGCACAATTGTGAGAAATCTACTGCTCAGTGATGTACTCTGAGCTAGTTAACATGAGGGTGTAAGCGTACGGTTGCATTTTTGATATTTATATATATATTTTTTTATGTTGATGTTATTATATTTTATGCAATTTCATCAAACAGGGTGGAAATCGTAATTAAACAGACCAAGACCATTGTAATAACAAAACATCACAGAAATCATCATTTAGAGTGCTAATACTTGGATGTTTGAGCTATTATTTTCCCACCAAAATAATGCCACTTATGAACCATCCCTTTTAAAATATGGACAAAGTGAAATCCTATAAACTGAACCTGAATCATTCTCTTCTATTTCTGCAAACATCACTATAGTTTCTTACACAACATGAATAAGGAAATTGTTTTCATTCGTCCTGCTCCAGTCTTAAAACCACCTTCCCTCACTGATGTTCTCTTCTTGACACACACCAGACATCAGAGGGGCTGAGAGAGAATGCCTGGCATTCCTGAGGCAGAGCCAGAGCGAGGGCCGAGCTTTGAGGGAGGACTGATCCTCCTCAAGCCTCACACCTCCTTCTCAGTGCTGGAATGCAGCTCCTTAACCTCTGTGCGTTTATTCAGACGAACAAACAGTACACTGCAGAGTAGGCTGAGGTACATGAAAACACACGGCTTGATTTGATTTTCTCCTTTACCTGATAAACTTAGGTGGTGCAACTGAGGAGGTAACAGGGTTGAAGTGGCTTTGGTGATGAGGCCAAGTACCTAATCTACATATTTTCAATCACATATGGAGATTAGGCAGTGGTGGAGGAAGCCAAGATTACTGTTGTGGTTTCAAGGTAGTGGATGACAACAATCTTGAACTACCGTACACTTCAAGGTATCGCTGTTGTAAAAGTAGGGTATGCCTAGATTAGCTTAAAAGTCTCCTGTGATGCACAGTTTTTGGTCTCTGATCAAGGTCTACAATTCAGCTTCTAGAAAGCAACAGTTAGGTTTCAGAAGTAAAAACCTAATTCATATTCTCCAATGAGAAACAGATTTTTAATGATAACTTGACAGACGTATTGTGAGCTCTAAGGTTGTTAGTCTATTGTATATGTTTATGTTGAAGCCATCTGTTCACATTGTTTTAACTTAAAATAAGTTAAACAGTTGAAGTGGTGACTAAAAAATGAATTTGATTCCAAAGAAAAAACAAAAACTATAAATATATATATATATATATATATACACATAAACACAGTATACACATACATACAAATATATCCAAGCTGATTGTGATTTGCAACGCTTCATTTGATTATACTTCACAGTCTTGTACCTTTGTCTTTTCTTTCCTGATTTTCAAATGATTATTTTTGAAATTTCAAATAAAAGTTTGTAATGTTACGATTCACCTCATAGCTGGTTGGTTTCGTTTATTGCTTAATGGAAGGCTTTTTTCTAAATCCCTACGGGGAAAAAATATAAGGCAAAATAATCGGAAAAATCTGAAATTTGTTCTTTTGCAGGCATTTGTTTGTGTATTTAAAGTATTTTTCATTCATGTTTTCATACCAGCTTGCGTATTTTGCGTATAGGGAGAATCGGCTCTGACTAACTGCATGTAATGGACACTAAAGATTCTACATCTTTCACTAATCGAGTCAAAATCACACATTTGGTTGTAAAGATGTAAAACTTGCCTTAAGTGCTTTTTCATATATGCATGCTTAAATTTTGCAACGCCTATATGGACAGGGAAAAAGAGAATTAAAATGTTAAATTGCAATATCACATAGCCAAAATGGTTCCTTTTCAACTAGTTTAGGATAAACCATCTGGTCTTGACCAGTGTGTTTCCATTTGACACCCACTGCCAGGTGTGAAGCAGCCTGACGTCTCCACATCCTACCTTAGCTCTAATGGTGTCGATGAAGCAATAGAGTCTCCTTCCCTTTCATCTACTCTGATTTACGACCAGAGCTACCAAGATTGCCTTTAACAGCCCCGACAACGCAAGGTCTCGCCTCACAAAGACCCACGCAAACACACACCATCCCGTACTTCTCCTCGTCAAGGTTAAAGCGGACAAAAACAAATAAATGATCACATCATGACCGATGTCTCAACTAACTGTAGACAATAAAATAACCAGTAAGGGCTAGGGACGCTAATGAGGCTGTGGAGGTGAAGGTGTTTATGGCTAAAACAAATGAAACCTCAGTGGAAGGCGGTCGGGGCCTCAATCACGCACCGCAGATGCCGCCAGTGGCAGGTAGGTCCGCTAAGAGCGGCAGCAAATTCCTTCCCCTCGACAGTGAAGCTGAAGCTGGTCGCACCAGTGATAAATGGCCCTCTTCGCAACAGGGTCGTCCTCACGGGAACGCCGGGTTTTTGTCTTTTGACTCCTCCCGGGGTCCGCAGGCCATGACGTTCCCAAATGAGATCCGGTTAAGAATTCCTGCATGCCCTCTCTGCCTCCTATTTTAGAACTCTTACCGCCGCAGCGGGCACAAAGATGGCGTTCTTCATGGCAAGCTGCAAATCCCAAGTGAGTGATTGAGAAAAATGGGGGTTTAAAATGGTCTCTTGTTAAAATGGTGAGGAAAGAAAGATCAGGGTTGACAGAACATGGCAGATGACATATGAGCAGCAAAAATAAATAACAGAACGCCTTGAGGACAGGCTAAAATGGGGATTCAGTGTTCTTGCAATAAATCTGACTTTGGATACTTCAGCACATGTAGCGCAGATTTTACGTCACACTGAGGGGAAACGTCACTGTAGTGCTCAACAACAACAACAAAAAAAATGCCAATGAAGCCCAGTCTTGCAAAACTCCCCAACAGTTTAAATGTAAATAAACAATTAAAAGAAACTACTTTAAACCAACAAATTATAATAAAAAAGAAAATGAATAATAATAATAATAACAAAATAAAATCAGATACCCTGTGAGAAGCTTGATCTGGACACGTCTCTCTCTTGTACATCCTGTGACTCTCCTGATCTAGCCCTCCCACCAGCTTACAGGGACACACACACACAAGCACACATACATCCCAGTTTATAGACAGGGCTTAGCAGCGTGGAGGGACAATTTCAAGCCTAGTCACTCCGCAGTGACCCTAAACCAGAGACCGCCACTGGATTAGACATTCTCTCTCTCTCTCAAACATATCCCTCAAACACCCATTTACAATCTGTTACACTGTTCATCGCTCTCTAATTCTTTCTAGATCTCTTTTCTTCTTCATGTGCTCGACCTAACCGCTGCTTTAATACCGGACAAAGATGTCTGAAAGATGGTTTTTCTTTTTTTGTTACAGCCTTCAAACTATAATTTCTTTTACATATATGTCTGGTCTGAAAACCTTCCACTATATCAATCATTTTATTGTATTTTTCCTCAGGCACGGCCAGTCAAATTCACACAACATTTTACTCTGGTATTTTGTTCTGTCACCATAACATAGATACGTGTTTTTGAAATCTAATTTTAACACTTTGTTTGAAACTGTCCTTATCAGACATGACACACATTTACTGTAGTAGACCAAAACCTATCCCTAACCTTTCAAATGTTTTGTATAATTATACTGTAAAAAGAACATTAAATATTAAAATAAAATGTAACCATATTACTGCTGTCAAATCGTATCCAAAAATAAACGTTTGTTTACATAATATATGTGTACTATATATTTTGATATTTAACGATTATATATGTATAAATATATTTAATGTATAAACTTAAAATATTTTTCCAGAAATATATACATGCATGTGTATGTATTTATATATACCTAATAAATATACACATTACACACACATATTATGTAAACAAACTTATTTTGAAAGCCATTAATTATAATTAATATATTTAATATAGCACTGTATATTAGTGCTGTCAAATGATTAATTGCGATCAATCACATCCAAAATAAAAGTTTTTGTTTACATAATAATGTAAACAAAATTATATATTTATAATATATATAAATATAAATGTAACATTTTTCTTAAATGTATACATGCATGTGTTTGTATTTATGTATACATAATAAATATACATATTGCATAAACACATGCACACACAAAAAGTGAATATTTTGAATGTGATTAATCACAATGAATCATTTAACAGCACTAATCTTTATTATAACCATTTAAACAAATGAATGTTTGGTACCAGAGTAAATCATGGAGCAGTTATCTGTGACAAGCTATTAGGACTGGACTGTAACTAGCCTAGACACAAGCTAATCATAACTTCCAAGTAACTTCCCCAATACTGTCTCAATACACGATGCACCACTCACAATTTCGCTGTGAATTTATCACATTACTCAAAGCTCTCCAAGGATCAGCGAATGCTGCTCAAATGTAAAGGAGGGCGGATTCCGGACCTGGAATTGGTATTCGGTCTTTCTCTTCACCTTCTCCTCCCTCCCTCCCTCCCTCTCAGTGTGGCGTAACAAACCCATACGGACCATGTGCAGCATCTTGACATTCCCCCAGCGTGCGACTCACTCATCGCATAACACCACTGTCCCATCTCTTTCTTTCACTCTCTCTTCCTTCACTTTCTTCACCTCTCTGTGTTATCGCTCCCCTTTGGAGAGCTATCTCGCTCCCCTTTGCCTTCCTTATCGGTCCGCTCCAGCCCACCACACACACAGGCAAACAAAGAGCTCCATCAGCCCTGGGAAGAGGTGTCGAGAGGGGGCAGCGCAGCCAGGGGCCGGTCTGGAAGCAGGGGGAGTGGGGCAAAACGGGGTTATTTTATTACAGGCTAAAGAGACGGATATGCTGGTTACGGTTGACGACGATGGAGGGAAAGAGACAGAGAGGATGAGAGGGGAAACAGACACAGGGTTACGCTCTTTGTGTGTCTGTCCGTGTTTGCGAGTGCGGTTGAAATGACACCATCAGTGCAGCGGGCGGCAGTGCTTTCTGATAGATGGCTAGACAAGAGGACGGGGGTTGAAAATATCACTGTGTTTTTCTCTCTTATCTGGTGACACAAAACACAGTGAAGTGCAAAATAATTTGGGTAATTCATTACGCTGACAGTTTTAGTATGCGTGTATTTGTTTTTTTTTTACAATGGGATAAGAAGTTGAATGCATGGATGAGTTACAGAAAGGCGACCGTGTTAATACACACCAGATAACGTGTGATAATGCCATGCACTGGTGGCTAAACGCTAATTAATAATATGAAAGGGTAATTGCTACCTGTTAATTAAAGGAAAAATAAATATCATTGATTAGCACTTATGAGTGGTAGAGAGACAAAGAATAGCATGTTATACACTTCAGGTTTATCAATAGAGTTCTTGACCTAAAATGTACTTTACGTAGCAACATCTAAATTATCCAGAATATTCAATAAAAAATATTTTTCATACAGTAATAATTTATTTTTGTATTATTGTATTATTTATTAGTATTTTAAATCAATAATAATAAAACTGAAACTATTTTTTAAAATAATGCTTTATTTAAATTAATGTAATGTTTCCCCATAATATTATTATAATTTACTGTTTTAACTATTTAGTCTGATCAGGTGTAATAATAATAATAATAATAATAATAAAAGTCATCATCATTATGGTAGATGTACTTAAAAAAGTAAACATTTTCCAGAAAGTATTTGAATAAAATAAAATAACTTTTTATGATATTTAATGATATTTTAATAAAAAACATAAAAAAAGACAGTTCTGATTATAATGTCAGTTGTAATAAATAGGTTTGTATTAGTTAAAAATATATAGCCTTCGCTTTTGAATAAAGTGGTCCATCAAAAGGAGATCATAGTATTAGATAGGTAGGGTAGATAGGTAAAGAATGCTTAAAAAGCCCTAATGAAAATTTCTGAGAGGAAAATAAAAGAAAAGAAAAATTGTGAGAAAAAGAATCCTTATTTTTCTTAGTATTGATATGTTCTATTCGTCTTCTACAAACACACACACACAAGACAGAAGACGGTGAAACCGTAGCAAATCTTCCATCTCCAACATCCAGACTGTACCTGCCGTATCCTCTTCCCTCACTCCCTCCATTTCAATGGAAATGGGCAGAAACTATCCATTACCACTAATGAATTGATTCAATTGGGCATAATAGAGTCATTTATCTATCAGAGAAAAGCCAATTCACGTTGAGAGAAAGAAAAGTGAACGAGGGGGAAGAGGAATAAAATGGTGGAAAGGAGGGGGAACTGTGTGCGCTTGAGGATCGCTCTCATCTTTGGTAACTAGGCCAGAGTGCTGAAGCTTTGCCATAACATGCCACGATGTCGAGCAGTGCATACACACACACAGTAAGTGAATGATTCAATTCCGCCTTGAAGCAGCGGGGTCTGTGATAGGCAGAGCCGGGCGTTTCACATGAGGGAGGAGGGAGCAGAGACCAAATTGAAAGTTAGTGTGCAAAGTGAATTATCTCTGGCTTCGTTGAGCTCCACTGGCTGGGAGGTGAGAGTGTGTGTGTGGGGTGTGTGTGTGTGTGTGCATGCAGGTGAAAGCCAGGCAGCTTGGGAAATAATGATATTATATGACGGCACAGCCAGGCAGAAAAAGCCACATACACAGACGTAAAGACACAAGAGTGAAAGCTCAGTTTTACGGCCTTGGTTTTGGAAATATTTTTCCTATTCATTTTCAGATAACTTGATAAAATAAATGCTACCTTGGTGAGCAAAGGAGACGTCTACCAGAAATAAAAGTGGCTTTTAAACACTTTGTATCAAGTGAATAAGAACACATTGACTTTTCTCTTCTAAAGATGCATAAACCCTTTCTTAATATCAGCACTCTAGTAGGTACGTCTTTAAAGGATTATATATTAAAGGTGCCATAGAATGCATTGAGAGAACATTTGAAATTGTTCTCTGATATGTACACAGAAGGTATGTAGCTTAGGTAAGGGGAAAAAATGCCCAGAAACGGTTTTACAGG
>JAUCMU010000001.1:17416584-17433401 GCA_032275025.1 Enteromius treurensis
TTTGGTTTAAAATAAGTCGGACTATCTGCCATAAGCCTGGCTTATTTGGTAAACTTGTTTTATGGAACAGGCCCCAGCTCACCTATCCTTTTACTTCTGACAGTGAAAGGTGTTGTGGGGTTTAAGTGGCAGTGGATAAGAAAAGCCTCAGTGTGCTTCACATCATTCGTCTCATATCATGTGCACACTATCATGCTTTAGTTTAGTCAACAAATAAACACTTTGTCTGATTCTATGGGATCACACACACACAAAAATGAGTTTGTTAATTTTTAAGCAGACAAAATAGGGGTCTTTTTCAGCTGCAGCCCCCAAACTTTAACTGAAAATGTGAGATTTGCTCCTTCATTAGCTAGTTTTAATCATATTCATTTTCTCTGGCTTTTGATTAATGTTATTTTAAGGATCTGATGTCAAATATGCTATTATCTTTTATGTTGTATCTGTATTTTGTTGTAAAGCACTTTGGCGCAACTTTTGAATGTGATATAGAAATACATTTTGACTTGACTTGAAAATAATATTGTGTTTGCTTTTCATTGCTATTTAAGTAATGTTTCCATTTGAATTCCACCCATAGATAGTATGTGTTCTGTAAAAGAACAAATATACATTTTTATTTCAAATGTCACAGTAAACTAATTACACCCATAATTTTAAACATGTTTAAAAGTTTAAACTGTGTTACCAAAGCAAGGCATGCTGTCTATAGTTTTTGATGACCTGTATTGATTCTTTAGAAACTTAATGCTTTCCTGCATAAGTAGAAAACACACATTATGGGGACTTCATAGGTGTATAGGTGTTTATACTGTCCTCGCCCATTTGGACACTATTTTAAAAGATTTACTAAGAGATTAAAGACACCAGAATATGTGTTTTCAACATGAAAGAGATGTACGAGCTAAGGAGCTTTCAACTATTATCATCATTTGTAAAAAAATTTATTTTTATTTTTTATGCTTATTTTTGAGTATTGAACGTTCTTCTCCTGTATTCTGCTTTACAGATGTGAATTTACTTTTTCTTAAGCTTGCAATTGTACATATTTTCTTGTGAAAGGGCTTTTACATCAGCTATAAATAGAACTTTCGTCACAGATGAAAGCAGGCAGCAGAACGTTCTCCACGGCGTCTTCGTCTGTCAACCGATATACATATAGTAGCACAGATACGAAATGCAGTGAACCACCACCCTGGTGTCTTTATTGTCTTCAAGCAGTGCAGATGCAGTCATATCTATGGGTAAAACAATGAGCATGTTGTCAAGGATTTGCAGATCGAATATGAGCAGTCAAACCATCATTTTCAAAAGTCTCCATATTGGTCTGTTTACACTGAAATGTAACCCTGCAGTTTTCAAACTAAAATGAAGTCTGCAGCATGTCGAAAACGTTAGAGTAGGGCAAACAATAGCCACAACAATAGCAAAGATTAAAAAATGTTTTAAATAATAATAATGAAAAGCACTATAGTAATTTTGGCCTCACTGGTGGAATGATCTTCTCAGCTTTCCCAAACAGTCAAGTACCATGTGATTTTCAATAAGTGTCTAAAGATTTTCCTTTTATTTGACTAAAGCTTGTTAAATCAATAATGTATGTTTTAATAAAATAAATGCTTTCCTCTACTTTCACCATTTCTTTCCTTCAAGTCTTTTCTAGCATGTACTCAATTTTCATGTGATATTTTCTCCATTAAATGAATATTTGTAGTGGCTTTGGATCAAAATCTGCTAAATTGATAAATATATGTAAATAAATGGCACATTCGAGTTATACTGTATAGCTAGTGGTTATATATGTGAGAAAAAAGAGAGCATCAGGAGAACCATACAGAACCTTAAAAATGATATCAAAGATGGACATGGACTCTCCACTGGTCAGTCCATCAATTTGTTCCTCTGTCTGCTGGAAGTGAAAGATCAGACTCTGTCTAGAGATATTCAGAAGTTTGTGAAGTCAGACAAATACTCACTGCTCAACAATCGCCTACATACTTCAGATGTCCGAGGAGCTGCTAGATCAGCTGGACCTCAAAAAATACAACACATCAGATGAGGAGAGGAAAAGACTGATACTAGCTATCATCAACTACACAAAAGCCCTGTGAGTGATTAATCATATTCACGAGTTTGCCTGCCCATTCAGCACTGCCAGGTAAACTTGGCTTGTTGTCTGTGAAGGAGTCTCAAAACCTCAGAGTAAAAAACCCTCTCCCAATGATTGTACATAATGAAGGGCAAAGATTGAATTTAGAGGAGGAGAAGGGGTGATGGAGGGATGCGGACCAATGACTGCCGCTTTATAAATGGTTGTAGTAATGATTGACAGGAGTGGATAATTAGGCTCCTCCCAAACCTGCATTACAAACTTCTTAAATGAACAACATCCGGATTTTATGACTATACATATGTAGTGTGTATTAGTGTGTAGATTTCAAGTTATGTATAGTCTCATCTCTAATTGTCACACCATTCATATTTCATATAAAGAAATTATTGTAACCCAAAAGTAAATCATTACAAGTCATACATTTTATAAAGAATATCTTTTTGTTTTGAGACTTCAGTCTTTGAAACTTTACAGATCTTCTTTATGCATCAAGAGCTTGTAACACTCTTAAGAGAAAGGAACATTTAAAATACCTTCATACGACCCCTTTAATATATATTCACATATCTAGAAATATGAGATGTGCTAGTTAATGTTAACTAATGAACTTATTAAACAATACCGTATGATTAACAGATCATTATTTAACATAGATTGAAATGCTTACAAATGTCATGCAATTTTTTTTTTAATCTTCAAATGATTTTGGCAGATGGTTTACAGTCATTAAAAGCTTAATTAATAAATCATTAACAAACAATATATAATGTTTAATGGATCATTAATTAATGTGGTCCCACTTTATATTAAGTGTCCCTAATACCTGTACTTAACTAGATGTGAATGTAGTATGCAACTACAGTGTAAGTACTTGGTATATGTAACATTTATGTCTGTTTAGTTCTGTTTAAAGTCTGTGTTTTTGTATTCTTGGTTTAGTCTTTACCGTCCAGTTCCTGTCTGCCCTTATATGGTATTTCCTGTGTTGTGATCCAATTATTAGTTGATTCCCTTCCACCTGTGTTTCCCCAGCCGTGTCTTGTCTAGTCATTAGTCCTTGTGTATAAATGTAAATGTTAAGTTGGTTTTGAATGTCTCCTTATATGTTTTTTGGATACTACTCCGAGTTTTGTTTTTCCCTTTATTAAAATACTTTGTTTGTTTTTACTCCGCCTTACCCCACGCCAGGGGAACGGTTCTGGGGACCCGTTCCGAAATTGCCAGGATCTCGGTTGGCTATCAAACGGCGTTGCCTGACTTCTTCGCCGTCTGTGAGTCAGTCTGGTCCCGCGCTTCCCAGCGCTTCTCCGAGCCCATGCCTCCCGAGCGTTTGAACGACCCCGCGCTTCCCGAGCACATTGAGCCAGCGCAGAAAGAACATCCTCAGCCCAAGCCCACCTGCCGGTTAAGACGCTGCCAGTGCCAGAGCCAGAGAATGCAACGCTACCAGTGCCACAGTAAGAAACCTGCCACATACTGGATTTGTGGCAGGAAGAGCTGACTCCTTTCATTGAGCTTGCGCCACCAGTAATTCTCCCAGTGTCTGCTGCGCCTCCAGTGCGCCCTCCAGGGTCTGCTGCGCTTCCAGTGCGCCCTCCAGTGTCTGCTGCGTATCCCGTGCGCTTTCCAGAGCCTTCCTGAGCCGGCTGCGCTGCAAGAGCACCCCTCCAGAGTCTGCTGCGCATCCTGTGCGCCCTCCTGAGTGCCCACCAGAGCCTGGGGGGGGGGAGGTAGAGTCAAGGTCTTGGAAAGGGTGGGCGGGACAGGGGTTTGGAGCTGGACCACTGTAGATCCGCCTCCCAAGGCTCCTGATCCGCCCTAAAGGCTTTATAGAACTCTGCCTTCGTGGCCTTTAGGGCACCCCCACCCCCAACTCCTATGTATTTTATTAAGCAATTACTTATGTCAGTAGGCAAGGCTTATATACAGTATAAATAATGTTTGGTGTCCAGAATGTTAGACTTTATATTAAATGGACAGTTCCTGAGAAGTTACCATGTAAGTACACTGTTTTACTGTATTACAGTAACTCCAGATCCAACTCCTCACACTTAACATATCCCTTAACCTACACATCTCCACTCCCTGGATCACTGTCATGATATCCAGCTGGAGTCCCTCGTTACAGTATGTCCACCAGTAAAACAGATGTACATGCGAAGAAAAGGGGCCACGAGCTCATATCAAACCCTCGCGCACGCTTGATGTGTCATCTGCGCACAAGTCAAGCACTCGTGCACGATCACTCCTGCACTCAATCCTCTCTCACCTGCTCGCGCGAACACTGTTTTGTCAGTCGTGGGGCGGGGCTTGGTGTGTTAGTTTCAACTAAACCCCCCCACACCCGCCGCCTACAGCGACAATGATGCCATCGTCCATCGCGATGTTTCACATTAGACATCGTACGATGCCAAATTGGTCGACAACGCCCAACCCTTATAATAGGGGTATTAACGAATAAAAACAAAGATTTTCACTCCAAAGGTTTAGTCAAGGTTTGATTTTTCCGACTTCCAAATTTCACATGTCAGACTTCACAGGGTTAGTATGTAACAATATTGGTTATTGTTCTTAATAAAAGCTAAAAACCAAGAAACTCAAGGGTATCTGGGATCCCTGAGATTTTGGTAGTGGGGTTCTAGATCTGTAAAAACACCTGGTTTAGACAAGAAAATAACTAAAAAAATATTTTTTTTTAAATTTAAAGACAAGAACCCAATAACCCTTGTATTGTTTACAGCTTTCAGGCCAAACATAACTGTTGCCGTCACAAAACAGACAGATAGTCTAATGTAACTACATAAAACAATAAGATCCAAACGCCCACACCTGCTGGAGCAGAGAGCTCATGCTGAGTACATTCTCACCGTGTCAGTCCAACCCTTCCATTACGTCTTATTCGTTTAGACAAACATAGTGCGGCCAACAGATAAAGCCCCAAACTCCACATTGTCAGCCTGAAGAATCCTTATCACCGCCCGGGGGACAATGGGTCCTCTCTGATAGGTGACTGCTGCAGTGCCTGATAGGAAAGCTGGCTTCAATCAAACTGTCCATAAATGTGATAAAATGCACTAACAATCGTGATGCCAGCACTATTAAGTATCGAGTAACCCATGGTAACGAGACAGAAGGGGCGGCGGGAAAAAAAACTAATGTGGGTCAGGGGAACAAGCTGGCTTCACTCAATGTGCCATCAATCGCATCAACAGCATCGAGGGCCAGGATCGTAACAAAGGCTTCTAGAGGTGAAATAGAAAGGATAGCTACAGGATGGACCCCCGAAGATCCTGCGAACACTTGTGTAGGAGAAGAAAGCTTTTGTTTCATGTCCAAACAGCGAGCGAAAGAGCTGCTGATTGTGGCCGCTGCAGCATTCCCAGTGTCCTCTAATAAGAGAGGAGCAAGCTAAAGCAGCCACTCCTCCCAAATAACACACGCAGCTCTCGCTCTCTCTCTCTCTTACTCTCTCTCTCTCTCTCTCTCTCTCTCGCTGTGAGTCCACAGGCAGTGAAGAGTGGGTGGCAAACACAGTGTGCAACGCTCCTCAGGTTGCAAACACAAACGAAGAATGAGAACAATAAAGACAGGAAAATTCACATAAAAAGAGATAAAAAAACGAAACAATAAAAGGATACAGAAACTGCATATTTCCTGGTACTTGCAGTTGTAAGTAAAAGTACTTTCCAGCAATGCAGAGTGCATAAAATTATGTGGAAATTAAAATATTGAACCTGGTGTCAGAAAAGTGCCGTTTCACATTTCTATATATGTAAGCATTTCTTGATTAACTTTTCTTTGCCATTTTAATTTTATAAATCCAATTTCATAAATCCTTCCATACACTGTCACTGTGGTAATGTTTGTACCTAAAGGGTCCTTATATTAGAACTTAATGGGTACAAAAGTCCAGCCCCTGGTGACAGCTTTTGTACCTTTATTTCTGAGTATATATAAAAGCAAAAGTAAAAAAGTTTAGTATAAATAAGTTACACACACATATACAAACAATATAAATAATAAATATCTAAATAAAATATATAACATAATGATATACAACTTACAATATTATTTTCAGACTATTAATACTTTCTACTTAATTTTAGGGCTTATTGTTGAATTATATTTATCTTTTCTGCATTTTTACAAAAAAACAGATGCAGATCAAGTATGAGGAGTGTTTATAAAGTGCATAAATTTGCACTATACAGAGATTGTGATGATGTTCTTTGAGCTTGTTTTTTTTTTTATATCCTAACCTAACAGAAGAAATGTAAGCATTAGAATTAGTAACTTAAGACGTTTTTATTAATTTGTTACGTTAAATACAAATTCAGTCATATTAAAACATTAGGCTGCTTTTAGCCTTACTCTGGAGTTGGTTTACTCTCTGAACTAAACAAACTAAACAAATATTGTGATAATATTGTCTATTGGCGATTTCACAGGCTGACGACATGAAAATTGAGCATATGCATTTTTAGTGGAAAGCATTTCATATTTTAGTGGGATAAACAGTAAATTTAGTAAATAAAAAGTTCAAACAAACAGGATTTATTTAAAACGACCTTAAGTAACCTCATAGATGTCATTCTAAAAACATTAGTAACAACTCTTAAGAGAACAGTAGCACACTTCACAAATAAATACAACAACTGCCTGTCATAACACCAAGACATATGTGCATGTTATTAGACAGCTAAGACTGAACAAACAATCTCTGAGCATCACTAAGTCTTGGTGTTGACAGATTTTATCTTTCGGCAGCGCTCACATAGATGTTCAGAGTTTTAAATCACTGATACATATCAATGTCACGCACACACTTTACTTTCAACCCGGAAATACACTAGATCTTTCTGTCAACAAGAGTGACCTAGACCTGCTGTATCCAAGAGCGAAGGCAGCTGCCCAGTCAGTCAATGATTCACAGACCGTGATGCTGATATAACATTTGATTATTTTTAACTTTCTTATCCCAGACTCACAATTGTTGAGGCATTTTAGTAAAAGTGGATTAAAAATGCACATTTAAATAAATGGATTGCATGTACTGAATTAGCACACACAACACAAAAGACTAAAGTTTAATGTGGTGCAATGCCTTCTGGTTTAAAATAAATAGTACGCACACAATGTATACTCTAAGCCATGTAGCATGGTGTAGTTTATTTATAGGCTAGCTTCAGCTTCTGGATACTGCATGTACGTGCAAATCATGTTAGAATCAAACTTTTGATTAAACCTTACTTTCTGCAATTATCTAAAAGCAAGTGTAAAAATCCTATTGGCTTTTTATCGAGGGATGCTAACCTTCGCTCTGGTCTACAAAAATATGCCATCTCTGCAGATGGTGTATCAGGGGGGTTTCCTTTAAGGAGGAAAAATGGGACATTTAGAATTTACATTCGATACATAAAATGAAATAAATAAAACTACACACATACACCTCTATGTTCTCACAAATAAAGGTACAAAAGCGGTCTCTGAGATGTTTTCAAAAGCCACACTTTTGTACCTATTAGATTCAAATATGTACCATTTAAGTACTAATATGTACCTTTTAGGTCCCAAAATGGACCATTTATGTACAAACATGTACCTTCTGAAAGGGTACCACCCCAGTTACAGCTTTTGTACCTTCATTTCTGAGTGTGTCCCAAACAAATGTGTGTGAGAGTATTTCACGGCCGAACATTCTTAAAATAATGGTAGAAAAAGGTACAAAATGTACATAGCGTACCAAAACCAGTGTGATTTTGTTCAACAAGACATGCTTCATAAACAGTAAAAAAATATTTTAAAAAGTTAAAGCAAAGATTGTTCAAGTGTGTTTTTGAGAAAACGTACAGTCTGCTTTAAATTCATGTTTAATCTATCTGCCATTTCTTTGCAATTTAATTGCAATTGTTTGTTTGCATCCCTCCTGAAACGCTCTCGTTGGCACACTTTCTCTCGGCGGCATCTCTATCACGCACTAAACTCTGCAAGGACATTCTGTGTCAGAGCTTGGTGTTTGTAAACGAGTGTGTAAGTTGACGGCAAAGCGTGCTGGGTACCTCCGGCATGTTTTGGGAGCGGGCGCGTGTTGGTTCAGGTAGAGTGGAGCGTCACAGCTCTCAGTCTCTCTGCAGTGTGGATCAGGTAGCAGGGTTGTTGGATTATGCTCTTTTAAGAAGGGATTAACCATGTTTCAGCGTTCAAGGCAAATTGCTCTGAGAAGGCATCTTTGGCTACAAAAAAGTTAAATTCTGCACCTAATCCTTTTCAAAGCTCCTTAACTCGCTCTCTCTCCTTCCTTCTCACTCGCTCAAGTTGTCAGTGAGCGTTTTGAGAGCTGCCTTCTTTTTTTAAGACAATTCACCCACCCTCCCTCCGTCTTTCTTTCAGGATATGACAGTTTGGAGGCTCCTTGGGAAAGATAAGACAGCCTGCGTCGGCAGGATGAGGTGCTGCTATTACACTAAATATAAAATAATGACACGACTGCTCGACTGGCATATGTATAATGCCACAATACATATTTCTACATAGAAGCAGAGGAAGCTGACACAACAGTGACAAAAGTTTTGGCTTTAATGCTCTACTATTAAAATGAACTCAACGTGTCACTGCGTGGAACAGCGCGAGTCTGCCGTAATGCAGTTCACTTCGGTTTAAGGCGTGAAATAGTGAAGGTCTTTCAGAAGAGAGCGGAGCAGCTTGTGTTGATACTGTGTGTGTGTGCGCGTGCGTGCGCAGTTCGGGTGTCATATCCATGACTTTGCCATATGGAAAGAGGCAGCTGTCTTTCTTTTTTTGTGTACGTGGGGGTGTGCGACCCAGGTGTTCCTCGCTCTTTATCTTCCTGTTTCTCTCTTTCAGTTGTGTTGGGAAAGCAAGCGGAAAAGCCTGAGGAATGAGGAGAGTCACTAAGCTCTTGTTAGTTCTTTGATATAACCAGAGTGTGATGTTATGTAAAAATGCTTGAAAATGAACACAATTGTAAAAATGCTTTCTGCAAGGGTTCAGTTTAGAGTCAGCTGATTAAAAACGTTGTTAGCTTGGTATAAAGCAATGGAAGTCAGTGGAATGTGCTGCAGGAATGTGCCCTAAAAGTATCTGAGCAATTCTCGTAGCATCGTTCCGAATTCAGTGGGCTTTTAAAAGGGTTTTTAGTTAAATGCCTGAAATAAGAGCCGTGGTTAAAACAAGCTCAAGATGTTTTCTCAATTTATTCCAAGACACAAATTGCATTAGCAACACTTCACTTGTGTTTAAAGATTTTACAAGCATTGAAAATGATGGTTGCTAACAAGGGGCTATATGGGACTACAGATGTTGCTAGGGTCATTATTAATAAACATGCCAAACAAGAGTTGTGTAGGCCAATATACTCCATATTAATATTGTCCTAACATTAGCCTGTGAGATAGCTGATACTAGGACTGAGCCAGATATATATCGAACTATATATTATGCATATTATTATGCATAAGTTACTAATGCTTAGTCAGAAAGCCGTAGCTAGAGAAAATGAGCAAAAAATATTGACATTGTCAAAGAACGTCACTAAATTCAGGGTAGCGTGAGGTAGGTCTGGGCGATTTAATCGTCTATTGATTCATGCACACTTCGTCAGTAAAGCCGGTTCTTTGATTAGCAGTAAATCTCAATCAGCTGTTTTTAAAATGAGCGACAGTTGAGCCGTAGATCACTGACAAGCTACGCAATATCCCGTTCAAAATCGGGAATGAACTGCTTCCGATTCTTAAGATGATATCAATCTCTTTTAATTAAACTGCACGTTCATCTGCACTTCATAGTTTTATTATGAAAGACCAGAATTCAGTCAGCGAGCTCAGCGATTACTCATCTGAACACCTAATTGGCCACTGTATTTAAAAGAACACTGCAATTGAGTGTGATTGGTTTGCTACGCTATAAAAACATGTAAATAGAAACCTGATGGAACAAATAAGCCCTTACATTAATTGGATAATAATACTAGCCTGATAATAAAAACAGTAATATGAGTCTTGCTATCGGAAAAGACATTAGCCAGAGCCGATATTTTTGACTACCATCGAAACACAATAAGAGCAAAAGGAAAAAATCATTGTATGTAAATATTTTCACCCTTGCACGCTATTCTAACTCTAACTCTTTCAACTTTTAATTAAAGATCGACAGAGATTGATGGAAACTTAGTGAATGTGATGTTGAAGTCATGCAACTTCAGCTTTTTTATTCCAATTTTAAAAATGTTGTGTTCATTTAGCAAGATTATCTTTGTGAACAAAACATGGACAGGACACACCAAGCTGACTCGTGTCGGCAGCATCTGAGAAAGAAAAAAAAGCTGCGCTTGAACACAGCTTAGATTACAGCCAACTGCAAACTAACGTGTGTTCTGGGATTATGTGAGAGGAATGAACTGTCTGTCTCAGCAGCAATCAATAATAAATATTCAACCGAAACAAAGATATACGAGAGCAATGCAGATATACAAAACGTAAACAAAGCAGAGCTTGCTTAGCATTTTGAATATCAGCACTTTCATCATTTCAGCGGCTCGTGTCCTTATGAAAATACCGACACATATTGGAATGCTCGGGTAAGATCACGTAACATCAGTCCAGAACAGTGTTCTGTTTGTGCCGCCTTCTTTTACTTGGCCGTTTTCATCATTGTTCACTAAACTGAACATCCAATCAGAGTTCTCACTATCCCTGATGGTCCCGACACCAATTCAACAAGTTGAATCAGGCAAACTCCTGCCGATGTGAGCCCGATGAGAGCCGATTGGTGGAAAACACCAAACAAGCTAGCCCAACAGATGCTCACAGACGGCCGACTGTCTGCTTGGTGTGTCCCGGGCTTAAGTTTAATCAGCATTTTCTTTAATAACCCAAAAGAATCCTGCTGGCTGTTTGTTGTGTGAATTGGAGCTATGCTAAATTCCAGTTTGAAAACACGTCTTAGGGAACTTTAGAGAAGTGGTACAAGAAAATGGTACAAAACAAGGTTCTGATATTCAATAGTTTAGACAGGTGTAGTAACACAAGAGCTAGAGGGTTTTGTTGCTTTAGAAAAAAAAATTGAACAGTACAACCAAGTCGAAACCTACAGAAAACATCTCTAAGAGAGTGACCACATGGTGACTGTATATGTATTAAAAATGCATAATAACTATAAGAATAAAAACTCAATGCGTTTATCATTAAAAATGATAAGTGTCAGAATAGGCACTGATATGGCGACACAATTGATGGTAGAAGTATGCCAGAAAGAGAAAACGACTTCAAGTATTCATATTTACAAGCCCAATTAATTAAAGTACATTAACAGTTATTCCTTGAGCAATTATAACTAAATATATTTTTGTTTTGAAATATTACTAGAGAATATATTAAGACCCATAACTGGAAACATGCTGAGAAAACTGTTTTTGACGAATCATAATTGTTCATGTAATTTCATACACCAGTAATGGATTCCATGACCCTGCTTGATTTAAAGATGGGTTTTTATCTGCCTGCCTCATCTGTACACAACCATTTTTTGTTTGTTTCAATTACTGGTTAGTAATTATTCACGCCGCACGGCAAACAACAACTGCCTGTTGTTTTCAAGTTATTTACTTAGTATCAATACAGAGATTGAATCATAACAAAGCCAAAATATCGGTAACGAGAGCGTCTGCGTGTTTTGAGGGTGGGCGAGGAAAAATACTACCCACTGCAATCTCCCAGCAGCAGTAAACATGCTAAAGACTAAATAACAATCCTCGCATGTTGACAGGTGTCAAACATTTCCATACACACATATGTGCGAGCGCCGCGCGCACACAAAACTCCCACCTTCCCCATCTCGAGTCTGCCATTGATTTCGGAAGTAAAGCGCTATGAGCCATGGTATCTATGGCAACACAGTGGCTGAGACGGCCAAAGTTTCTCTCTCTCTTATTGGTGAGGTATCCTCACTGGAGGAAGTGAGAGGAGGGGGAAGAGGAAGAGAGAGAGAGAGAGAGAGAGAGAGAGGCATCATTCTTATTCCGTGCTACAGGCCAGTGTTGGCTTCATAGCACACTGGCAGCAAAAGCATCCTGGTCCCTGCATACTAAACAGAGCTCTGTCATCCAAGCACACGCTCCCACGAACGTGAATCTTATAAATATCCAGACTGTTTTATAGCCTGTGTTCTTATAGCGACAACACTCAAACACAAGCTTGCGTCTATGAGGAAACCGCATCTAAGCGGGCTTCGGAAAATCAAACGCTAATACACACTGCAGGCTGCTTTTTTCCTGGGCACCATATGCCCCGGCGCGCACACACACACACACCTCCTCCTGGCCTGTGCACGAACCCCCACCACCACCACCATCCTCTTTCCATCTCCTCTGCTCTCGATCTCCTCCCTCCCTCTCCCTCTACTCTGCCATGATCCATGTGGTCTCTCCATCTGTCAGTGTTAGTGCGCGGACAAAGAGAAGAGTGCAGCAGTGGCAGTGCACACACACACACACACACACACACACACACACTACAGCACACAGGTATTGCAGTGCAATATAACCAGCATGTACCTGCAGCTTAAGACACAATCACAGCAGGTGCTGTTAGTGAATCTCAAAAAAACAATTAATGGGCCTTGTTTCAATACTAAATTCATGTCGCATGCATGTAGACAATGAACACATTTCTTGGAGGTTTTTGTTAGATTCTTCTGCATATGCTCACTGCAGCACTTGTGTAATGGTCACTTTTGGCTGCAGTGGGAATCCTATCACATGATACTGCTTTACGACGTGATGTCCCGATGCCATATTTTACTTTAGTTACCACAAAAAATGGAAGTGCACCCACACATTTGATCTGAACGTTGATGGAGCTTCAAATCAGAGCAAATGTATGAACATATTTAGCAAGCAGCTACACATTTTCATGTGTAGATGGAACAGCGTTGTGAGATTCGCATTGCAAGAGATCCAGAAATGTCTGTCTGCATGTGTATAGCTTTAGTGATGATGGGCAACCGAATATTGAGAATATAAATATTACAATTTATATTCAATTTATATAATATTATATTTAAAACAGTAAAAAGAGCCAGTAAATAAATTTTAAATATATAAAATGCTTAAAATATTGCACTAGAGATATCCACACTTGATATACATATACATAAGTTATAGAACTAAACATATCACTGAAAAGTCTAAATGATTAATAAATACATGAATTCATTAAAATACTAATACAAGTTTAAAAAATAATATACTGCTAAAAATATCCAAACTAAACTATTATAACAATAAAAAAAAAATGTATTAAATTAAAAATAAAATAAAATAAAGGTTGATATTGACAATGGCAAGGCCACCCATTTCTTGTGTCCTGATCGTTGATGTCTATATAATCTTTCAAGTTATCTATTATTACAAAAACACACTGTATCGTTATGTTCTGTGTGAATATGAATATATATTCAATAAAAAAAAGCAGTATATGTGCCACACAAGCCATTCTGAATTGGGTCAATTGGCTCTGTCAAATGAATGTGTAAAACAAGAGCACAAACAGACCACATACTGAAACCATGGAGTTTCAAATCAACAAGGGTTAACATCAATGTCGTATAGAATTTCTTAACCTTAACCAACCAACCTCAGCATTAGCCACACTTGGCTTATTCGACTTAGCCATAAGCTTTAACCCAAAGACCGCCACTACAGTATCTATGCAGACACTCTTTCTGCAGCTCATTCATGGCTGTGTCAATATAGTTTAGTGCAGAGATGTTGACTAGAGGCCCCCTGTGAATACACGATAGATAAACATACATCATTATGGGATGTCAAGTGGGGAAAATATTGCCACGACTGGGAATTGTGTGTCTGTGTGCGTTTGTGTGTGTGTTTACAAACTCTCTATACAACTAGTTGCTAAAATAAAGCTCCGTTGCTGTATCTGCCCTCTTTCCTTGTTGACACACACAAGTGCACACAAATGCCTTTGTTTAGGCGGCACAGTGATGGTCTGTGGTGGTTTTGTCTGGTGTCTGTGTTGTCAAGGATACAACGAGTGCAGTGTGCTTCAGCCCCCACCGTTCTTTCCTCCCGTCCTCACTCCTGCAGGAACTGAGAGCGGCTCGGCTCAATCCCTGATGTGTGCGAGCTTGTGTGTGTGTGAGAGAGTGTCTGATGAGGAGGGGGTTTGAAGGAAAGCAATACCTCTCCTTCCTGTGAATAAAGAGAGGTGGGGGAAGGGGAGAGGACAAGAGCAGTAGGGTGGTCTTTTTATGATTTCTCTGAATTATGAATTTCTCTGAATCTCTCCACTGTTTGAGATTTATTTCCTCAAGACTCCGCGCTTCCGTGGCACGTGAAAGATGACCGTAATACAGGCAGAACTCCAGGTGCATGTGTCAGCATATGCTAGCCATATAAATGAACTTTTAACTCTGAAGATAAGATAGAGATGTCAAAATACCACCTTTTCTTTGTCACTGTGGAAAAATGAAACATACAATGTCTTTCTTAGTGGTGCTTGGTAAAGCAAACATCGCAATTGCCTATACTTTGGCTTAGGATTTGAAGGAACCTGCTAACCCTGGCATGTAATTCGACCCGCGCGTTTGTGCTACGAACCTAAATGATACCTTGAATAGCTGATGCTACCTGAAGAGAGGAATGCCATTACATTCAAAGTGTTCAGACGTATCATTTTGGCTTGGTGTGATAAACAAAAGAGGAAAAAATCTATTCCAAATTCAATAAACACTGAAGGAGAGAATACGCTTTAGATCAGGACTAGTTAGGCACAGTAGTGAGTGAGTAACCACCTCCAAATCACCTAAAACACCCCAAAACATTTAGAACACCTTAGAAACTGCATCGTAACAACAAGAATGACAAGATCACGGACAAGCTCTGCAATATCGTGGTCCGTTTCGCAGCACTATTTACAATACCTTAGTAATGTGCTTAAAATACAATCTTAGAATACTTTTATTAATAATAATAAATTGTATAGTGATGCCCTGACAACCACCTATCAACCACATATGGACCCTTCGTATCACCTACGAATAGTAATATGCCAAAAACTGCTTTGGACACCTTATGAACTGCACATTAATGCTCTAGCAACTACCTACAACACTCCAGCAACCAGAGAGATGAATATACATAGATGCTTCATTAGCAAGCCATGGCTGTATCCCATATCACCCCTGGTTTTTACAATAACGCGCACACACACACCTGGAGCAGTGGGCAGCCATTGCTGCGGCGCCCAGGGAGCAGTTGGGGGAACGGAACTTTGCTCAAGGTTCACCCCCCTTAGTCGTGATATTGAAGGTGGAGAGAGTTCTGGGAATTCACTCCAACCACCCACAATCCCTGCTGGACCTGGGACTCGAACCCACAACCTTTGGGTTATAAGTCCAACTCCCTATCCATTAGGCCACGACGAACATTTCGCACACAAATCGGTAAAAATATACGATTTCACAATAGCTAAATGTGGTATATACATATACATAGGCCCTTCCAATAAGTAACATCAACAATCAATTTCACAGACAAAAAAGTTCCATTGCGTACTGTCAATAACGTAGTGATGAATGTTTAATGTGATCAATGATGCCATTTATCTTTAAGTGTAACCTGTTCCAAAATTTGTGTTGTAAAAATCTCAGAAGACTTCTACTCAGAAGACTTCTCATAGTAACACCCTAGCAACCATTCCTAACACCCTAACCACCACCTACCAAATCCTTAGCAATCTCTTTAAACACCCTTTTAGAAGACTGCATAAATTGCTCAGTAATGCCCCTGGTACCACCTAGTAAGCAAACATCTAGCAACTATCCAAGATGTTAAACATCACTTGTCACACCAGACTACCTGAGAGGCTGATTGCCCATTAGGCAACCCTACTGTTAATATTCAAAGCCGCTAAGCATCTACTAGTTCACGCACGAGCTTTACATTGACATTAGCCCTAGTACACACTCACACTCAAACAAACAAAGCCCACCATATCGTTTACCCTTCTTTCCTTTTGATCACCCACAAATAAATTACAGCCGTCACAGAGATATGCAAAATGGCATGGAGTGACAATCAAAGCCTAACTAACAAGCTTTTAAGGACCGTGCTAAAGTTTCATAATCGTCCACTAATAAGATTATGCAAAATCATCCATTTAGCCACCTGTGTATGGAGAAACAGAAAACCAAACAACTAGATGCGTTCTGATCTCTATGAATGTGTGTTCAAGGAAGCTATTGAGAGAAAGCAACCATAAATATTTCTAATTACAATTCCACCCCCATCCAAAGACTGCCCACCAAAAGCATCCAACGCTCTTTAATCAATAACCTTATGGCCTGTCTATTGTCTAGATAAAAGATTCAATAAGATGCTAAATTCAAAATGCATTACCCAATCAAAAAAGATCTCCATTCCTCAACTGTAAATGAGAGTCGGTGCACACAGAGTACCAAGACAATAGTAATAGTGTTATAGTTAGAGTTTTGACTGAAAGAAGCACATCATTTTTTACAATATATCAAAACTATTTCACCCTCTCTGTTTTTTATTTATATATATATATATATATATATATATATATTAGGGGTGTAACGATACGTCGTATCGTATAGAACCGTTCGGTACGAGGCTTTCGGTTCGGTACGCATACGAACCAAACGA
>JAUCMU010000001.1:17433501-17449528 GCA_032275025.1 Enteromius treurensis
CGTTATTTTTGTGAACCGTTACACCAAAATATATATATATATATATATATATATATATTTTTTTTTTTTTTTTTTTTTGTAAATTCATTTTTATATTTATTTATTTAACATTAACTTAGCAGCAACCAGAGTCAAATTTTGAACAAATCAAATAAATTCTTTTAACGGATTTTAAATTTCTAAATTTTCATAGACCCAGGGTTTCATTTTATGCAATGAAGCAACTAATTTACCAAAACGCATGTGGTGGGATTTGTTATTGATTTTCTATAGCTGAGATCTCCAAACATATATCGCTTTACATGTTCTCTACGGACAAAAGGGACATAAGAACTGTGTAAATGTCATATTATGAGAAACAAATTGTCTGAATATAGCACCTGAGCTAAGCTAGCATCTTCTGGTTTGCTGACACAAATCTTAAATACTATGCTAGCCACTTCACTGCAGCTCGATTATCGTTTTAATTTGTGTGTAACAACATTTTCCAGTAATAACTACAAAAACGGGAGATGATGCTGTGCTAAAAGGAAGCACAGAAGTAATTCTGATATGCAGACCTCAGGCAAAACAAAAATTAGCATTAGCGATGAAGACACCAGTCTGCCTGGTCTTAGGTGGCTGAGAAAACACGATGGGAAGAATTAGCAAATGTTTGTCTACTACATCCAAAGCAATAAAAGCTGAATTTTTCTGTGGACGTATACATAGAGCAAGCGTACCATATGATGCCATACCAATTAAATGGAAAAATAATGTCAATAGTGTATTTAGAAGGAAGGAAATTACAAAAGAGCACAAATTTCCCTTTTTCATACTCTATTCTCTTTCATAGTACCTTCCTCGCATTTAGTATTTGATTTCTTTTACACCTTTTCCATAATTCATCCCATCTTTTACTTATCGTCTACCTTAATTCAGCTTTTTCCTCTCATTCTCTCTCTTTTTCTTTCTCTCTACCCTGTTTCCCTCCTCTGCTGCATTTTCCGCGGCAAAAGAACCAACCATCATAAATCTACCCCTTTATTGCTTCTGAGGAGAGGGAAAGAGGGAAAGGAGGGGGGACATGGGAGATGCAGGAGAAGAAAAAAAAAAAGAGAGAGGAAAAGGGGTGGAGGAATATCTAATCTCAGAGCAAAAGCTACAGGACCCAATGAACAGATGGATAAAATGAAAGGAGGAGAGAGAGGGAGCTTGGGAGGGGCTGAGGATGTCACCATTAATGAGAATAATTTACAGTTCAGAAGCTAGCAGACTCGAGACCTCTTCAGTAACTGAGACCACCACCAGCACCCCTCCAATTACAAAAGACATTCTAGCCCTATTGGCTGACTTCTTCATGTAAACCGTAGCCTAACTAAGCATGATTAAATAATCACGCAACAAATAGTAACAAATTTCCCACTTCTCATTAGCTGTGGACTGAAGGCCAGTTGTGACGACCAATGAGCAAATGGCAGTGACATTCAACTATAATGAGCAATTTCAAAATCCTATCAATTCGTGACACTCAAAGAAGAGCTTTATTCTCTTCTTTGTTCCGAGGAAAGAATGAGGGAAAGGGATTTTGGTGGCCACGGGGACATCGGAGGTTGGCGCATAGGCATAAATATATTACAGAGTGTCGATTTCCTATTCCAAGAGCTAGCTGTTGCTCAGGGCAACAGGAACCATTACTGTCCCACTGCACAACACATAAAATCCAGAGTTATGGGTGAGGACTTCGGTTCGACTCTTGGCGTGTCACTAGGCAAACTGGCCAATGCTAAAGCTTTATCTGAATAATAAAGAATTAGCTTTTAGTCTTGCATAACCAGAACTTTGTCTAAAATTTCACAAATTTAGCATCTTATTACATCCATTTAAACAATAAGAGCCATCTAACTGGCATGTTAAGTAACCAATCAAAGGTCTGATACTTTTATGTGTTTTGAGGTGGGTTTATCTGAAGTGGATTACGCACCAATAACAGAATGATTTAAATAATGTCTTCACGAATGACTAACTATATAGAAAAAAGACAAAAATTAAATAAAGACTGCATTAAGACCAGTGTGCTTTATGCATCTGACAGTCAATAAACAGACTTGGAGGAGATCAATGAGATCAGGAGTTTTTGGGTGAAACCAAATTAAAAAGGTTTATGGTTAAAGCTTAAATTTGTCACTTACATACATTCCCTGGCTTCTCTTCCAAAAACCCAACTAATCAGATCACAACAAATTTAAGATAATGTTGGCAAGTGCCTCAACAACAACTGTGTTTGTCCCAAGCACAAACTAACGAATATACAATACACCAAGAACCACTAGTGTGACTCTAAAGGGGACAGTTCCACTAACAATAACCATCTGACCACAAAATCTTTGCCCTCCATAACATAGCATGAATAAGAATCAAGGACCTTACCTGTACATGCTGCTGCATAGAGCCATATGGCATGCCTTGACTCAGCGCTTTTTGCTTTAGCATCATCATCCTCTTCTGTTCTTCACTTAAATGGGCTGACTGGTTGGGCATTGGACCTGGAGCTTGTGGTGGTCCACCCCCAGAGCCCTGCATGTAGGGCATCATTGGGTTTTTGGCTTGATTGGCCATGGGCGGCGTCATCCTCTGACTCATGTGGTCTACTCCACTGAAATGAGTCAGCGGCTTGGTGTTGCTATAAGAGAGCTGCTTATTGAGGTTGTTTTGGGCAGCCAAGTTATTAGGTTGCTGCTGCTGCTGCTGTTGCTGGTTGAGCATGTTCATGTGGTTCTGTGGGAGGTAGTTGTTCATGCTTGGTGTTTTTGGCCCCATTGTGTTGCTAGCATTAAAAGCCTGCGTATACATCATGGGGCTATTTGGTTTGTCTGGGTTAAAGGGTCCACTGTACGGGCTTGTTGGTGCTCCTGCAGGCGACCAGTTTGCTGCCTGGGACTGCTGTTGGTGTTTTTGTTGGATAAGTTTGGCACGCTGCTGCTGATGAGCAGCCATTTGCTTCAGCTGCTCGGCCGGTGAAAGTTCAGATGTGGGGGGGACTGGAACGCTTCCTCCTGTTCCCCCTGATCCAGGACCACCTCCTGTTACCGGAGTTGATGCCACGGGGCCAACACCAGGGCCTGCGTTCATCATAAATCCATTCCCGGGCCTTGAGGCCTGGGTCTGCGCTTGGGTGGGCGTTTGCGGAGAACGTGCCACACAGTTAGCGGGCGATCCTGATGCCATTCCAACTGCTGGTGACTGCTGCAACGGTTGCTGGGGTGGTGTCCCATTGGCAGCAGTTGCAAACGGGGGACCGGAGGAAGATGGTCGCACCTGAGGTGACCCCATGGGCATCTGTCCACTCTGCGGTTGCGGTGTACTGTTGGGTGCCGTAGCTACAGAGTTAGGTGCTGGGTCTTGTGCAAGCTGCGTTTGTTCCGTTGTGGCCCGTGTGAAGTCGCTCACCTCCTTTTTCTCCTCAAAGTCCTCGTTGAAGAGGTCGTGCATGTCGTCCTCAGGCACTGTGTTTGCCAACTCATCAATCAGTTCCTGCCATTCCTGGTCATTCAGATTGATGTCAGAGAATAGCTTGTTCTGATTTGAAAGCGATGTTTCCGACGATTCAATTCCACCGCCGTCATCCAAAGGCTCTTGTTTCATCTCCTTTAGTAGGCTAAAGCCATCTTCCAACTCCAGTGAACCGTTCAGTTTAATATCAGGCATTCCACCATTTTTGCCTAAATCCTCAGGTCGTCCAGTAATATGGTTTGTACCAGCATTGCCGTTGCCGGTTCCGTTATTTGAGGAGGCACTGTTGTTGCCCGAGGGCAAGGTGGGTTTGATGTCCATTTGATGAAGCGGGGAAATGGGCGGGAGGCTACCAAGAGAGTCCATTCCAGTGCATCCTTCCTTACGGAGTCTCTTTGTAGTGGGAGAATAACTCCCATCACTGAGGCCATTTTGGTCACCATTTAAAGGAGACCGGGCACTGTCCAATTTCCTCTTCACTGTCTCCTGGAGCTGTGAGACGAATAAAAGAGAGAACAATGGTTAGAAGGTCAGGTTAATATGAAAACGTGTAAAGAACAACACATTTTCAGAATATTGTCGTCATACATTCACACTTGTAATGCTACCCAGTGAAGCTGTTTTACAGGTGTATAAATAGTCAGGCCGGATACTATTCAAACAATTATTTACATTTCAGAGCAGAAGCACGTCAGAGTGGTTTCTAGTCCAGAACGCCAAAATTTACATAGGTAATATATTCTCGCTATCAAAACACTTCATAACAGCAAAAGTTTTCTGCCAGTGATCGTCATAGTGGTTATGTGTACATGTGTGAAAAAATGTAACATTCATTTATTCAAATTGCCTTGATCTTTTTGTTTATCTGCTACAGTACAGAAGATCTTTTGCTGAGGTGTAGCCTTGACGTCAAATGAGGGCAGGAATTTTGATCAACAAAAACTGCCCACACTTAATTCCACTGCTGGTTTTCCATAATCTGTGCAGGAGTATGGCTTTAAACAGAGGTAGTATTGTAAATGAGTTCGAACCAATCTGTGATGCCAAGCAGTTCATAATTTTTATATTTTTTAGCAAAGCTGTGGATGAATTAGACTGACCACTGTAATCCTAGTGCGCTTTCCCTGCAGCATACATTTTTAAAACCTCAATCTTTTTTATGACCCTCCGATCAGGTTCCTGTGAATTGTTGACCAACCTAATTATCCAAGGCGACAGATAGACTATCAATAGAACTAGCCATTCAACCGATTGGCTTGTTCGTTTGGAAAATAAGCACATATCTGTTTTACTGGCACTGCACAGCCAGACAAACACTGCACAGAGAATCAGTGATAGGAGGGAAAAGGTGACGAGCGTCAGTTATCACTTCGCAATTACATAGAGAGAAGAAAGCGAGAATAAGGGGAGGGAATCGGTTACAAAACAAACTGAGTTTCATTGTTCACACATGGACACACTTTTATCCCACAATGCTCTTCTGCTTAATTTGTCTCAGCCATTAAGCTGTGTCTAAGCCGCTCCACACAAGCATGCTAGATAGTAACACACATGTACAAGCCAACAGAGGTTAGGGACAGGAGAAAAGCCTTAAAATGCCATTAAATAGCATTAGATATTGGCAAAATCAACCCCAAATAAACAGGGGGAAAAGTTATAATGTGAGTCTAAGTGTTCCTCCAGTTAATCCACAAATGATTCTCTCAACATTTGGTTGCAGACTTTGCCGACGGTCCCTTCCGTCTCGCTTTTGCAGGGCAGTGCGGTGGGGAATGAACAACGGCAAATATTGAAGGGGAAAGAGTGATAGATGCCTCCTGAGAGGTGAGGATAAAAAAAGAAGGTGAAAAGCATTTCCCATCATCTCTCCTTGTCTTTCTGTTTGTGCTAATGACTCTCACAGTGAACACACATTTAACGGTGTGTTAATTACAGAAGCGAAATGTGTGCACAAACCCGGAGATGAAGATGAACCGCAAGAACATTAACGACAAATTCTCCCCATGCACAACAGCAGGATCCCACCCACCTTCTTCGCTTATCCCAGTGGACTTCGGTGTGTGTGTGCAAATCTCACACACACACTCCACCGAAACATGCGAAATGAGATTCTGAAACAACAAGATTCATGGATCTTCTCTCCGAGTCTCCTCTGAGGCAATACGTCTAGTCCCCCTCCCTCCTTGTATCTCTTTCCCTCAGTCTGTCTCTCCCTACATGACCAGAAGAACAGCGAGATCATGATGGGAAACAAGAAAGGCTGATGTTTACTGGCTAGCTTTATGCAAAAGAAAGAGATAAGCAGGATAAAATGAGGCACGCGCACACATACGAAACACGTTCCGCTGCAGTCTACCTTGATTAGACTTTTGCACCGTCTGGCTACGCTTAACAGAAACGGCATGTACTGTAAGCTTTACTGTAGCAGGCTCAATATGACCCTTGTGTTCATGTTGTCTGTCTGCGGTTGCATCTTTCATTGTCACACCTCTGTCGTGTGCAACAGCTAAGGGGGTTGTCAAGGCAACCGTTGTCATGACGGCTGTCAATATTCGTGCCGTTTATCATGCCATAAAGACGATTATGATGACTGTCACTCACATGGAGAGAGTGAGTGATGGGGAGAGATAGAGAGAGAGAAAGAAATCAAGGCAGAAATCGAGAACAATGTGGTGCCCATAAAACAGTAGCTTGGAGTACCAGCAGAATAAAAAAATAAATAATTAAACATTTAATTAAATACAAATTTTAGGAAATATAAAATGTTTAAAAAAAAATCTATTTAAATAAAATAATTTTCTATATATTTTAATGCATGTAACATTACTGCCACTATTATTCTTATTTATTAAATAACTAATTAACTACAGGTGGTTTTCTCATTTCTATTAAAAGAAACCAGAATTATCGACAGAAGTACTGATAAACATTCTGCTATGACAACACGTCCTCTCAACGCCTTACAAATTTGTGGATGACTTCCCTGAGCCGTTCCTCACTCCTGCACCCTATCGGCCCATGTGTGATGAATCCTCTCAGAGTGGCACATGATTGATATCAATAATGATCATCTTCCTGCAAAGACTCTGCATGCTAAGTGAGGCGTAATTAGGTATGTTTAGCACCAACCCCCTCCAGCAGACATCTCCACTGACGTCCGGGGTCGAGCGGTACGTTACGGATGGCATAACTAGCGACGCCATAAGCTGCAGACAGAGACCCATCTAGCTAGCAGCATTTGGCTCAAAACCGCTGTAATGGGATCAGAACGGCGAGAAAACCTCCCCCAAGCCTTAACTAGCATGGCAGGGTTAAGAAAACACGCGGCAGAGGTAGAGACAGGAAGAGAGAGAAAGTCTGTGCATACGTGCGTGTGTGTGTGTGTAGCGGGGGGAGGCTGATGTTTGTTTTTCTCCATTTCACTGCCTATTAAAGTGTTCAGTAGCTCACACAAACACACTCCCTCTCCTGCTCTCTTCACAGTCACCATGTGGGAGAGCACACGGATAAAGGGAGGGAGAGAAATACAAGAGGGAGGGAGGGAAAGACAGAAGAGCTCTTCAGACAGACAGTAATGCTTTCATGTGACTGGAGAGAAAGAGAAAAAGAGAGAGAGCGCATGGGGGGAGAGAACCACCAAGGTGCAGTTGTTATAGCAACCTCCTGATCCCGAAGCCCCTCCCACTGGCTCCTGGGCTGAGTGCACTGGACACTTCTGCCAATAATCTCTCTCGCTCTGTCTCTCTAGTGGTCTCCCTCCCTAATGTTTTCTTTCCTCTCTCTCCCCTTCTATACCTACCCTATGCTTTTTTCCCCTCTCATCTATTGAATTCTCTTCTTCTTTATGTTTCAATCGCCGTGCAATCTTTGTCAATGTATGCAACACTAGCCCTGTATTACCGCCTTTGTCTTTTTACCATATTGTACAAAATAACAGAAAAAGCCACCTTGATTATATAGGGTGCACCTAGCAAATGAGCAATGAAATTTGTTGCGTTTCTAGGTAAGGAAATGCTAAATTGTCTCATGTCTCAAATCGCAGCTAGGTGCAAACTATGTCCAAACAGGTTTCCAGTGACATGACATTTGTCTACCCAAAAAAAAAAAAAAATTGTGCAACGTGGCATGATAACAACCAACCAGCTGAGGTTTGATGTTTAAAATGTACAGCATGAAGAAAATAATTCTGGACCAGTAATATTTACAAGTGGGCGGAGCTACTAATTGTGGCAGATGAATGATTGAATTAATGACAATGTCCTGTTGCTTGTTGCAGACGCTTAAGACAAAAGAAGAGGTGGCATTTATTGTATTATTCAATACTAATCACGAATAACAAAAATCAATAAATGTGTGTTTTTAAAGATTAAGCATAAAATAATCTAAATGAAGAAATAGGAGATAATTTTTTTTCAAAAATTATAAAACAAAGAAATGTTTATTGCGCAGCAAATTAGAATGATTTCCGAAAGTTCATGTGACACTGAAGAAGTAATGATGCTAAAAATTTAGCTTTTCCGATACAGGAATAAATTACATTGTAAAATATATATAAAAAAACAATTACTATAATATTTCATAATATTACTGTTTTTTTATTAATGAAATTAATGCAGCTTTTTTTGTGCAGTGGTGTATATCAGACAACAACAACATCTTAGTTGACCTTAAAGCTCTTGCTTTATCCTTAGGAAGTCTTGTGTGTGAAGCATGTGTTAAAGGCTAAACCAAATAAGTGTGTCAAAGTGTATGTGTGTTTGTGTTTAATCCACATCATTAAATTGAGCTCTTGAATGTGCACGGTACAATAAAGTCAGACCGACCTTTGACACAACAGATAACACAGCTAAACACAACACAGGCCCTTACACACAGCCTCTCTCCAGTAAATACTGCGCAGAGTACTCATCTGAAAAATGTGGTTTGTGTAAGTGTGTTCTAGATCTGGCTCATCAGACTTTAAAATGAGCTGAGTGTGTGACCCTTTAATTTAAGAGGTGAAAGAAACATCCTGTGGCACAGACAGTTGAGCTCACAAGTTTACACAATTGCAGAATGAATTACAACGTTAATAAAAATTTCACTTCATTTTTTATTTAATACAAACACCAGGAAGCCATAGCATACATTTACATATATTCTGTAAGACAAAGTAACCGAAATTACACAAATGATCCTGTTCATCAGTTTACATATCCCTGGTTCTTAATATTGCATGATGATCCTCGAGCTACTATTATTTGTAGCTCTGTGTTACCGTGTGCTAGACCTTGGATTGTTTCACCGTTTCTAATATTAACTATTAATATTAGTATAAAAAAAATAAAAAACCTTCATGAAAGAAGCAATGATGCCTGAATCATCAACAAATTACTCATTTGAGTTAAATCTGTGATTAACGATTTATCCAGATCATAAAACCGGTCTGAATGAATCATTAAAAAATTGGACTTATTAACCAAAGTTTTGGCCTGTTTGTCAACAAAGCTATTGCATAACCTCAGAAGACTAGCACACGACTCATATTTGACCCTGGACCACAAAACCAGTATTAGGTCACACGGGTATATTAGTAGCAATAGCCAACACCGCATGGGTTAGCAATTTTTCTGTTATGTCAAACATCATTAGGATATTAAGTAAAAATTCAGGACAAATATCGTCCTATCCTAACAAACCAAACATCGATAGAAAGCTTATTTGTTCAGATTTTTTCAAATTGATGCCTATGACTGGTTTTGTGGTCAAGGGTCACATAAGGTCGACTTTTATATCATATTTCAAGTTTACAAAGTTATTTCAAATGTAGCTATTCTTTTATGTCACACACATATAAAATAAACTAATAAATAAAGCCATAAACATCTGGAAGATACAAAGTCAACAATGACAGAAGGTTCATGTTTAAGTGATTTATCCCTTTAAGAACCAAATATATGCACTTCTGGGGAAAATAGCATATGCATGTCCCTCAGGGCAAAATAAAAAAAACTAAACATTTTTATGATGGCTTATTTGTTTTAAAAAGCTAAACAGATTATGCAAGGAATATATAAACATATGAGGAGGACTGTATCTAATTAAATACACGCACAGAGCTGTATTAAAACCAATTTAGTGATTCTGAGCTCGTCGCAAGCTGTTGTTTTGTGATCAATACACGTTGTTCGCGCTTTAATCAAGTTGTAGAGAAATTTTGGAATGTTGTGGTTAGCTGGAAAAAATTTATTACCTCACCCCTCCTTTCTCTCCCTCTCTCTCTCTCTCTCTCTCTCTCTCTATCT
This sequence comes from Enteromius treurensis, assembly GCA_032275025.1. Taxonomy (NCBI): domain Eukaryota; kingdom Metazoa; phylum Chordata; class Actinopteri; order Cypriniformes; family Cyprinidae; genus Enteromius; species Enteromius treurensis. The sequence goes on from JAUCMU010000001.1 coordinate 17,443,278, forward strand.
GTTCTACCTCACTCTCTCCCTCGTGAGTTCCTGTCTGTGGGATACAGAGGTTTATAAATAACTCTCAGCCCAGTACAGTGTTTTTGTGAGTGCGTGTGGTGGCAGTATGTGTGAAGATGGAAGGAGCACCCACTGGCTAACACTAATATAATAAGATATTAATGAAGGAGAAAAAGAAGAAGAGAGAGAGAGAGAGAGAAGGAAGACAGGAGGGGGAGGACAGGAGACAGCAGAAGCAGAAGAAAGGAGGGAGGAGAAAGAGGGGGCACGGAGAGTCAGCACACGAGGCTTCCGCTCGTTGAGCAACACCGCCTCCTCCTAAACGCTGCTAAATACTCTCTCTCTCTCGCTCGCTGTCTCCCTCCCTCACTGTTAATGGCAGCCTGTTTAAACACTGGCTGAGTGAATGTGTGTGCGTGTGTGCACTGTAGCGCCTGGGTGCATGTTAAACACAGTCCCTGAAATCCTACTCCAATCCAATAAAGCCTTCAGCAGCCCTGCCAGCAGAGACAATTACTGCACCTCACCCAGAGAGAGAGAGAGAGAGAGAGAGAGACACAGCCGAGAAACGGAAGGGAGAGAACGAGGGAACAGGAAGCATGGAGAACGAGGGAGGGAAGACAAAGAGCGGCTCGTCACAATAAACTGCTCATAATCATCTATACATTACTCACACGCTCTTCAGGCTAAGCTCCTCCCACTGACTTCATTTGGCACATTCTTAATAACTTGGAGTCATCCATTCATCACTCTGTAAATATGGGTTTGACGGTAACTAGTTCAACTTGTGAAGTATGTCTCACATATATGCGATGCACGAGCAAATATACAGAGGGGTAGAGATCACTGAGGGTTGTGCGGCTGTTCACAACAGTGAAAATTAAGACAAAATTAATAGCATTTCGCACAGCCTGGTTGGTTACGTCGAGCTAAATAAGGCATCCGAAACAACCGCAGAAAAAATGCGAAGCGTTTGAAATACATTTGCAAAATTAACAATTATTCACACCATTTAAAGTGAATGTAATAATCAAGCTCAACAAAAAGAATTTACTCCCTACCAACTACTATTCGAGTGTTTTTGCAACACGTCAATCAATCAACCATATTGCCTCCACTCAACAGAACACGCACATTTTGTTGATTATTGCTGCTGAAAATGGCCAATTATTATGTTTTAGGCTGTACTCATTGGTTGGACCGGGGAAAAACATTTGGAGTACCAATAGACTGCTAAAGGTATGAACAAATCAAGGAGAGAAGTGCAACAGTTGTCTGAGGAAAGAAGGGGTTTGTGTTTTGCCAAAACGACCAGCATTTCCAGGGCAAGAATCTTAACTAAATTAATGTTTGTTCTTATTATTTTGACAACAATTTAAAATAGGTAACACTTGTTGACTATTAAATAAGACTTTTTTCCCCTCAATAACTTCCTAATTTGCTACTTATTAATTGTTAGTAAGGTAGTTGTTAAGTTTAGGTATAGGGTAACATAAGCGGAGGGTGAACCAACTTCAGGGTAAGGCTAAAAACAGTCAAATGTATTAAATGCCGTTTACCTGTCTTTTTAGGCAAGAACCAAATATAGATGTATATATAGGCTAATTAAAAAAACGTTTAATGGGACAGAATTTGTATTGAATTTGATTACAATTCATTTAAAAAATAATAAAAATAATAATTATAAATTCATATTTGTATAACATTTCCTTTCAATGGTTATTCAAACAGCGAATGTAATATCACTAACTTTGATCTATCCCGAGCACTCTCAAAAATAATAATAATAATAAAAATAAAAATAAATAATAGGGCTAAGGATAGTAAAATTGTTAAAATAAATAAATAAATGTAATCGTGTTCGATTGCGCAATTACGGGTATAATCATCAATTGCCGCTTTACCGATTATTAACCCATAACCAACAAGATTATTTTAAATTAGAAGGATAAGCTAAAAATTCTAATGTTTTTCACGGATTCATTTTACAAAAATTAGCCAACAACAGGATTCACATGGTCTTATTTTACATCACGCACCTGCAGCGCTTCTGGGAGCGGAGAAAAAAAAAAAACATTATAAAGCATAAATAGGTCTAAACAACAACTATAATTTTACTTAAATTATAAATCAATAACCAAAACGAAAAGAACAAATAAAAAACTGCAATATATAGCCTAGTATGCAGAGTTTCGGTTTATTTTTGTGCTGTACAAAAGGAGACGACAGAAAGCGACCTCATCTTTAAAAGGAGTAGCCTTGTTGTTTTTTTAATGTTAGAAGAAAAAAGGGATTTTGTGAGATTTATTTGGATATTGGTAGTGGCCTTGCAGGTGTATGGCTGTATTGTGCACACCATGACTGACTCTTACCAGACTGTCAGAGATGCAGTGCCCTAATTTATCCTGAACCATGTCATTAATTATGAATTTATCAGTGTTTACACGCCAAAGTCAATAACTATTACGCCACATAGAGGTAGTTTTAAACTATAACAATTAATTTGTTTAATTAGCCTAATTAATTCTGTCTTAAAAAAGCTATTTAAATAATATGCAAGTGATGACGTTGGCACCTCTGTGTCCTGAAAGGCGTGCTTTAGCTTCTGTTGATATTCATCTAACAGCTCACATTTATGTAGTTTAAACATTTAAAGTAACATTGTGATATGCTTGAACTGTTTTATATCTAAAGATTTTTTTAGGCAAGTCATGGTGATTTGAGAAGGATAAGTTATTCTGATATTAACTATGAACTCGCTGCCGCTGGCCGAAAAAAAAAGGTGCATATCCTTGGAAGAAATCATGCATAAGCGGTTAAAATGAACATCCCTATGTGCAATACTGGGGAAAAACGCCAAATATAATACGTGAGCAATCATAATGTCATAATCGACACTGTCTATCCATTTTCACTATAATATATAAGTAATAGATTTAATTTGTTTGAGCAGGGGCATGTTTGTCCAATTTAGTGGAATTTTTCTATCTTGGTCTCATCAGACCAGAGAATCTTATTTCTCATCATTTGGGAGTCCTACAGGTGTTTTTTTAGCAAACTCCATGCAGGTTTTCATGTGTCCATTAACTGTAATGTATTTGTAGGGATGAATAGTTTTCATTGAACCTTTAAAGTCTCTCCGCGAGCGATCGTACAGGTATGAATATATCTGTGGCACCTCAGTTATATATATATAGTGACTTGGAGATGTTGCTCCCTCGCCTGACCTCGGCTGAATGAGAAAAAAACTGGGAAGAAAATCTCCCACGTCAAAGAAGGTAAAAGTTTCAGAACACACCCAACGATTGCATAACTGCCTCAGACCAATGGTAGTTCAAAAGGTGTTAGGAGCTAAAACAGACTCCCCAAAAATTTACTTTAGTGAGCCGATTCAAACAAACTCAAAACAGCCTGATGTTGTTCAAAATGACGTCAATTAATTTCGTTCTACAATTTTGTCTGAAGTATCTTGGGGCTTTTAAGCCCAGGGACACATCAAGCCGGCAGACGGCAGTTGGTTCTTGTTGGGCGGGCTAGTTGGTTCGGTGTGTTCCACAAGTCGGCTTTTCGTCAGCGTGATGAATCGGCGTTGTGGACATCAGGGGTGTAGGGGAAAGTGACAACTCTGACTGATTCGCGAAACTAGGCATCCAATCAATGCCGGAGACTTAAAGCAAAAGTAATAAAACGAGTAAGTAAATGAAGACGGCACAAACAGAATACGGTTCTAAAGCATTCCAAAATGTGAATATTACCATAACAACGTGAGCCCCATGACAAGATGATAGTTATCAATCAGAGTTCTTTTAAGAGTGTGTTTAAGAGTTTGAGAATGCATTGTGTTATTGTGCCTCCAGGAACATGATTGTGAAACACTGTGCTAACCAAAGGCTATCAGAGAAAAAAAAAAAAAAAACATCCCCTACTTCCATATTGTATCGTGGAAAAAAACTGTATGTGAAAATAACAGTATGTGTAACAGGTTTATAAAAGCTTGTCAATTAAAGTCTTATTAGTGGGAAATTTTAAGCATTAAGACCAATAAGAAATACCTGCTGTTCACTTGAACCAAGCAAACACCGTAAAGTGGTTAGTAAACATATTAAAGCCAATCGTTGAATGTGATATCCATTTTAACCCAGATCAGTTCTACATCTGCCACATGACATTTTACGATCCGATGGGTACGGAAACATAATCCACTGACTACCGATTTCAAAACACTTTCATCAACAGCATAATCAAGGATAATCTCGCACAACATGACAACTTAACATTCCTGAAGAAAAATACAAAAAACATTTGGCCTAAGTTTTCAGCTTTTTACAGGCAGCCAACAGGAAAACGAGGCCTTTAAAAGCTTGGGTGGATTTTCCTTAGATTGACCACAACGCCTTAAGGTGCCTGGTGCAAATGATAGAAATAATTGAGAAGCAGGTAGTCATGATTAACTCATTCAAGCACTACAGACCCAACTACAGGAAAACGTGACATATTTGAACTCAGGAAAGGTGTTTTTGCTATATGCTAATGGCCTTTTATTGGCTAAAGCCCGGTTTACACCAAGAATGGTAACTATAAAGAAATGATGTGGACTATTCTATTCTTTCTAGAACTATCTCTTTGTCGTTGTCTTTATGGTTGTCCTTGAAGTTGAAGGGGGCTTAATGGGATATTAGCATTGATGCTACAGGTTAAACTCTTTACAAAAATGCTTGTCCCAAATGGCACTTTTTAGACTTTGCTGCCTTTCCACTTCAAATTTTGTGGAGTTACTAACATCTAGCAGTGTCTCTGCTTGAATATACAAATCCTTTCACTATACGACACGTACAAACCGTAAAGTGCAGTATGTCCATATTCATAGTATTTCTAAAACAGGTGAGAAGTGCCCTGATGACCTACTGCTCGTGATGAGACTCTGAAATGGACATATGCTGGACACTCACTATGCCATGATGTCTCTGGAGAGGAGTTATGAATGGCTGTGAAGTGACTCAAATGACGCGGTTAGGTCACATAACAGTGACAAGATGACAAACGTTATATGTCAAGATTACATTCACCCTGCGCACATTCATACTACACAGATTTTTTGTAACAAAGAAAGCACTTATTCAAAAGAAGACAAACGATTTTGAACTCCATACCCCCTCTTCATTTCTGTCACCCCCTCATGTCGTTTACCTTCATCTTACAACAGCAGGAAATGAAAACTTGCTTTACAGTTATCTTGTTGACCACTTTATTACTTTAAATTCTCTCCCTCCCTCCTTCTTTCCAATTACCCGTCTGTTTATGCAAAGTATTTCTCTGTTTATATCTTTCCATTCCTGCTTTCGCCTATCCCTCCCTCTCTCCAAATGCTCTTTTCTCTGCCTGTCTCTCTTTCTCTATTTTTAGTGTTCCACTGCTTCCTGTTCTTGGAGCCGTACCACAGCAAGGGGGAGGGGGGGGGGAGCGAGAGAGAGAGAGAAAATGTGGATGGGCGGAGGAAGAAAGGAAGTGAGGAGAGGAGGGGTTTGTGCCTGCTGTCCTCAGTCCTCTGTAAATCAATCCGGCCATTTGCCTGTCCTTTTCCTCTCTCCGCCACCTCCCTTTCTCGTTCCATCTCTCCCCTCACACAGAGATCAGGCTCAAACCAGGAGGAAAGTCATAAAACAAGGGGAGGAGGGTGAGAGAGAGAGTATAACGGAGGAGGAAAAAGCGATAGGAAAGGAAAAGGAGGGAAAGAAAAAACAGAGTAAGCCAATATTGTCGCAGTAGAAATGCATTAAGAGTAAGAAGGGGATAAAGGTCTTTTTAAACCAAAAATGAGCTCTAATATATATGATGCTTATACTGAGTCTGTTTGGACAGGATGAGCTTTCTAAATGATGTCTCAGTTACAGTTATTATGTCAGAGTATAATGTCATTTCATGTACTGATTCAAACAGGATCAGGATCTCTGTAGATTTTAACCAAGGTCGTGTCTGGATGTGGCTATTACTAAAGGTCATGTGCTCTTGATATATGCATCACAGCATTTATTAACACACACAAGACTATAACAGATAAACAGAATGGATATGAGATGAGGATCATACCTGCTAAGCAGGTATGCAAGTAAGCAGGTTTCTGAGTAGTTTAACTGGTAGAGGACAACAGTAGCAGCATCAAGGTCATACGTTCAATTCTTAAAGGTGCCATAGAATGCTTTGAGAGAATATTTTAAATTGTTCTCTGATATGTACATAGAAGGTATGTAGCT
>JAUCMU010000001.1:17449628-17467567 GCA_032275025.1 Enteromius treurensis
ATGTCCATGTACTGAACTGTTATTATTCAACCATGCCAAGGTCAATTCAGTTTTCCATTCTATGGCACCTTTAAAGCGATAGTTCACCCAAAAATGAAAATTTTGTCAAACCTGAAAGCCTTTTGTTTATCTTCGGAAGTCAAATTAAGGCGTTTGATCAAATCTGAGAGTTTTCTGACCAATGCTAACTAACCTGTCCAAAGTCCAGAAAGGTAGTAAACACATTGTTCAATTTATAATCATTATTAATTTTATAAAGAAAACAAAAATAACTTTATTCAACGATTTCTTTTCTTCCATGCCAACCTTCGATGCATGTTCACAAGAGTATTCTCTTAGGCTTCATCAAACTGATTATACATCAACTGATGTCACATGGACAATTTTAATGATTTCCTACTAAAAAACTTTAGACAGGTGCACTTCAACCAAAGATTAAAAGATAAAATAATCTTTTAAAGTTGTTATGAATCTATATGAATCAAATTGCTTTGTATGTGTCTTTGTGTCAATAAAATATGAATCAAATCTGTTTATCAGTCTTATCTCTTTAATCTTATCTTATTCATTTGACAGCTTTATAACCTTTTATTTTTTTTCTTCAAACAATTCAAAGGCAGGGTATATGATTTCTGGAAGCTATTGTTGATATTTGAAATCACCAAACAAACACGCCCCTATCCCCAAAAAGGTCTTGCTCCTTTGATAGCTCCGCTCCACACATATATAACTTAAGCAAACCAGTAAACAAGTTCTGTGAAACAAAGCAGTGCCAATGTTGCACTGTCTATATGGGGCGTGAGTGGCGTGACAAAATAAGTCACGAATAGACACGCCCCTTGCTGTTGATTGGCTACAAGTTTGTTTTGCTCAAGTCATTTTCAAAAAATTCTATACCCTACCTTTAAGTTTTGGTTACCTATGGAGAAACAGAAATCTCATATTCCATAAAAAGTCAAAATGAAATCAAAAACGTAACCAATTAACCTCCATTTAATGCACTGTATTGTTATTTAAAATAAAGAATATTTGCTCCACCTTTAAACCAGCGACACTTTTGGCAGACATCAGAAAGCCTACAGAGATGCTTTTCACAATCATCATAAAGTCTTCTGACTGAAGACCAGCTCACTTTTTATTATCATCTTATAATTGGCTTTATTTTAACAACTGCAGATGGGGTTTATTTCAGGGTGGTATCTGGGTTTGCCCCCTCTGGGTGGGACAGGGTGGCTTTGACTTGGTGCCATTTAGGCCAGGGGCAAAGGGGGAGAGAGAGACAGAGAAACAGAGAAAGAAAGGAGGGTGTCCCTCCTCAGCTCGCCAGCCAGATGGTCTGGTCACCACGGCTGCGTTGTCCTCGCCAGGAGGTGCTTTGATACTGGAGCGTGTGTGTCTCTGTGCATGTGTACAATGCCCTTTTGTTATACATGTAGTCCCTTTATTTCTCCAACTCTGCATATACTGGAAGAAATAATGTGTTATGTGTGTATACATGGCTGAACAACCTGCTGGATCAAAGCCAACACATATGCGTTTCAGGCCATTTGACGGACTGTGACCTACCCTATGCAAAGCTGCATCACCATGGAGAATCTCAAAAAGGAAAATTAAGAATTAAGATTTTATGTGGCCACGTATATGAATGCAAAGCTGCTTATATTTGTAACACTGTATAAACATTACAGTTGTATTATTTCTAGTCATTATTGCACATAAAGACCAAATTACGCTGTATAGAAAACCTAAAATTAAATTAAAAATAAAACAAAACAACTGTGACTGGTACAGAGTTAAACTTCCTGCTAAAACTCGTGGAGTTTCATTAAAACTGTATAATTCACAGCAATTGTCACAGATTAGTGTTTGTAAACGTTCTATTTCATTGAAATACAGTTATTGATATAAAAATACAATTTTTCTATGGCGGGTGAAAATGTTGGCAGGGCAAGAGAAAAGAAAGATCGAGGGAGGGGGAAATCCTCATTGTTAAGGCCTGGTGTGTGCACCTGTTATACAAGCATCCTTACAGAAAGAGGCAAAGCAGAGAACAGCAAAAACATATTTCAGAGAACAGCAAGAAAGAGTTTGTTTTTCCAGATGCTTTCAAAGAGATGTGGAAGTACAGACAGTAACCTCTTCTCAGAAACACACAAAAACTCATACAAATGGACATACACCATACAAATCTTTTCATATTCAATGATGAGTAAGACACCTGCTGCTGACTTCAAATGGGTGTGTGTGTGTGTTAAGTCTGGAGTGTGTGTGAATAAGGGGATGAGAGTGTGCACCTGTGCATGATTCAGTTTGAGTGTTTGTGTCTGTGTGGCAGTCTGTCTTCCCTAACAGGCAGTGGATGGCTGAGTACAGCTGAGCCAACTGAGCCAGAGAGAAAGTGAGAGAGAAGGAAAGAAAAACAGAGCATTTCTTAAAAGAGATGCAGATGCTTTGTTGCCATCAAACATCACTGACATATTTTTCACTCTACCTACTTTTTCCTTTTAAATGTTCCACTTTTTCCACGTTTTCTTCCTCAACAGAGCGGCTTTTTTAAGGGTGATGGAGGTTTGGTTGTAGGAGAGACAGAGAGGCTACCATGGAAACAAAGCACATCACCGATATGAGCATCCCTGATGGCGCTCTGGCGAGGCAATAACTGCGTCCCACTGGCCTCACTTTGAGAGAGGGAGTGTGTGTATGTGTGTTATAGCATGAAGAGCAACAGAGGATGTGCTGTGTTATTCGGTATTCTATGAACAAAGGTTTTCAAGAGAGCCAGACTGTGAGAGAGGGTGCACAGACACATGGAGCTGCTCCCTTGTAATTGGCCCCAGTGTAGGTTCTCGGGCGGAGGGCAATTTAAATATTATTGAGCGAGTAAGTATACTCTTATGACTAGCTGCAAGAGGAGAAAAGACGGAAAAGAATTGGGCTGCCAAATAATAGATAAAAATCACAAAAAATCCTGAAAATAATCAACAAATTTCTTTTCTGGGTCTTTCAGCTCTGATGTCTAGGGAAGCTTGTTTATGTCACGGTACAAAAAAATAATAATAATAATTGCAACTTTTTTTGCACTTGTCCAGTGTAGACAGACTTTAGCTGCCGCAGCACAGACACGTTGTAATAGTTAAAGTGTGCATCAAAAATCTGGCTAATAATTGAGTAATGATTAATATAAAAATTTTATACTATTTTCTCTAAAGTAAAATGAAAAAAGCACTTAAATCAATTGCTTTTAAGGCTGCAAACGTGTTTATTTATTTATTTAGGATTTAAGGCCAAGCCAGCAACAATGGCTATAATCGAGGCAAATACAAAACATCTCAATTTCACAATTCAACTATATATGTATATCTCTTTTCAAAACAACTATATAGCAATTATAGACATAAACAAGTAAAAATATACAAAAATATTCATGTTATGAAAATATTAAAAGCAAAAGCGATAAGAACAATTATATGGAGTCTTTCAGCTTAATGTGTGACAAAAATGTTAAAATCATTCCAGGAATTTTTTATTTTTTTTTGAAAATGTCCATTAATATATTTTCTGAATAAAAACTTTCTGCAAACGTGTATAGAAATTTAAACTTTTTAAATTTTTGTTTTTCAAAAAAATGCATATTAATTTTGGTCAGATAAATAATTTTTAATTAATTGTCAATTTAAAAAAAAATTTCATTTAATTTTTTTTTGTTTTTCCAGATGCTTTCTAAGACAAATGCAAGTAATTTCAAACAAACAAATTGTTGCTTTGTTACGTCTACATTTATAGAGAATTACCTTACCTTAGAGAATACAAGTATATATTTATCTATTTTTAAAAAATTATTATATATTTTTTTTTCTGGTGCATCAGACTTTTATTTTGACAGCTCAGAGAAGGTCAGTTCCCTGGAATGTTGTCTTTCTTGTCATATTCATGTAATTTCCAATGTGTCCGGTATAAAAACTGTTACAGTGTACAGACTATTGGTTACAGTGTTTACTTCCTTCTTTAACTTCCTTTAATTTCTTTATTTGTGAAGGACAGAATCTACGCTAAACATTTTTTATAAAAGTAAATAACTTTGTAAATGCGTATAGTTTAGATGCCAACTTTTTTTAATTATTATACATTTTTTAATTTACTTAATTTAAATTAACTTAAATGACTTTTCAATAATTGCCATGTATATTTCCATAAATTAGTGCGATATATGTATATAAGAGTCTTTTCAAAAGAGAGTACCAGGCAAGATTAAACAACATATTAATATCCTATACTTTTTTTTCCTGCATTTTAGCTGCATCCCTGAAAAAGAAACGAATCACATTTTCCTAACTTATGTGCTCCAGTGCAAGGAGCTAGAAATCTCAAGCAGACATACCAAGAGCCTGTCTGAGTTTGTCAAGGAAGCGCAACATTAATCCATTTTTCATTTCCTGCCAAGCTGCATTTGGACTTCTTTGAGGGGTCTCTCTTTCCCAGAGAATGCATGTGCAAGTGTTAATGCACATGTGGATGGTACGGTAACCATTTTCCTGTTCAGTGGTGCGGATAAACATGCACGGTACTGCTGCTCACGTGAACGCTCACAAACTAATAACCATGTGTGCAGATCATAGATTCAAAGAGGGACCTGCCCGCTTTCCTGCCTTTGTTATAAACCCTTAATAAAATAATAACCGCAGTCATTGCAATGCTTAAAAAAATGCACAGAACACGACTCACAGGTTTTGCCAAAGATTAAAACATGACATTATTCTGAAAAAATAAGCAAAGTGACCATTATACACAGCATAAAAATGTGTGTACAGCTCATTTCTAGAACACACACATTTTCAGTAAATGAGGGCTCGGACAAACAACACCTTGGCTAATTACACTATGATACAATCTCTCAGGTCAGCCCAAAAGCTAAATACATTAAGTGTAATACAAACGTAACCCCACGGATAAGAAAAGGCTCTTAGTTTAGTCACAAACATGCCTAGACTACATGAGTGTGAAAAAGAGATATGGTTATACTTGAGGTCTGTGCTTTCTAATAATGCCTCACAAAGGACATCATTACATTACAAAGCCTGTCATTAAGTTATGAGTACTTACAAATTAATAACTAAAAGTGAATAGCAGGCAGATGAGACTCCGTGGTTTAAAAGTTTTTAATCTATCTAGCAGCCATCAAGTATGGGATGGGTAATGTGTCACAGCCTGATACTCCTACACTGAATAATGAATACAAATTTTAGCGTGACACAATATGATGGTTTTAATAAAAACACTGCCACTGGTTGAATTAATGTTTCTGAGTGCTCTATTTTGCACATTTAGTTGGTGAATGGCTTAGTTGTTCCTAGTCAACCCCGCAAAAAAAATGATTCCCACTGACCTTATGGGCAAAAAAAAATACTGTAAAACTCAATGGAAAGTGAAACCGATCGGTCACCAGCATTCTTAAAAATATAATTTTTCAGGTTCCACAGAAGAAAGCAGTGCAGGTTTGGAACGACAAAATGTTGCTGACAGAACGATCCTGTTTGGGTGCACTATCCCTTTAAGACTAGATAGAAGAAAGTAAGTTAACATCAAAACAGTCACATAAGAGCAACTTTAAAGGTTCTAAAAAGAAACATTGTATCCCTATGAACCTTATAAATTAGTTTCCCCTCCACTTTTTCTTTTACTTTTAGTTTAAGCTTTTGTTCAGATACGTGAACTGTTCTCAGATGCTCATAAAAACGTATTTGCTGTTTTAGTTTCAAAAAAGAAAAAAAAAGAAACTGCTTGCAAGTTTTGTCAGTGATTGATAGCGCTTAGTCATATCATTCTTAGTCTGAATACTTGGAGCTTTGGTTTCTTCATGACATCATGACTCGTGGACCAAATACAAAGATGTTTGATTCCACCGCTCTCTCCTATACTACTATACCTTGCATACACCACAGACAATAAAAGCTACAGTAAAATAAACATCCTAATGAAAGTTCAAAATGTCTTTGAGGGAGAGCATTGATGTGCAAAAATAACCTCCAGGTTAGCATGAACTTTCTACTGAAAGTGAGACAGAAAGTGATCAAATGCAATGAGTGACTGAAAGCAGAGGGAAGAAAGGCTACATACTGATGACTCATCTGTGTGTGTGTGCGTGTGTGTGTGTGTGTGTGTGTGTGTGTGTGTGTGTGTGTGTGTGAGAGAGGGAGATAAAAAGGATGGAGCTGTATCCTAGACAGCCTTTCTGTTTGTTGGACCAATTAGGAAGCGCTAAGAGAAGCTAATCTAATCATAGAGGCGGTCCCAGCTGCTGTTTACACACACACACACACTGAAGGAGATAAAAAGAGAGCGCACAACCTTTATGAATGGACACTGGGTGATCCAAACACCTGTATTTGTTAATTCAGTTCATGTCGGCTCATTCATGCATTCATTGTTTCTTGCTCTTTTGAGCTGCATGATTCTTAGCTTTTCTAACTCTTGACAAGTTGTCTTGGTGTGATGGTAAAATAGCATTCACCTTTAAGGAGTACAAAGGGCTCTATCTTTAAAGAGCCGTCTCAGATGACTATAAGTGGCGCAAATACAGCCAATTTCTGAGCTTGAGAGCAAGTACATTCCATGCATTACTTCAATAATAAAAGAACCTAGAGTTTATATACATTATATAGAGTAATGGAGTCTCTGAAACAATGCAATAAAAATTCATTTAACAACAAGACGCAACATGAAACCCGAACGTCACAGAGATGTAACATAAAACCCTGCTAGGGCGAAGAAAAACATCTATTTTAAATGAAAGGGAAAAGAAACAAATGTAAGCTGAAATTATGGTAAATTTTTTTATTTTTTTTTGCTTTGTAAATTAAAAGATGACTTGATCTAAAAATGACTTATTTTACCAGTAAAATTACAGTGTATTCCTTGATTACTAAACACAGTCAGATTACAGTGCTAAAATAGCATTTAGTACCAGCTTACTTAGAGCCCGTTTACATTAGTGTATTTTTATCTTAGAATCAAAAAACGATCCTCTTTACACTAGCGTTTCTACACTACACAACCTAAAACGCATGTCACATGATCATTCATGCAAGTACAACCTTAGATATGAATACGTACATACCCTATTATTTAAAAAAACATATTTGAACGATCGAATGGGAAACAACCAACGCATATCTATGGGTACACGCGTGATGTTATTGTTTACACAGTCGTCAAGGATACGCAGAGAGAATATGCGGGCAGCCATGCCATCGTTTTCCAAAGTCTCAGTTTTGGTCCGTTTACACTGAAATGCAACCCTGGCATTTCCAAACTAAAACACGGTTTTAATGTTTTCAAAAGTCTCAGTTTTTGAGGGTGGACAACGCAGGAGCAGTGTAAATGATGGTGTAACCGTAGCAAAGGTGAAAATGCATTAGTGTTAATGGGGCTTAAGGCTGATGATACATTGGGCAATTTCTTGAGCAATGTTGCCAGGCAACTTTAGGAAATGTTGTCGTAAACGGTAAACCAGGTGAGACAAGGGGCCCAATATTTATTTAAATTATCCAGATAGAAAACCATTACCCATTCTCAATTAAAAAATTGCTCAAGTTGCCCGGCTAAGTTGTTCAGAAAGTTGCACCGTGTATCATCAGCCTTAATGTTAACACTGAAATATACAAAACAAAAGGCACAAGGATATGGTCACAAACGGACTTTTCTGGCATATTTAGCAAACCTCCCAAACATCCAAATGCTTGAGGAGCTTTTAAAATGTGTATTGAAGTCAAAACATCCCAGATAATCTGTGTAATACAGCTAGTCTGTTTTAATTCATGGCTGTTTGCATTGTTTGCTGTGACTAAATCAAGCAAACTGATGTTCTCTTAATTTGTGCTTTTTGTGTGAAAGTGCAATAATTCTAATGGAATGTTAAAAGAAAAAAATTACAATTGTAGTAATAATGATTCATTATCGTGGTTATATTTTTTTGAGCAGAAACATTACCGTGCATGATCAACCAAGCTCGCTCGCTTAAAGAAAAGTAAGAGCACACTTCTCTCTTTAATCCACACATCATTTAAGGCATTGATATTCATAACACAAACATGAGGGACAGGTTACAGGCTAAAAGGCAAACAGCAAATAACAAAAAAAACACTATGCGAGCCCTTTAAGTAGCTACGATTTGATGATGACTTGGGTCATGAAGATGTGCACCATTTAAGCGGGAGACTCAACCTGCTGCTGCACTTAGTTTAACTGCTAGTAAAAGCTCCTCTATTTCACACCTTTCCTCTGAGGGAAAACCACAGATGCTCTTTTATTAAATGACAATGACACACACATTCACACACATACGCGCGTGCAAGGAAGCCGTGCGAGTGAAGCGCAATAGCTAACAGCACTACTATTCATCAACTGTGCCACAAATAGAACAAAGTAATTAGACTGCAGCTGAATATGTTGAATTAAAGAGACTTGGAGAGAGAACAGTGTTGTTGCAGATAGAAGGGCCTAAACACCACTAAAAGCCGCAATATATTGAATGGCGCTCAAAGGAGAAGAGAGAAAGATGAGAAGACTTTCTTTTAATATGTCTGGAGAACTCTTTTTAAGTCAGCATGATACTGATTCACACTCCTGAGCGCGTGTTTGTGTGTGTGTGTCCGTTTGTGGAAGCTCCTAATACACCCCCCAGTCCGTAATCTGAACAAATCACAGTTATCACTGCACTGGTGACTGTGTTTAAAGGTCAAAGGCGTGATTTCACACCCACACAAATACAACCTGAAGTCTTTCAGAGTGTAATCCAAATTACTGGTAGTGAAAGGCCGATACGCAGGACATTATTTGTTCAGACGTTTTAATTAAGACATTTGTGTTACCAACAATAATAAATAGACATTTTCTGCTTTTTCGAAACTTGGATGGATGTAAGTGGGGTTTTTTTTCCAACTGTCACAAATTAAACTTTTAAACAACAAACATAAATAAATTACACCATATATGACTGCGCATAGGAATTTTATTATAACTGGATAGACAATCCACATGCTTTATATAAAGTATATGTATCTATATATACACAGTATATAATGTGATTTATTCATTCATTTGGCCTTTTTCTTTCTTTTTTTTTTATAAATGGCCAACTATTATTGGCTGCCATACAAAAATAAAAAATAACAAACAAAAAAAAGAATCAGGAAAAATTGTTTTGGTCCCACAGAGGTCTTTTAGACTTTAGCCTCTCACCAGCCCAGAGGAAAGTCGGCCCATTAAAATGTAGTCTTGAATCCCTTACGGATGCCCCGACCACCACTATCCAGCATTCCCCGACTCGACTCATCAGCCCCAAATGAGTGAAAGCTCAAAGATATGCAAGCGTTGCTCTCCACATCTTTCTGAAGGGTGTAAAAAGTCTGGATGAGCAGCAGAAAAGCAACACTGGAGGGTTGAAGCGAGTTCTTCCCAGACACATAAGGAAAAGAACATTCTCATCCGAGCGGGTGAATCACAAACGCTCTCCACACAAGCAAGTACACCTGAGCCCTGAGAAAGGGGGAGGAGAGGGAAGCGAGAGTGAGAGAAATAATGATTTTTCTCCCTTTTAAAGCAATGCAAATTGTTGCTGTGGTGAAGCGGAGTTGAGCGTCTGCACAAACACACACACACACAGCTCCACCATGATAATGACAAATAGTGCCCCATGGGCTCCGATCAACAACCTATCATAACGTCCGAAAATAAATCCATCTCATTTACGAGTACAAAAACCTCAATTCCAGAAGTGCACACAAACCTACACCTCAGGTCTGGACGGATGACAGGGACTGTACTCAGGTGGTAGCCTGCCCCCCGCTTACCCACAATGCCAGGCGGCAGCTCTGAAGTCACATTTGGTTGGGTAGAGGAGTAATGGCAGGCTTGAGCGAATGTATTACGATGGCAAATGACAACATTAACATATAAATGACTTCCTACCAAACACATCTGCTAATGTGTGGTTGGTGCCAGCGCCACACACACACACAATATGACTGTATATTCTTTCTAAATGTGACTGCCACAGCACGGACAAGGGCGTGTGTGCATGGTCTTGTTTACCGGAGGAGTGTGTGGATGCTGTGTGCGTGCGATGGCTCACTGCAATGATTGTCCAATGTCACAATCATCGTGTCGCTTAAAACACACCCAGCCACACACACGCACCCACCCGCTCAGAGTGTGTCAGGAGCGAGACTGGTTTGGACAGGAAACAGCATGTCCAGATTGCCCCTGAGACAGGAAAAGGATTGGGTGTCGTGTCTGTTTCAGCACTCAGCGATGCTGCAGAGAGAAGCGTTGTTGTTGCTTTAAAAGAATACTTCAGCCTAAAAACGACAAATCCATTGTCATTTACCCATGGTCATGCTGTTTCAAACCCGTGTAATATGTTCTTTCTTTAACATTTTTAAGGGAATATTTTGTCCGCTGTTTTTAATATAGTACTCAGACTGTCAAGCTCCATTATAACAAGAAAAGCAATTTGAAAGATTTTGGTATTCTCTAGGGATGGGTATTAGGACATTTTATAACTTGCATGTATTTTTAACATAAACTTGTGTGTATCTGCCAATTTAAGCGCAATAAGACACGAAAGAGAACTAGTTTAGTAGTCACTGCCGTGTGACAGTCCCTTAATGGGTTTGCTAGCAAAACCGCATTTCAGAAGTTTAAACTAATATGGTTTTTAAAAAAAGCATGATTTTAGCATGATAGATATTCTGTTTGGTTTTGATTATCATGTCTGAGGTACGAGCTGTGCCTTTTTTGAGTGTGTGTGTGTGTTCCACAGAAGAAATAGGTATGGTTTTGCAGAGACAATAAGGATAAGTAAACAATGGCCATTTTAATTTTTTGGATGAACTGTCCCTTTAAGAGCTCACTGGAGGGAAATATTTGGTCTGCTCATCACACAAATCCATCATGCATCTTGTAATATAGACCACCATTATAATAATCATTTGCATCATTTCTGAAGCTTCTAATCTCCGGATTGATTGTAATAGGACGGAAAAGGGCAATCAGCACATTCTCCAAATTTCATGTTTACCTTTCATACAGGTTTGAAACAACACAAGGGTAAGTAAATACATCCCATTGTAATATAAACAGCAAAGAATGCAAAATCATATCTCGTACTGATCTGAAGAGTATCTTGACCCTCAAACATTCAAATTACGGATGAGAAAACACTACCAGTCTCAGTCCAGTGACCAACAGAAACGGCTTTCAGCACATAATATTTTACTCATGGAAAAAAAGCTTTTAGACAGAGCCGGTCTGAAAAGAAAAAGAGCGTGAAGGCAACAAAAGGAGTGAAGATGTTGCCTGAAGCCTGTCCTCTTCCGTGTTTCCTTCAGCTTTGTGTGTCTGTTCCCTCGCTTTTTCCTCTCTCCCTCAGAGCGCCTCCGGGCATCAAGCCCGCCACACGTCACAGAGCCTGGCCGCACAGAGAGAAGCGTGTGTGTGTGTGTGTGTGTGTGTGTGTGGGCTTTGTTCCAGAGCTGTAAGGGCTGTTTACTCACTTGCACACTCAAGCCCGAGTTCACTCTTTCTCTCCACACACATGCGCATGCACGCTCTGAATACCACCCATTTCCTGTGAGCCAATCACCTTCCTCTCCAAACTCTCTGCTCCTAAACTATCCCTCTCCGTTTCGCTCTCACCTCACCAACCCATCCCTCCGCTGTTGCATGCGATCTCTCCATCCTCCGATGCGCCCTCCTCCATCACTTATTCATGAGCTCTCTCTCTCCTCATGTAAAACACACTCTCGCCTTCTCACAACTGGCGTTGCAGCCGTAACCATGGCGACCGCTTTGATTGACAAGGCGTAATTGGCACGCGGCTACATCAGAGGGCCGGTCCTCTTTAAGGGGGTGGGCATTACAGCCGGGACCCTTAAAGGGGTAGTTATTATCACTCATCGTAACAGTCCCTTAGCAGAAACAAAGAGGTCGCCTCAAGAGCGGAAGAGAATTAAAGGGATTTTTAAGGCGAGGAGTCGACGGAAACGTTAGTATCAATTATGTATGACGAAAGGTCACCCTCTCTGCTTTCCCATTGATTAGCAAGAATGATCATTCGCTCGTTTGCTGATTGTTTGATGTAATTAGCAGACTGGCAACAGTGATTAATACTGTGGGTTAAAACAATAAATGATCTAGCAGAAGTGAGGTGTTTATGGGGGGTCGTAACAGAGGAAAAGAGGGGAAAGCATGTCAGACGGATCTGATTGCAGCATGAGGTCTTACAATATTAACCACGACTGTGACACATCAGAAAGGCTGTGTGTGTGTGTGTGTGTTCACAGAGACACAAAAGACAGTGGCAACAGCCTCGAAAATATGCAACAATAAAACTCACAATGATATGTTTACATCACATTTATGCCAAATTGAAAAAAAATTAAATTAATTATCTTTTTAAGGACTTCTCCCCCTTTTTTTAGTGACATACCCATAATTAAGTAATTACACTGTATTATTATTAATATTATTACACTTAATGGGGGTACTGTATCAAAATAATTATTTAAATTATAATTAATTATACAAATAATAATAATAATAATCATCATCATAAATTATATATATATACATATTTTTATTTATTTATTTTTTTTTTTTACTGTTTTTTTTATTAGAGTTTTATATCTTATTTATAATAATAATGTTTTTCCCTTATTATAGTAAAAGGAACCGATATCAAGCCAAATTATTCTTAATGTTTATATTATGAAGATTTAATTTAATAATTTAAATACAATAATGAATAATATTATTATTACTTATTTATTTATTTATTTTATTTATTTATTTATTTCCCGTTTTTAGGGGTAAAATTCAAACTTAAATCCAAAATCATGTCAAAACAGCTTCATAAAAGAACATCACATAATTAGCCAGAGGACTGGATGTTCATGTACTCCAAACCGGCAAGCGAACACAGAGATTGTCCTCTTCACCTCTCTTCCTGCTCTTTATCTCCTTTCTATGTCCCACTTGCTCTTCCATCTCATATCCTGCGCCACAATCCCTCTCCTCCACCACACTCCCATCCATCCTTTTCATGTGCTCTCTTTCTCACTCTGAAGTGTGTAATCGTGATGGGGGCTGGTAGGTCTTGACTGGGGGGTAGGGACACACACACACCACATCTGCGTCTAGAACTACAGTGACAAGCGGTCAATTTGATGCATTAATGATTAGGAGAGCGTCGAAGACGCCATTTGCACACCGGTTTCGGTTGAGAAGCGTTTCACCTGTGTGTTTACTGCAGAGGTGTCTGAGTGTGTGTGTGTGTAAAGTCGATTGTTCCAATGTGGCAAGATGACAGACTACAGCCCATCTGGCTTTGGGCTCTTAACGCACCCATCAGCAGAGATTTTCCAGCCCTTCACAGACATGGAGACACACACACAGAGCACAACTGCACTTTCTCTGGCTGCTTCCTGCAGCCAATCAGATGCTGATGTGCTTCTTTGACTTCCTGGTCTCCACAGACTCTCTTAAAGTGACAGTACACACAGTTTTTGGCATCACTCCTGAATATGCAAATAGGCACTGCACACACTTTTTAAAAATGCTGTAATATGTGTGTGATTTTAACAATCTTTATAGAAAAGAAACAAGGTGCGATGTTCAAACAAGCATGCACGTTCAGCAAACCATCCTTTGTGCCAGGAAAAAGATCTCGCTCTCATTTCTCTCTGCTCTGCTTGGCATTTGAGAAGCCACCTGAGGGCATTTGGTAACCACGTCACCACACACAGGGCATTGTCGATACAAAAATACCGCCAGCTGCCAATTAGGACAGACAAGAGTCCCAGCCAATAAGCTGGTCAGTTTGAAGAGAGAAGGCGGGAGTGAGTTTGGGAGAGACGTGGACATTCACACAAAAGCGCACGCTCTCTCTGAACACCTCCCAGCCACACTTCTGAAGCAAAACACTGGGGTTGAGGACGGCTGGGGTTACACACACACACAAAGCACAGCAAACACCTCATAACCCACCGCCCCCGACCACGTAGTTGCTCCCTGGGGGTCTGCCGGCTTCCTCTTACTCCCTGTCATTCACGTGTCCTTTGTCTTCAAAAGACATTGGGGGTGGACAGTAGAGGCTATACAACAAAGCCTCGAAGACAAATCAGTTCACTTGGTAGGTATCTTGGTAACGCCCCCAGTAAGCGGTTTTCATGTAGGTACAGAGCAGGTTAAGTACAGCTACTGTCCGCTTGAATGGAACCAAAAATCACTATTGGTGGAGACTGGTTCAATCAGAAATAAAAATCAAACAACAATATAAAAATGTTGCTGCTTTAGCTAAAAAAACACATCTCAAAAAAAAAAAAGAGGGAAATAAAGAACAAAAAGCCAAAGAAATGTCATAAATGGAGGGTGAGGCAGTGGGAAACTGCTGCCCACGTTTCCCAACCGCTGTCCCATCCATATTTTTGCCTCTTTTTCCTGTGCGAAGCAGTGCATGGAATGTCCGAAAGCCCTTCCTCCATGATGTTTATTGACATTGTGAAGAATCCCTCAAGAACAAATTGAGTGATTGTACCTGGAGTCAGAGAGGGAAACTACTTTAAACTAATCCTAGACTAGACAATGTAAAGTGTGCACCGAAAATTCTTAAATTTGGTAAAAGAAAACAAAAAAGATCCAAACAAGAAAAAAAGAAACAATAAGTAAACAAAAACAAACTATGTTCTCTATGAAGAAGGCAATTGGCTATTGTACCTGCAAGGCCAAGAGGCATATTGAACATTGCAATTTCTCCAACATTTTTAAAAAATAAATATTTTATTAGGACTATCATCTCCTCCTAGTGTCTGCTCCACATGAGAGAATTAGGAAAAAAATAAACAAAGAGAAATTTTGAGAAAAATATTATGGGTGAGAGACAGACAGAGAGAGAGAAAGAGAGAGAGAGAGCACAGGAGAGGGCGAGAGAGATTGAGAGTATACTGGATGAAACAAGTTCAGGGCAGTTCTCCTGCCAGTTCTTCCTCCACACACATTCCTGTGGCTGCATGGGGCGCAGTGTGTGTGTGTGTGTGTGTGTGAGTGAGGCAACACAGAAACAGCTAAAAAAAAAAAAAAAAAAGGACCATGTGTCAAGAAGTTTACAGAAAATATAGCACAAAAGCTAAAAAGTTAAATAACAGGAAAATAACTTGAGACAACTGTCTCTACACTGACATGTCCCACTTCAAAACGTATTTTGATACTTTCAGACTCTAATTTCTAGCTTCCAAATGACTGTGTGTCAGATCAATGCGCACAACAACAAAACTTCTAAGACACTTCTGATACATCTCAAAAACATCCATCCTTTCATAAAATCGGGTCAAAACTCAAGGAACACTTTAAGTCTTAAAATACTTCATTAAGCTCTGCACTTCATAATTAATGCTATTGAGCAGGTCAAACAGAATAAACATCACTGTTTATTCATCCTGGGAACACAAACCTCCATAGACAGCAAAACAACTGACGTGTTCAAGGCCTAGAAAGTTAGTAAAGGCGTCATTAAAACAGTCCATGTGACATCAACGGTTCGATAGTAATCTTATGAAGCTACAAGAATACTTTTTTGGCACATAGAAAACAAAAATAACTGTGCAATCTTTTATCCTCTTCTGTGTCAGCTTTGACGTGTTTTCACAAGTGTACAAAAGTGGTTTACGAAACAAACTAATGAATTATTTTTATTTATTTTTTTTGATTTGGGTGAACAATCCCTTAAAATGCAACTGACAAATCATATGAATAATTCTGTCCATCCCCACAGATTATTTCATATTTTTTGTTAGTTTTTGCAATCAAAATTTACAAACAGACTGACAGAAATCCACTTAAAATAATAATCTGAGGCAATTTGGGTATGTTGCCCCACAAACCACCAGTGTAGGTGGTTTTCTGTCAGTCTGCTGAATTATTTGGTGTTTTACTTCTACAAAACAAGACACAAAATGAATTTCTGTGGTAACAAACTGTTGACAGGGCTTGACATTTCTAGATTTCACAAAGATGCGGTGTAACCATATATCAGCTTCACCGCTGGGATCAATACAGATGGAAACGTTTCCTCTGATGCATTGATCAGCATAGCACTTCTTGTTTTCTCACCTTTGAACATTTTCAACCAGTTTGCCGATATTCTTGCATTCAGACAATTTTCTATTCCAATATGATTTATTGACTGCAGTAGACCCGAGAACACCGCCTGATAACAATCGTGCTACTGGTTTATCATACTGTATGTACAATAGCTAAACCAATGGAGGGACAATTCTGTACCACCTATCTTCAAACAAATGAAAACAAATCGGGCCTCTACTATTTGTAGATGTAAGATCCCAGAAAACCCAAGATCACGTTTCATGACAACCCTTAACCTCACAGAAAACTCATAAAGGTCACGCCTAAAACACAGCTAGAAAGACGTCACCTAGAACATAGTAAAGATGAGCAGTGATATCAGTGTTTGTGATCAAAATGAAAGGATTATTGTTTTCATCGTCATCATTATCATCAGCATGCCAAGCTCTACATATTTACTCATAAAAAGCTCTCAGATTGTATTAGAGACACCTGACACCTACAAAAACTGAGAAACAAAGTGAACCAAAATAAATCAAAAGGCCAAATTGTAACAATTTAGTTTTAAAACCAGGAGAAAACGGGCTAAATATAAAACTGTAATGAGCATCATTTTGGATACATCAAACTGATATATGATACCTCTACTAGGGATGGGTAATGAAACTCTGTACGTAATGGGTATCGGTGCCAAATTATGAAAGACTGAAGTATCAATAAGCTCTGATGTTAACGGTTCTGCTATTTCCTATTTATTGTTAAATAGTCGTTACCAAGCATATTTTAACCTTTTCTAATTTGCAATAATATTAAAAGACATTTGCCTCCACTTGTTATTGCTAATCTCACGCGCGAAAAGTCTGTCTGTTCCGCACATAGGTTCAAGTACAGAGCTTGCGCGCGTGACACCAAAGCTCCGCTTTATAATAGTGTGATGATGGCGGAGGGAACCGAACGATCGAAAGCAGTGGTTTTCAACTGGTTTGGCTTTGGGACTAGGGCTGTGTTTCATATCGGTCGATATCGATAAATATTGATAGGTTTATGACCCGTTTAAAATGAGGAGGAAAAAAAAAAACAAATTTATGCGTGCAACGAACACGGCACAACATCTGGCAGGACAGTATAGTTCACTTTTTGAGGTGAGAGACTTTTATTTCATAACCAGTTACGAAAATAACGATAGAATAACGTCACTGACAATAAACCTGTCAACATCTCATCTGACCGCAGACACTGAACCCGGGACAGCTCATTTTTACTTATTAAACTGGATCTGACAGAAGAACGGCTTTCATGTACGTCTTTTAAAAAAAAAAAAATCTCACATAAGAAAACATTTATAATTATTTATGCTAGCAGTCTTCCAAAATAACTTCCAAAACAGTATGTTATAATAATGTTAATAATTTAATAAACACACATTTTGGTTACATTAAAAATAGTATTTTAATAATACTACTACTATTAAAAATAATAATAATAATAATATTTAGAGTATTTTCTTCTGCAGAAGCCTAAATAAATTGTAAACACTAAAAAAAGTCTGCATTTACAAATAGATAGATAATAATAAACTATGCTTATTAAGAAATAGAGCAAAGATAATAGAAAACAGAGAAACTTAAAGGTGCCATAGATTGGAAAACTGAATTTACCTTGGCATGGTTGAATAATAACAGTTCAGTACATGCACATAACATACTGTGAGTCTCAAACACCATAGTTTCCTACTTCTTATATAAATCAAGCGTTTGCAAAAGACGACTGAAAAACGGTCAAATTCCAACACAACACAGACT
>JAUCMU010000001.1:17486959-17509632 GCA_032275025.1 Enteromius treurensis
TCGTTTCAGATAGAAAAAAAGCACTAAACAATTACAAAAAACTAAAACTGAAACAAACCAGAAATATAAAAATGTAAGTTAATTCAAAATATTAATGAATATAATATTTTAAAAAATAATAATAAAACAATGTAAACCTTATACAGATGGACCTGAAAAGTATTCAGAAGGGTATAACTATAATTTGTGTAATTTAAAACCTTAAGACTGCACATATTTTCTCCTCCCTATTCGGACAGACAAAAGGTGTGTGGATTCCGGTAACTGACTCCAGTAACATTACTTCCCTATCTAGTCCTCTTGGGTTAGTTTCTGTTTGTCACTTACTGAACAAATAGCAGGTACATATCGCTTGTTAGTAATTTCAAACATCTTGGTATGGGCCTGCCAAGCTTTGCAAAAGACAAAAAAAAATGTGGTCCATACAACTTGTGCACTACATTCCAAACGTCCCTTTGTTAGCTTTATGTGAGAAAGAGATACTATGGTAGTCAATGGGGACCAAAAACTGTTTGGTTACCAACATTCTTCGAAATATCTTCTTTTTTTGTTCAACTACTTGAGGGGGAGTAAATGATGAACGAATTTACATTTTTGGGGGAACTATACCTTTAAGGCAGATAACTCGTATAACAAAACGGTGTAAAAGGTAACGGCTTACAAAAGAATCGCTAACAGAAGCTAGAACTGCGAAGTTTTCAGGTATCCTAGGTTCTGGACAAACAACCCCTGCAGGAAAATAAATTATTTTTATAAACGACTGCAGCTTTTCTGAGCGCTGAAATGCTTACACGCAGACACGCACAGTGAGGCGCTTCGCACACATTTATACCTGTGCTACCAGTCTTGTAGGCCTCCTAGCAAACACATAGAGAAGACAAGTAAGTTACACAGTGGTAATGTGCTCTTGGAGTGTCTGACGTCACAAACCTCATGTAACCCTGCCAACTCAGGAGTTAAATTTAGATCCTGGGCACTGGTCCCAGACACTGCAAAACAATGTGATACCGCAAGCACTGCTTTAGCTGGAGAATACACACACGGCTGCTGGACGCGACTTAAGGACTACAAGAAAACTATTGTGAACTTTAAGGACTTCTAGTTTGTCCAGAGGTGGGTTTGTGCTGAAGACTAAACTTTCAGAGAAAGGTCTGTACAAAGGCCTTGTTTGGTATTAAAATCAATTTTAGGTGATGAGTTAGAAACAAAACAGCATAAAATATGGGTTTCAAACTACCAGTTCAAATTCATTTGGATCCTACAGTAACAGGCCAATGTTGTTATTGTTAATAAAACTGTAAAGATTGTTTTCATGATTTGAAATAAAGCTAAAATAGAATCAAATATTAGTTGAAAACTTTAACTAACAAAACTTGATTTTGTTCAAAAAATCTGTAAGACTGAAATAAAAGCTATATATATATATATATATATATATATATATATATATATATATATACACACACACGTTTAAAAATAAAAATAAATCAATATAATAACCCTCACATGCAGACGTAGTGAACATAACTACATTAAGAGACCCTCTCTTTGACAAATCCAACCAAAAAGTGGTTGAATGTGACGCATGTACTGGCTATTTGCGACTTGATCGCCCAAAACAAGTGTAAAGAAGGCCTTATCCTACCTACTGGAACCTCAGGGCTGAAGACTGCAAGGTTGCACCTTCCTTTATCTCTTGGGCTTACGATAAAAAAAAGTCATACACTTACACTGGATTCAAACTGTACTGCCTTGACATTCATGACTCACAAAGACTTGCACACAAACATATACGTGATCATTTTTTTTCCTAAAGAACTGACTACATGAACAAAAAAACAAATACATTTTAACAGGCCTAAAAATTCTAACTACCCATTCCCTAATGCACGTACAAAATACGAAACTAATAGGCTACATTAAAATGTTCAGGTGTTGGCCACTGACGAGTGTAAATCAAGATAACAATATTAATCTTTATAAATTAGCTATCATTTAAAAACAATTAACATTAAGGACTTCCTGCTTATCCAGTTAAGCCCGCTGGGGAACGCTGGCTTTACCTAGAAAGCATAAATGCGCGTGCAGCAATCTCCTCACACAAATGCTGTCTACATAGACAGCTCGCTAGGTTTTGACACACAGCCATTGTGTGGGGTCTGCACGCATAAGACCCTAACTCGACTTGATACAGCCACCTAGCTGCAGCACGATGCTTATGTGGAGAAAAAAAACAAGAGAGGCAGTGAGCCTGTGGTCTCTTTAAATCGCAACGACTCCGATGAGAAGCATTTGCTGCCTATATACCGCCCCACAGGAATGTCCACAGCGCACAGAGGGAGGTCGACGACACCGGCCATTAACGCCTCGAGAGCCACCTATGTCACTCTCAGAAAACAGAGTCACTTAGCATTTCAAAGAGGATTGACACAAAAGGCAACGACTCGATGCTCCTCCGCGATAGGTCGAGACTCAAGTGATTCTTAACACTGTAACTTTTCTGCGGTGGCGTCGGAACCGAGAGTCTGGAGATAGTGACACACTGATAAGTGCAAGTGTAACGTTAGCCTATTTGTTTCCTCGCCATCCTTTATTTCTCATAAAATGATATTCACGGAATCCCCCCAAAAGAGCTGCACTGAGAGTTAAATGCGTCTTCGACTGCTTCGAAAATAAAATAACAAAAACAGGCTACTGTAGTGGCATCAGTTCAAACAGCGCGCCTAAATGGAAACTGAAACTAGCAGAGCACACTACTTTTATCATTTAAACAAGCGCAAATGGAGCAGTAGAAATGCACAATCGCGTGCTTTCCTTAGACGTTGATTCGGATTTCCAACTCTCTTGATGTTATCGAAACATGTTACACGCCTGAACTACAAGTAGTAAGTAGGAGGAGATCGAGTGACATCACCAACTACTACATAACTTTTAACAGAATGTACTGCAAAGTAGCTAAACGCCTCCAAAATTACTCCAAGCACTTCCACGCGACTACGAATAGTCCGCAGATCGTGCTAAAGTGTGCTTATAAGTGCACCGATCCAGAGTTTCCCCGTGTAAAAACACAGACGCCTAGTGAAAGTTAGCACTGCAATCCAAACAAACCGAGCGGTGTCGGTTCCAAACAGCGGAGAGGAGACGCGCGTAAAAGAGCAGTCACGCACGCTAACGTTATAACGGAGCGCGGAACTCACCGCGATCAGAGTGCTGCTCCTCTGCTCGGCGCTCGCGGTCGAGTCGGGCTCTTGTTGCTTGCTCTGCTGCTTGCTGTTGCCGGATTTCTTGGCCCGCTGCTCTATACTCCGCTGGTACAGGCTCAGCGTCTCCCTGCGGTCCAGCTCCAGTTGCTCGGCGTGCGCTTGATGATATCGGCTCTCGCAGTTGACGTGGTGCCGCCGGCAGCCCTCGATCCGCTGCCGCAGCCGCTCAACCACCGTGCTGTGCTTCGGTATGCCCACGTTACCGCCGCCGCCGCCGGTGCTGCTGCCGGTTGCATTAATGGCAGAGTTTAAGTTGACGTTACTGTTATTAATGCAAATGCCGCCGCCGGTCGGTACGGCAGCGGGGCTGGCAAAATCCCCCATCATCTGTGATTCGGGAAGAACTTTGTCAAGCCCCCCTGACTCTCTCTCTCTCCCCTCTCCAAAGCGGGGCAGAAGTCCGCTTCGCCAGGGAGGCAGATACAGTGAAATAGTGGAGAAAGAAGCGTTCAAACGAGAGTAAATCCCTCCTCCGGGAGGATCGCCGTGTCAACCATTCAATAGACAAGAGTGCGGGACCGGGTCTGTTACTCTCTCGCCTCTACTGGAGCTCCATCAAACATCCGGATGTTACTCGCAACCATCACGCGTAAGCGCCGCTACTGCGCGCCCGTCGTTTTATTGTGTTGTCCTTTTGAAAAAAGTTTTGCCGTCTGCTGCGAACAGGCTCCGGAGTTGTTTCGTGAACTTGCATTTCATTAGTTTGGCCGGCGAAACCCTCCCCGAGTGCGAACAAGGTGTGCAGTTTCTTAAAGTCCCGACGGCTGGAGAGGAAATCCTACAGTCGCCAGTGTGTACGGCAGCTGCCACCATCACAATAATCAAGCGCTCCCCTCCTCCATGCTAGCGGAGTGATATCAGGACAACAGCCGAGCGAAGAGCAGCCACCAGCCTGCGAGCAGCACGCCAGCTCCGCGCAAAACACGGCACGGAATCTAGTGCGCTGAACGCGGACTCAAGATTGACTTCAGAGGAGGTGAATGATAGAGCAGGGTGTAATGCTTTACCGGCGGGTTGGGGTACTGCATCTGATACTCACGAGTTCACCAGAGTACAAAACGCTATCTATCTGTCTGTAGGATTGTGAAGTATACATATTTTTACACGACAAACACGTGGAAATATATATATATATATGTATATATATATATATGTATATATATATATGTATGTATATATATATATATATATATATATATATATATATATATATATTAGAATAAATAAAATAATAATACATGCAAATAAATATTGTTAAAGTATTTGACTCTGTAAAATCGAAATAAAATAGGCCTAGTGTTTTATTATAATATATTACTAAATAATATTAGTTATTATTAACTTAAAAACTAAGATTCTTCTGTGGGTTTTAGGTTCAACAGTTAGTGGTTCTTTGGAGTTTAAACGTTACTTTGCAAGTTCTTCTGATCAGAGTATTAGTTATTGTGTTCTTTAACGTAACGTACAACACTGAGGGTTTTCTTAAGAGCTGGAAAAGCAGCTTTCTGAAATACATGACAGTTGACTGTAAAACCGTTTGGTTTGTATTTTATTTGTTTTTAAGATGGAGAGGTATGTAATGCTATTTTTGTTCATTCATCCATTCCTTCGTGCTCTTTTCCTTTCTTAAACAATATTTAGAAAATTTAGCTCACGTGTTTGCTGATAAAGGAAATGTGTTTGTGAGGAACATACACTTGAGCTAGTTCTCACTCGCTTTATTTTCACAGATTGTCCACTCAGCTATTACCAGTGAGAGCTCTCTGCATTTCATAGTTTTTTTTTTAAAGTATTGCCCTTGCTCTTGAGAAAAATGTTCTGATGTGACGTGTGTGCAGATGATAATACACACATCTTAAGAAGTGACAGAAGTAACAGGATCAGGTGAGGCCCTGAAGCACTGGCTGCAGTCAGTAAATGATGATAAGGGGGGCTGGCCGGTTTGTAGGTGTGTGTGTGTGTGAGTAATTGTGAAAAAGTGCTGCTGCCCAGTCTGGTTTGCTGAGTGAGGCTAAAACGAATTGCAAACACATTCATTCTTACTCTCTCTCTCACACTCTCTCTCTCTCTCTCTCTCTCTCTCTCCCTCTCTCTCTCTAAAACATATACAAAGATAGTCAAGAAAGACCAAAAGTTTGTGAACACCCTGTATTTTACTGGGACTATTCTGGACCTGTTTCACTGGGCCATCAAAATCAGCCTTTCTGCTGTTTTAATTGTATATAATAAAGTGTGCCAGACAGACTCTTTTAATTTTTTGTAATTATCTTTAAGCAAGTATGCTGGATGTTTTTCATATATTTTTAAAACTCAGTCTTAGATGAGAACGGAGGATGTTTATGGAATATTTGAATTGGCTGAACCTTCATGCATAATTTATTCATTTATTTTAATTGTTAGTGATTTTAAATATGGTATCACAACTAAACAACTTTGTCTTATTTGATGCGCAAACAAAACAACAGATGTTCTTTGGTAATGCATTAAAGGAAAGTTAACTGAAAATGAAATGGAGGGAACGGTGTGTTTATGTGAAGATTCTTGTTGGTGAAGAATAATATATGAGGCCCAGGAACCAAATGTTTATTTGCCCTCTTGTGTCCATCAAGGAAACGAGTGAGTGAAATCCTTTTGGTGTAAATCTCTGCCTCATGGAGCAATTCTTGGAAAAAAGCAATAAGGCTATTACTTTCAAAATTCTAGGAATGTAAATAAGACATCTGCCCAGGTTTGGGACTCTCTGTACTTTCTGAAATAGTTGATATGACTCTAGTAGTTGGAACTGCTCTTTAGTGTTTGTGCTACCGGTTTGTTTCTCTTTTGGATCTTTTACTTGGCTAACAGCTAGGCAGAATTCAATCAGATCTGAACAAATAGGTGTGGTGAACAGTTCACCTTATCTGAAACGTGCTTTACACCATGCACTGTACTTATATTAGACACAGAACAGCATAACGTCTGTAAACATGCATTTTCTCTAAAATTTTCTTATTAAAAACCAGGTTGTTACTTGTGTCACATACAAACAATTCAACAACCAATACCAACAGTTGCTTTTGTTTACACGAGTTATAATTGATGAAATCGGGCTGTTTGATTACCATAATATTTTATATGTGGCAACACTGGAAGCAACAAAACAAAAGCATGAGAGAGAGTTGTTGTTTATTTCAATTTTCAATCTCTAATGGATTTCAAGCTGTAACATTTCTGAATCACCCTACAATTATACAATGTGACCCCGAAGCCTTCTCCTCCTACAACACTCACGTTCATCAGCAACTATTTTTACTCTTGATCTATTTACTTCTTCTTGAATCTCTATAAATAACTCACTATTTTGATTATCTTACAAAATTACAATTTTTGTTTGAAAATTAAGTTTGTGTGTGTGTATCTCTAATAGATAGTGGCGAGATATGGAATTACACAACCAAGGAAGTGGTGAAAAACCCGCGGAGGGTGGATTTTATTAAATGAAAATTTCAGGTGGCCAGGTGAAACAGTGGAGAAGTGCTCGATCCTTGGTGCTCGCAGTGCTTCCTATATGGTGTCGTCTCAGTGGGTTGGTCTGACGATCAGTCACGGCTGCTGTCTGGAGGAAAAGAGAGGAAACGTTAGCGTCTGGTTACAGCGGAGAGCGTTTCTCAACTGGGCATCATCAGAACTGCACTCTTGTGCCCTGGCTTGACTAGCTGCAGCTGTGGCTGATCGGCGGGTGAGGATCGGGTGCAGCTGGTCCGCGTTGGTTTCCAGGGTGACGTTGATGCGTGCTCGCGCAGATTGCCACAAAACACACACACACACACACACACACACACATATATATATATATATACTTTTTTGCACTCACAGTACAATGTTTATAATTAACAAAAATATATATATTTCAAATCAATGCTGTTCTTTTGAAATTTTGAAATCAAGAAAAAATGTTTTCATACAAATATTTACATTGATAATAATATGAATTGTTTCTTGAGTGCCAAATTAGCATATTATATTCATTTAAAGGATCATATGATTCTGAAAACTGGAGTAATGGCTGCTGAAAATATAGCTTTGCATCACAGGAATCAATTACATATTAAAATATATTAAAATAGAAAACATTATTTATTAAACTGTAATAATATTTTTTCATATAGTTTTTTCTAGCATCAATTTATTTCTAATAAATTAGTTGTTTTTTTCTATTTCTATTTTTGAACAGTGACTATATGAGAAAGAAAAAAAAAGTATTTTGTCTTGCTTTCTGGTATAAACATATTTTAAAATCCATAATATGAGAAACAATTAGATATAGTGAGGTTTAAAAAAAAAATGCCAATAGGATAAAAAAAAAAACACCCTTTGCTTGGATTTTTACCTCAATAAGTGTTCTTTTTTCTTGTTAGACTTTATGGGAAGCCAAATGAAGGAAAATCCAAATTACTGAACTGAAAACAAAAATATTGAAAGTGCTATTAATATTATTATTTGCAGTACATGAAATATGTGAGAAAAAAAGGGGATGGACACTGAATCAGAAAAAAAAACAAGTCATATGGTCCACGTTTTCTATGATGTTGGGATGTTGTGAAGCATTGTAAATATTTAATGTGGTCACCCATCCATTAGAGTGCTGATAAACAGAATCAATGGAGCTGATAGATTGACTATCCATGAAGAGACCAAAGGACAGCAAGAACACACAAAGGAAGAAGCATTTTACAGCTTTGCTGTATTGCTTTTTATAACGCACAAGTGTAATAGTACTACAGAGGGGCTAGAAGTTTTTTTTCTTTTGAATATGTTTACATATTGGTGAGGAAAAGACAGGGAATAAAGCAAAAGAGTGTGACATGAGTATATATATATCAATACATGACTCCACTGAGTAGGTGGTGTGAGTGTGTGTGTGCTTTTGCAGGCAGCTCCGTGCTGGATACGTGACTTCCTGTGTGTAGTAACTGACATTTGTGTGAGTGTGTCAGTGTGTGTGTGTGTTAGGAGTGAGGGGGATCTCTGACTCATTCCCTTGGTATTCAAAAAAAGGATCCGATCTCTCAAGAAGAAGAATTAATGAGAGTTTTTAGGACAAGAGGTTGGAGGACAAAAGGGAAAGGCATGTGCGCAGGGGAGAAAACTGCAGAGACGAATTACAAGAAGAAAGAGAGAAGCGAAGCCCTGGCAGGTGAGCTGGCAGTACATGCGCTGTGCAGTGGATAAGTGGAAACGCTCCCAGTCACGCATCCAACATGCAGCCGCTTAATGTACAGAGGGAGGGAGGTGTGTGGGTGTTCTAATTTCTGCACAGTCATGACTGCACACTGTCTGCTCGGCCTTGCGACCTGCCTTAAATCATGACACTTCCCACAAGCCTTGTTATTACAGTGCATATTACATTTGTGAAGGTGTCATTTTTTTTCTTCACGTTGGAAGTTGGTCAATATGTCTTCCAGCCTGGATTTTGACACCCAGTGGTGTGGATGCAGCATCATACAAAAGCCAACAAATCAACTGTGAAAATGTGCTATCAGCATCCAGCAATAATGACCGATTCCATGTGCAAAAGCATTTGGCACATAAGGGCAGCCTATTTCATGTTAAAGAAAACTCATAAATAAATAAAACTATTTATTATTTTATCATTTTTATGTACATCTTATAAAACATATGCCAAACTGTTATTGTAAAATGCAAACAGCTTTTATTTATTTGTTCATTTGTTGATTCAAAGAAATACGCATCTAGTAACAGCACAATTTTGTAATTATTTTTTAAAACTGTGAAAACAAACATTTATTGCATTTATTCATTCCTATGTACGTGCATAAATGCATCTGGCAACACAGTTGTACCCCAGTTGTATATTATTTATTTTAGTGCATAAATGTAACACCTCTATAGTAATATGCCAAACTGTTATTGTAAATCTGCCATAAAATGCACATAAACAAACAAACATGCTTATACATTTTATTGATTTGTTTGCAGTAATTTAGCTAAATAAATATATATATATCTAGAAAAAACACTGTAATTATTTCCAACATTGTGAAAACAAACTGTGCTGTTGCATACATTCATATCTTGTAACACCACTATAATTATTATTATATTAATCATATGTTATTGTAAATCTGCCTATAACACAAACGAACACAAAACTAAAGCATTTAAATCTGTAAAGGGGCATTCAGGATTTTCTTTTATATATAAATGGTTTTAATGCAGAGTGTATTTATGGTACACACCTGAATCAAAAATATGACAATTGTAAGTCTAAAATTAGTTGATCTTCTTATGCATGCATGTCAACTATGAAAAGAAGTGTCTTTAAAATAAATAAATAAATCAGTTGTATTAAATGTATTTTCCAGCAGCTGGTGTTCTAAATCTGTCGCTTTTGCTACAGCCAAAGCATGTTTACAGTGAAGTAAAGACAACATGTGTTGTGCATACACTCTCTGACCTGTGTGGAAATGCACATCGCTCCAGGATCTTGGCTGAAGAATCAATGGTAGAACAGCAGACTGCAGCAGACAGCAGAGGCGAGCAAACGATTGGCCTGTGCTTTTAACCACATTTTTGTTTGCTGCCTTTTTCCTCTTTTTTATTTTATAGGAAACCAAAAAAAAAAAAAAAAAACCCTGAAAAGACTGGATTTATTCGTTCAAATAATTTTACAAAAACTTTCTGGAATCACACAGCTTCTTTGCTCTCCACAGCCTTTGAAACGCCAACAAAAAGTTGGATGGATATTGATTATAAAGATCTAAAATATGAGGCCATACTGAATAAAGAGAATTTATCATATGAAATTAAACATCAAACAAAAAGCACATTCCAAGCAGATATGGAATTGAAACTATTGCTAACATCAGATTGACTTGCAGTTCTCTTTGTCATCTTCTACAGCATAAAAAAGGAGGTACAGCATAAATGGCAACAACATAACACATGAGACTGAGCTCTGAGATCTGTCAAGGGTCTTTACCATGGTTTGATTACACTGGAAAGACAACCCTTTCCCCGGAACACTCAAACAAAGACATTCCTTTTTCCCAATAGAACAGATTTATGCATCTTTTGTCATCTTGACAAAAGAACTCAGGCGTGTTTGTGCTAATCATACTAATTAAAGAAAATGAGATGCATGGAACAGTTCCCAAGATTCAACTGTCCACATGCAAATTTAATTGGCATACAGTATGGTGTGAACTCCAACATGCTTGAAATGTCTGTTTAAAATTCTGTGATAGAATAGTCATAACAAGTTTCCTCGATTACCAAAAAAACAAGTGCAGATCTGTGCCAACTGGCTACTTACTGTACACGAAGTAAATGTAAAATTCGTAGTTTTATTAATTTATTAATAATATTTATGGCATGTTTCTATGATACGTACGCATAAGTAAAAGATTAGTTCACCCAAAAAATGAAAAGGACATAATTTACTCAGGCCCAAGCCATCCTAGGTGAATATGAATGTCTTAACACAGTCAGACTTGGTATAAATCTTCCAAGCTTAATGCAGGTGGGATAGTGGCTATTATTTTAGCTATCACTGACTTCCGGCATGGCTGTATGCGCGTTCACCAGAGAATCAAGTTCCGGTTTTGACTTAAGACACAAGCTGCATTCATTCCTATAGTGAAATCCACAGACATTGTTTTGTTACAAAGCCCTATCCATCCGTCTCATGTGTTAACCCCCCCGATGGGTTAGTTTCAAGATGGATATACGTGCTTTTAGGACTTCAAAATAACAGCCACTATCCACCAGCAATTACAAGCTTGAAAGAGCCAGAATATATTGAGAACTACATTGAACTACTAAGCCCTATATATAGTAACATTGTGAAATAAATTTGAAACAATATGTCTCCTTTATGTTTTGATGCATGACCAAATTTAGTTTTTTTGTTGTTGTTGTTTTTTGGTGGACTGTTTCTTTAATGGGGGTTAAAGGAGCCCTCTTTTGAAAACAAAATGTTGTTTTGACAAATTTGTTTTCACATATATACCAAAATCATGGTTGCAGTCACAGTAATGACTGTCCAAACCACTAATAGCAGTTTGGTTGGCCAATTAGCATTGTTATGTTGCAACCAGGTGTTTTCTCACTGACATGTAACCGCTCTGTCTCTCTGAGTCGATGCCATTAGATGAAGACCTACGTGGGCAACATTTACCAAAGAGTGTAAAATAAGAACATGACCTCATTGATTGTTTACTTGCTCAATCATAGATTAGTGTTTTTCACATTTGACTAGTCATGCTGAGACTTGGACTCCTGGACTGCCTTTGGGCGACTCAATGACTAAACATATTTAAGTACATAGACACAGCCTGAATTCTTCATAAATGAATAAATGAGCACTGAAAGAAAGTGATTAACATTCAGAACAATGTTGACTGTCAACCTCAGGAGATCAAGTTACGAGCTTTGTATACTAGCTAAATATATAAATTAAAGGAAGAGTTCACCCAAAAATAAAAAAAAATAGCTAAAAATGTAGCATTCCCCCTTAGGAGGTTTAAGATGTAAAATCCTCTGCCGTCAGAATGAGAGTCCAAACAGTTAATAAAAGTATTACAATATGTAAATACACGGCTCAGAAAAATAAAGGGAACACTAAAATGACACATACTAGATCTGAATGAATGAAATCTTATTAAGTACTTTCTTTAAATAGTTGAATGTGCTGACAACAAAATCACACAAATATTATCAATGGAAATCAAATTTATTAACCCATGGAGGACTGGATTTGGAGTCACACTCAAAATTGAAGTAGAAAAACACACTGATCCAACTGGCTGATCCAACATTGATGTAATGTTCTTAAAACAAGTCAAAATGAGGCTCAGTAGTGTGTGTGGCCTCCACGCCTGGGAATGCTTCTGATGAGGTGGCGGATGGTCTCCTAAAGGGATCTCCTCCCAGACCTGGACTTAAGCATCCACCAACTCCTGGACAGTCTGTGGTGCAATATTGATTTGGTGGATGGAGCGAGACATGAGGTCCCAGATGAGCTCAACTGTATTCTCGTCGGGGAAACAGGTGGGCCAGTCCATAGCAACAATGCCTTCATCTTGCAGGAACTGCTGACACACTCCAGCCACATGAGGTCTAGCATTGTCTTGCATTAGGAGGAACCCAAGGACAACCGCACCTGCATATGGTCTCACAAGGGGTCTGAGGATCTCATCTCGGTACCTAATGGCAGTCAGGCTACCTCTGGTGAGCTCATGGAGTGCTATGCTGCCCTCCAAAGTAATGCCACCCCACACCATTACTGACCCACTGCCAAACCGGTCATGCTGGAGGATGTTGCTAAGTGGGCAGTTTGATTTCACAGAAGTGTGATTGACCTGGAGTTCCATTGTGTTGTTTAAGTGTTCCCTTTATTTTTTGAGCAGTGTATGTCCAACGACTCCCAAGCAATTCATTCCACACTTAATTTTTCCAAACCACTGCGTCAAATTTTTTAATCATTCATTTGGACTTACATTTTGTTCTGTCAATGCTATTTCAAGTTGACTGTAGATTTAAGAAGATTGTGTTGGGTTACTTTAAAAAAAAAAATAATAATTTAACCGTGGCTGTGCTGATATTACCACATCAGTAATGTTTTTTAACTTTATTTAAACTGCTGCCACCTGGTCTTAATTTGATATGTTGACACTGTGTGCTCTCTCCTAAGTCAGCAACTGCTTTTGCAGAAAGTTTCTTAAAGTAAGGTTGTTTCACTGAACTTCAAGACCTTTAAAATATTCATGCTTGGCCTTTGGTTATGTAAAGGTGTTGCTCTGCAATCTGCTTACAGAATTAGTTTCGAAATCCGCAGACACAAAAGTGTGTTTTTGCCTGAGTCAGAAAATACCAGAAGTGAAGAATAAAACATTTATATGAGCTTTAGCTTGCCTCAGATCTCTCTGAGCCGGGAGAGAAAGAAGATATACT
Source organism: Enteromius treurensis (assembly GCA_032275025.1). NCBI lineage: Eukaryota > Metazoa > Chordata > Actinopteri > Cypriniformes > Cyprinidae > Enteromius > Enteromius treurensis. Next base: position 17,500,177 of record JAUCMU010000001.1, read on the forward strand.
TTGAAATTGTGAGCGTGTGTGTTTAAGTGAGTGTGTGTGTGTGAGAGAGAGAGAGAGACCTAACAGAAAAAAGCTACTGACAAAGGCAGAATGGCAAGTATTTGTAAGCTGTTTCTGTGTCCTGGCATACAGGTCTAGCTTTTTTAATTGGTTTGCATTTCCTGTCAGTTGAATGTATTCCAAAAGAAATTATTATTAATCATATACTTGTAATAATAATATATTAATAACAACATTTTAAATTGTATCTTTTTATTATGATTTTTCAACAGAAATGGCTGCTGAAAATTCAGCTTTGCCATCACAGAAAAAAAAATACATTTAAAATTATTTTTTTGTAACATTTCACAAAATTGCTTTTTCTTTCTTGCTTGATGAGAAAGAGACCGTTCTTTCAAAGACATAAAATCAAACTTAACCTAAAGGTTAGAACAGTGTAAGAATAAGAAAACCATGCAATACTATGGTGTGTGTGTCAGAAGTATCATACTACTTAATACTGTGGTGTTATTGCTACTTAATGTCAAATAGGCTAATACAATATGAGGAATAATAGCACTAAAAAAACACTAAATATGTGAGATATTGCACTGATATCGAGAAGTACATTTGAAAATAAAAATGAGAAAATATTGAAATGTTTTCCGACTTCTCGGTGTCCTTTTGATGTACTTCTAGTCACGGTCTGTAGATGGCAGTGGCTCCCTGTCACGTTCAATGAGCTGCAGTACCAGAGTGAGTCATGGATCTGGGCTGTAGATCCCTGTTTGCAGCTTGTGGTGAAGTGCCTTGCATGTGTGACTGCTAATGAAACAGCAAAATGTTCTCCTTACTGTTCCCAGTTCTGCTTAGCTACTACCACACAGAAAAATAAAAGATGTATTTAGGAACACAAGCGCACACACACACACCTACCATGACGTTCTCTGCCATATCGCTGCTGAGCATTCAGCCGAATGTTTTTGCAAGTGATCCGTTTAATTTCCACTCTGAAGATTTAGTTCAAAGCCAGGCGATTTGTCAGTCCTTGATGTAATTCTGCTCATAGCATCCTTCTTTCCTGCTCATGTCCCTCTGAAGAGTGTAATTTTGTCTTCATTTGCTCAGATCAGATAATGCATGTATTTTTGAGGCATTCCTCTGCCTGTTCAGGTCTGATTATATCTGATCCATTACCCAGACCCGCACAAACGCCAGTCATCTTCCACATCACTGGCTCCTCTATTAAATAACTCACAGTTGATGATCATATAAGATGACATGGATATGATATATTCAGACATGGTTCTAAACGTCAGCGCTTTTGTGACATTTGTCGTCTCGTGCGGATGGTCCCTGTGCACAACGAATGCGGGCCGCACATGTAACGCGTGGTCAGGTCTAAGGAAACACGATTCTGTCACAAAACCTGCATGTCAAAGGTGGCACATGCCAGTTTTAACCTCAGGAGTCCCTTCACATTGCTCGTCTTTTCTCTCTGTAAAGTGAGCAGACGATGAAAAATCCCATAGCTGTCATCAAGAATAAATATGTTCTAATACTATAATCCCGAAAAAACATTTCTTTATTTAGCTAGATAGTTGTGCATTTGGCCAAAACTGTGGTTTTTATCAACCCTGTGACTTATAGATATGCTCAAGACTGATTTGCAAAGCCTTTGCAACCACCCACAACACCCCAAAACCATGGATGCAGCTTTTGTACGTAAAAGCAGTTGCATCACACCTCACCCCCCTGTCTTTATTGAAGAGTCTGTGTCCATGTAGGCTAGCTATTTAATATCTTAATAATCCTCTTCCTGTTCCTTTTCGTCTAAACAAAATTATGGACCGTTCCCGCCCTCTCTTTCTCTCAGATCCTTTGTATTCCCCGTCGGCTCGCTTTCATTGTCTTGTATAAGTGAAATGGTGATGTAATGGTGGTAGGATGAGAGAATCTGAGAGAGGAGGGTTGTTCTTTTGAGAACAGAGTGTGGGAGAAGTGTTTTGTTTGCAGCTGTTTGCATTTGTACCGCAGAAGGCTCGTGGCGGGGTACGGTAATGTTTCTCTGGCAACAAGTGAGTCTCTCCCGTTCTCCTGGTGGAGCGGTGACTTGGTCGCCACCTCTCATTCTTTTTCTAACAATTACTCCTACGCTCTCTCAACATTACTCCTGAATATTGGGGTGATTGACAAATATTCCAAGAACAAACAGGCTGGATATATCAGTCTTAAATAAAAAATTAGTTAAAATGGGAACCTTGTGTGAAGACTCCTTACATTGTTCAATGACTTGGGGCAGTTGTGGCCTAATGGATAGGGAGTAGGACTTGTAACCCAAAGGTTGCGGGTTCGAGTCCCAGGTCTTGCAGGGATTGTGGGTGGGGGGAGTGAATTCACAGAACTCTCTCCACCTTCATTACCACGACTGAGGTGAGACCCTTGAGCAATGCATAGGCAAAAAGCATTAGTTGTGACAATGAAATATTCAAACATGTATTTGCTTGTGGAGTTTGGATGTCAATAGTATCAAATGTCATTGGTTCTTGATTGCCCGATGACCAAATATCATAATGTCAATGCCCGAATTCGTTGCTAACTAGCTGACCTTTCTCTTTCTCTGCATTACTGAGTTTTTTTATTTATTTTTTTTTCCTCTTCCGTACAGGTGATGCAAGTCGTGAATGCAGATGCCGTTGTGGTGAAGCTGAACTCTGGGGAGTGTAAGACCATCCACCTGTCTAGCATCAGGCCCCCGAGGCTTGAAGGCGAGGTACGAGTTAATGCATGTCTGTCCTTGGATATCCCTGTCACTAAGGCCATTACTAAATCCACAGGGTGCCGGCTGTCTGTTACACTGTTTGCAAAGTGCTGATGTGAAGGTTTTCTCTCCCCTCCATCTCTTAAAAGCGCCAATCTCCTCCCTTCATGCATCTTTCATTCTCTGTTCTCAGAGAGGTGTGTTTAGTGGACACCAGGGGGAGCTAGAGACAGAAGCCCATCGGCCCCCCCCTCCCCTCCACTCGCTCTGACACACCAGTGCTGCACTGCAGCCAAAAGCCCTATAGATCTACTCCCGTAATGAGCACACGCTCTCACCGAATCTCTCTTCCTCATCTATTAATGTCATATGCGTCCACTCAATCCAAAGCAATTCTCAAATGCTCACTTTTGATTTGCTGGATGTTAACAAATTAATATGGAGGCATCATTCGGCGGGGCTGCGTCTGCGCACACACACACATTTTTGTAGTTTTCAAACGCTCAGAAATGTGCTTGTCCATTCTTATTCACGCCCATTAAGGCTGTTAATGAGAGATGATGTTTAATGGGTACTTTGTCTAGCTAAGTGTGTGTGTGTATCTGAAAGCTGTATGTTAAACTAAAAGCAGTTAAAATTGGAGTGTGAATATCTCACTACAATTAAGCACCCTCTTCCTGACCCCTGACCTCCTGTAATAAGATACAATGATTCAGCATGCTGAAAAAAAATGAGCTTCAGTGTTAATATAGCTAATTAGACATGTAGTATATTAAGAAGGGATTTAAATTACAGAACACTGCGGTTGCATGCTCATTTTTGCTGGAAAATAGTTTTGTGTTCTTGTACTCTTTTGATAGATACAGCAATAGGTTTCAAATCTTTAATGAAGTTTGTGATCATTTTTAATGGAGGCTTTTCTGAGAGTCGCAATTTGTCATGCACATGTAAACAGAGAGCTGGAATGCGGAGCTGTGGGTCTGTATCTATGGATACCAGGCTGTGACGAGCGTTCGGATCACAGCGTGTTTCTATCCTGGCAGCTTAAAGATGGCTTTAATCAGATCAGAGATGATTACAAAACAATAAAGATTACGAATGTATTTAGATCTTCGACGTGCTTCGGAGGTATGAGACGAACCAAAGAGCTTTTTTTTTTGCTTTTTTGTTGTACTTTGACTAGTTAATTTTTCTTGATAAGATAAACATGAAAACTTGATTTTGACAAAGAGTCAGGAAAACTGATCTTTTGGATTCTTAAAATCATTTTAATGAGATGGTGCATTTTCAGACTGTTTCTTGTAGTTTTCAGCATTTCAGTCAAGTTTTATTGCTATTACTGTTTTACTTAAGTGTAGTTCACCCTTAAATGAAAACTGCCACTTACCACCCTATTGTTCAAACATTGATGACTGTAAAAGAAGTCCAACATTCTTCAAAATACAATCCTTTTAATTATATAGTTCGTTTTTAAGGGTTTGGGATGACATGAGTGTTAGTAAATTGACAGCATTTTATTTTCTGAATGAACTATCTCGTTAAGACTACCTCTAACCAGCAACTTTATAACAATGACTTGGCAAGTACCCTTGATTACCCACTATTAAATTGTGCAGAGTTTAAAACAAACAAAGCACCTCTTATATTCTCCTCAAAAAAACTGTAAATCCCATTTTATTACAGTCTTTTCATGCTGCAGAAGGTAGATCAGATGGTGAGGAGCTTGTGTCAAGCAGTGTGATGTAATTATCATAATACCATGGTGACCATCAGGCAGTGTTTTGTTGCATGCATGTGTCTGACACCTATGGAAGCTGCCTCGCTCCGCAGTCAATCAGTGACTAAACTACAGTTTCCTAATAAAACTAGTTTCAGACCAGCTGTCACAATGCAATAACATCATATCAAAAACAAATTCACAATTAATTAATTAGAGGCTTTGTAATTAAATAAAATCGAAATTAATCACATTTTAATCGCATATAAATATTTGACCTGAGAACAGAACTGAGACCTGACAGACGTTGTTCACTGATGAGCTGCGCAGAACCATGTTCATTATCAGCTTGTCAGTGCACAACAGCTGTGTGTAGTATATACGGCTCAGTGTGAAATCACGCACCTGATGGCATTTACAGCTGATTACATGACCGGCTTTACTGACAAAAAACGCGCAAACATATCGGCCGATCTGGATCGGTGCATTCCTACTTTCAAGTACATTCAGAACATTAGAAACGCTAGTTGGTGCTCCAGTATAATCGGTCCGCCGAAACTCATCCAGGGAGAAACGTTCGGCGGTGCAAAAATAAGTGTGATTTAAAATGCGTAAAAAAAAGTATTAATTAATGAATCTAAATTAACGCGTTAAAGTCCCGGCCCTAATATATATATATTATAGTATTAGTGATGGGCAATGATTTATCAGGATTATTTGCATCGAAAATAAAAGTTTTTGTTAATGTATTGTGTGTGTGTTGTATATACAGTATATTTACACACACATGCATGTATATTTAAGAAAACAATGTTATGTTTATATATATATATGATATTTTGCAGAAAAGTGCAGCTTTTCCATCATGTTGTCCAGGTCACGATTGTCTTTGTTCCTCATGAAATACACTTATTGTGAATGTTCTCAGCCGTTTTGAAGAGTTGTGTGTCCTTCTTGATCAACAGGAAATGACCAGCTGGCTCTATGGGTGTACACAGATGAGTGGCTCAATGTGGTGAGTAAAATAAACCACAGAATTTGCTCTAAAAAAAGAAATGATTACCAAGTCTGTACAGCATCTGCAATTGTAAAGTGCGGTGCAGCTTCTGAGACAAGAGCACATACTGGTTTTAGGACAACTTTGATGAAAGGTTTTGATCCACTTCAAATGATGACTACTTTACATCCATATCAATATGTACTCTTGTTGATAATGTAATTTGTTAAATATGTGTTATATTATTTGCTTTGTAAACTGACTTCTTATCTATTTTCCCACATTGCTCAGTGTTCAAGCAGTAGATCTCTCATCTCAGACAGAACTACTTCCATCCTATAAGGTCATTTTAGTTTATTCAGTAAAACATTATATAGCTAAATTTAAAATAATAATACAAAACTGATGTAAAATATTGTCTGTTTCTTTGTAGGCCATTACAGTGAAAATCAGCCAACTTTTGTCAGTCTCTCATCTCATCATTGACGCCTCGAACCCCAGTGGAACAGAGGTTAGAAGTTAACTTGCTGTCCACATTGTCATGTTCGTTATGGAACTTGCATTACAAGACAGACCAAATTAAAACATGCATTTGTGTCAAATTAATTTGCGATGAGCTAATTGTTTTAGATGCTTTCTAAATGCTTGATTGTCTGATTGTAGTTTGTAGTGGAGTGCGAGCTGCAGAGAGAGGAGAGCTTGACTGTCTCAGTGCAGGTGCCTCATGTGCTGTCCTTTGGTGAGCCATTGAATTGCATGCTTGTGTTTGCATTCTACTTAAAAGGCATTTAGCAGATGCTGCCATACCGAGCATTGCCCATTTTACCTTAACGACAGCTGTGTGAGCTATTTTTACTCCCAAATTGTCCTGTCTAAAACAATGTCATAATCTTATAACATTCTTACACTGTCATTCTTTAAAGAACAAAGTTGATTTTATATGGATACTTTAACCTTAATGTGACTGTTTGTAGGTCTGACTGTAAGTGACATCAGCATTAACTCCTCTGGGCTTCTTCATACACTACAGCTGCAAGACTTTCATCAGGTGATCGCTCACAACTTTCCCTGTTGTTCTATTCCCGTCCCTTTGAACCTAAGATACTCCACAGGATTTATTCCTCTATTTTTTCAGATATGCGTTCACAGTAAAAGCTTTTGTCATGGTACAAATCCCTTTAATGATCTTTAGAATAGTTGCTTAAGTTGATGTTCTATTCAGGAATCTGTTACACCCTAACCTTTAAATAGAAAGACATATACCCTAAAGCATAATAAAAGTGAATTTATTTGTGTTCCTTCAGGTCTACCAAGCTTTCAGAATAACAATCATGAGTCACTGCAAAACCACTAAAGGTAAGTAGTTATTCAACTTTTGAATAACTAGAAATGAAGCATTGTGAATTTAAGGACTGATACTGTATCTGTGTTGTGTCATACAGACAGACTGCCCAGTGTGTACAGACTGAGGGTACCTTGGTTTCATGAAGACTCCTTTGATACAGCAAGGTAGAAAGAGATTTGTCATTATTCAGCCAGTTTTCTTCAGCTCTGGTTTTGTGGCAGAATACTAATGGTTGTGTTATTTATGACTTCTGTCTTTTTTTTCTTTTCTTTTCCCCACAAAAGTATTCCTTCCGTATCTGACATCTACAGCATGCTTCACACCAGCCGCCCAGACAACACCTCCAGTGCCCTCCTGCAGCTCCACACTGCCCCCAACTGCCAATATAAGGTATTACATCCACATTTGTTGGTTGCTCAAAGGCGAACTTATCAGTTATCTGCAACAAATGTTGTGTTTTTTTCTTTGTAGGTGTCTATCCGGACTTCTTTTCCCAAAGTGCTTGGGCAGGTGCGCTTACATAACTGTATTTCGTTTGGCATGCTGTTAACTTTCGACCCCAGAGTATATTCTTCATATTCAAAAGGAATTGTTTTTCTTTAGATTCTGCGTTTCTGTGGTCCAGTTCTGCCCGTTTACACAGCTGTAGTGCTTCTCCTGATGATCAGGGCTCAGCTGAGCTCCATCAAGAGATCTGGGCATCCTTCTGGAATGCAAGAGGGCATTAGTAAATCGTTACAGCTTCACAAACTGGAACTGCCCATCCTCCTCCTCCTGCTGCTGCTCAGGTGAGTTTTTGTCAGACAGTGTGCATTTTTTTTCTCCTTGCAAATGATACAGTTGTCTTTACAGTATATATCTAATTCTCTATTTTTTCCCTATTCTACCGTAGGCAGAGCTGGTTTCAGGATGTCTGGTCCTCTCTGGGTCTCCCTGCAGTGGATGCTCTTCCTCTAAACTCAATGGAGGACCTATCCCAGGATCCAAAGACCTCTGTGCATGAATGGCCCCGTATAGTGTCCCCACTGCTGTGTGTGCTCGGTGCATCCATTGCATTCTGGGGTAGCGCAGTCCTCAGAGTGGTTGTCTGCTTCCTGTCTTTTTTTCTTGCTCCACTGCACAGGTGCAAATCATCTTAATAACAGATTTATAGCAACAATTTTCACAGGACTTTTTTAAAAATGTTTTCTTAAATCCTGTGTGTGTGACTGTATTTGTCTGCAGACCCGCAGTGTCTCGGGATTGTGGCACACTTTGTCTTCGTTCCCAGATTCTCCTGATTATATTTTTAAGTGTCCTGGGAGGCATCACGTGTGGAGCGTTGGCTCTTATGGTCTCCTCTCTCCTCCACCTCTACAGGGTGAGTGATCTACCCATCCTTTATCGAGCCCTTTCAGTAGGTCTCCATATAAAGATGTGTTGATAAGAGGTGATTCTAAAAAAAAAAAAAGATTTTTTTTTACCTTGAGCTAAATCCTTGACTCTTGATATTTACTATTAAATTTCTCTTTTCTTATTTGAATGTAAAATCTTCTTCTGAATGATCTCTGCCTTTGTCCAGGTGCTTAGATTACAGATGACAGAGAGGTCACTGAGCTACATGTTGAACCTGGTATGAATGTCTTATTTTACTTTTACTAATTTTTGACTTGGCTCACAATACCTGTAATCAAATTTTTTTTGTTTTTGTTAAACTAGGCACCCCAAAAAGTTTCAGAAAAATCAGAAAATGGTTTCCGTGCCGGTGATGGTCACAGTAAGGTTAACGAATGTAACGGCAGACCTTTACTGACAGAATCAGTGCTACAAGACGTCAGAGATGAACTGCAGCTCCACTTTAGTCTGTCCACACTGCTTACTCTTACCATGATGCTCAGCATGCCTTCCCTTATCCACTGGAGGCACAATCTCAGGTAATCATCATTTAGAGGATAAATTCATTAGAATTTTCTTTCTTCTGAATTACTCATGCAAGTTACTAAAGTACTGCTAGTAAGATCTACAACAGGGCAACTGCCTGAGAGTGGAGAGAAAGTCATTTACATGCTCTAAGAGTGATTTTAATTTGCACATGTATCTTGTGTAGATATTGGGTTCATCTGGATCCTGACCCCTGCTGGCCCCATGTTGTACCCCTGCTCATCAGCTCTGTTCTGCTTAACAACTGTAACACAGAGACACTCCTGCGCAGGTTTGTGTGCATTTCTTACAATTTTATTCATGTTGTTTATTTTACCTAATTTTACATGTCCTTAAAATGCCCAACTTTTCAGTTTCATCAATGTTATTTATGATTTTGCTTAATTGTAATTTGAAATTATTAGAAATATGTAGTGAATGTTATACTTAAATATGTAAAAAGGTTTTGTTGAAAGTTTAGGGTGGGTAAGATTTAAAAAAAAAATGCTTTTAAGGTTTTTTATTTATTTATTTTTTACAAAAAGCAGCTATTACTCACATGATCCTTCAGAAATCATTCTGATATGCTGATTTGATGCTCAAGACTAGGGATGGGAATTGATGAGATTTTTACGATTCCAATTCCATTTTCGATTCTGCTTAACGATTCGATTCTTTATTGATTCCCTTATCGATTCTCATTTGGAAGAAAAGGGACAACAAATTGTTGATTAGCATCACCAATGAAAACATTTATT
>JAUCMU010000001.1:17509732-17520875 GCA_032275025.1 Enteromius treurensis
AGTGCTATAAAAGAAACACTTTTGGTTGTTTTCTTTCCACTGGTCTAAAAAGAAACACTAAAAAGAAACCAAAAAGCCCAAAATCTCAGGTGCATGAAAAATCTGTGCTTTTGCCTGCAGTGTCTCCCCTTAAAAATATTTTTTACTCACAATCTTTGCCTGATAAAAACAATATTTTAGAGCTACAAAATGTATAATTTTTATTAAAATTGGACAGATTTGATTAATTTTCTTTAATTTTCCAGGTCTAGAATTGAATATTCATATCCAGGCTTTATGAGACTGCTTTAAAGCGTTCTTGTCCATACAGCCCAATATTGACCTTAACAGAACAACCGAAACCAACATGGTGTCATGAATACATGGACTGGAATGTTAATTTTATTACACAACAAATGTATCTCTATCATCATCTCTATACCCTGCTAAATGGGGTATGGGTGTCCAAGGGGTTCCCTGTTAGCTCTGATGTTTGTTGTTCTATTATTAGCAAAATTAGCTTTACAGTCTGATGGCTGATATTTTGAAATGAGCATTTTAAGGGTGCACACTACACATAATTAGAAAGACCATGATTCCAACGGATCTTAAAAAACTGGGGGGGTGTTTCTGTCAGTCGAGGAATATGACGTGATAATGTGATAATGGCCCTGGCACTCCACCACGATGACAGCTTCTTCCTGTAGAGTGTCGCCGCAACAGCGCCTCGCACTCGCCTTCCTGACGCCTCTCCAGGGCCAGCCCTTCCAAATTGTCTCTTACACCCTCATATACATATCATACTCTCAGCATGAGCATCTAATCACGTTTAGACAACCAATCAATAAACAGAAAATCAACTGATGCCCTTACAAGCTTCAATGTCACGTAAATACATGTACTTTGTTGTTTTTTACTGCATATGTGTCTGTCCCATTGCATTAAAAAGCATGACCATTTACAGATTTGCGATTCCATTCTTGTTAAGTATCTTATAAAGCAGGATTTCATGCAGTACACAGAAGGGAAGTGATTTGGAACATGTCTTCTGTGTCTGGGGTTTAGTTGTACTGCATCATTTTGCAGTGCAGGCAGATTGAACCTCGGCTGGATGTCACGCCTCAAAGCACTGGAGCCAGGTTCAGTGCCGCCTCCTCTTCCCCTGGCTTTGCTGACCAAACCGTGGGCACAGGGGCACCTTCACTCCCTGGTGTGGTTTGGACAAGCTATATTAGCATATTTTCATTTGTATGGTCACCAGCAATGCGATTTCTGTTGATCAGTGGTGAAAGATCTGCTTGGCGAGTTAAAGAAAGAGGAAGGTGGAATATGTGTGAAAAACAGAAAACAGAAAACCACATGCAGGTGCTGCATGATATTACTAAAACAGCATGGGCAAAGCTGTTTGATGGGCTGACGTTTTATTGACCTTTCTTTGCTGTGTAGGCCTATCTCTTTTCACCAGTAGGTGGCCACAAGTAACTGCTTTTAAGAGTAAGTCATTGGATAAGCCACTCAAACTATTTTTATTATATAGGGCCTATAAATAGTGGCTGAAATCGCATGTTCTCTGATTGTTTTATATAGTTTGAATGTGTGTAGCATGAATGCAAGTTACTCAATATTACCTTCTTGTTTTTTAAACTGCTTTATAAAAGCTCTTCTTTGTTCTCAGCATTACATTTACATTACAGCCGTTCTGGTTGTACAGGGAGAGATCCCGTCACAGCGCGTGTTCGGTAACACGGTTAAATACTGCTCTTGCACCAGTCAAAAAATAACATTAATTCTCATTGCTCTGCTGGTGTTCCTAAACCCAAAGCTGATTTTGGTCTGTACAGGATTGATTGTTGCTTGTGCTTATACACAACACAGATGGGTCGAGCCTCCTTTACAAGCATCAAGAGAGCCACTGCCAGCCGTGGGCATCTGCTAACTTTGCAGTCAGAAAGCAATGAGAGAGAGAACCAGAGACTGCCTATACATCTCCATTAGTGTTTATGCCTCAATCTGCCCCTCTGTCACTTATTGTGCCATTTTCTATCTGTCACATTCTTATCTCCTGTCAATATATCATTTTGTTCCTTCCTTCCATCTCTCTTATTTTCACCGTCTTAACGTTCATCATCCTCTCTTTATAATTTTATATTATATTATAATATATATATTATAAAATAATATTTCCTTATTCCTTCTTTTTTCATTCATTCACTTTTCATCTGAAGAGACAGTTATGCTCTAAATACTAACATACATCTCAAATTACGTTTGTTGACTTGATCTTAAAATATATATATATTTTTAAAGGAATAGTTCACCCAACAATGAAAACTAGCTGAAAATGTACTGCTCATGGGAACATATTTGGAGAAATTTACCATTGCGTCACTTGCTCACCACTAGATCCTCTGGCAGTGACTGGTACCATCAGAATGAGTTCAAACAGCTGATAAAAATATCACAATAATCCACAAGATTTCCACATGACTGGAGTTCATCAGTTAGCATCTTGAAGTCGTGTGCAAACAAATCCATCCTTACAGTGTTTTAACTTTAAATTGTTCTTTTTGATATGGACTCATAACAACATTTCCTTCAGTAAAAAAGTCCATCCACTATTGCCTTTTGATTAGGCTTGTTAATCTTGTATTAACTGTATCTCTGCCGTATAAAGGCTGTCTTGTAAATGCTCAGGCTTCCACAGAAGTGTAAAAAATGGCTGTGATTTTAACAGTAAAAAAGCGACGAAAAAAAAAAAGTTAAATGGTTAACAGTAAATTCCTGTAAAATTTACAGGGAAAAAATGTAAACTGACATTCCCAGAATTCCTTGCATTGCATTTCAAATTTTGTGTTTTCTTATCAGTGATGTTTATTATGGTTGTATATTACATGTAATAATGTTGTTAAATGAGTTATACAAAGCCAGTTTTCCACTAGTTAATATGATTCTTTAGGGTCTTAATGGAAAGTTTGTAATATGGTTTGTTTTAAAATTTCTCAAAGATAGTTTTAAAAACGCTCATTTTACCCTGTCATGAACAGCTCTTTTGAAATCACTCTGTTCTGTGTACTTCCCCTTTAAATCGTCACGAGCTCCGCTGACCCCGCCCCTCTTTTCCGAGTAGCTCTCAGAAGATCTTTTTTTAACCGTATTCATAGATCTTAGCAATATATATATAAGATTATTATACGAAATAGCATCATTTAAACTTTTATAACCTTGGAACATTTGCAGGAAATCATGTGTTGCTCAGATACCTTGAATATAATCAAAGGAACAATCTATACGAATCACATCAATTAGTTCTGTATTAATAAAAATGATGGTGATGATGAAGACCTTATTTCCATCCTTTAGCTATTATTAGCTGTTATTTATTATTATGGTGTTGCAAATTATGTGTATCCTTTTAAATATTACAAATATTACTACTACACACTTAAATGAATACATATTAAAATTAATATGAAATATATATATATACATATTTAATAGACAGAAATAAAAGCGCAAACTAACATTAAACATAATAAACAGGTTGCTATAATGCATAAGTATGTTTATTAATTTTGACAAGAATTACATCTGTCTTTCATGAGCACAGCTTGAGACCAACAGAGACGACAAAAACACTGTTAATTCCTGGAGTAATTTATGACAGGCTTTAGTTAAACCACTAGGAGGCACTTCACGCATACTTGTCAGACGATTATCAAAGCTTTGCGGGCAACAGACGGACTTCATTATTCTTAACCAACTCGGATAAAGACAATGTGATTCGGTGCACATGATCCTTACTAAAATATCGTAATATTACAACATTTAGTATTTTATCACCCACAAACTTTATTCCAGGTCCTAATAATTATGTCTAAATACATGTATATACATAAAGTTGCCATCATTAAAAGAAAAAAAAAGAACAAAATAGTTATATCCATCAAAAGTAAAATGATGACACTTTATACATAACAATATTCCAGTTTAAACAATTGTTAGATTTAGTATTACATCATTTGCTCAACAGTGGATCCTGTTGAAGTTTCACGAAGATACACTGAACTGAGACAAATAAAGAATTCCCATGCTATGGTAATAAAAAAATGTACCCTTTGCATAAGAACTGTTTGCTGCAGATGTTTAAGTTAAACTCTTTTAGAATCAGAAACGAGCCTGTCAACATTTCTTATGCCTGCAGCTTAAAATGAAACAAGAACGAAAGCTCCTAGTGTGCCAATCAATGCATCACGGCAAGTCGTTTCAGTAGCTTTTAGTAATACTTCAGGCTTTTTACAACACTGATCAAAGTGCAAACCAATTAAGTCGGTGTAGTTAAGCACTGCCATGTGGTTTTGTTTGTGTGAGGCCATCAGACACTTCCTTTAGTTAATGTGTCACACTGTAGCACAGATGAAATGAGACAGATGGTGCGAGAAAGTTAAAGGTGTGCACAGTTGGGTGAGAAGGTGGGGGGGTCTCGCTGTAAGCGGAGAAAGTAAAGGAGTGAACTTTGGATCTCTCAGCAGGCGTCGCCCTAAAGTCTGCTCCAGCTTTGTCACCTGAGTTACCACACAGGTCTGGTTGGTAACCGTGGTGATGGTGAATAATTGAGAGGGTAAGGCCGGACAAACTACACACTGACTTTCAGGAAGAGAGAGCTAGATAAAGAGAACAGAACCTTTTCAAAGACATTTAACTGATGTTTTGCTAACAAGCTGCAATTCAATTTGAGAATGCTCTCAGTCATGGAGGGAGACTTGGATGAAGATGACGGGACTTTTACTAATATCTCGCTAGCTGATGATTCAGGTAAGACTTGCCTTGTCTTGTCTTAAAGCTGATCTGAAACCAGTTTCGTTTGTCCGGGAAACAGTTTAGTGATAGAACTACATGCACATGAATAGAAGCACACAGGTGCATACATCATTCACTCTCATTAGAGTATATTCACACCAAACCTTCAATTCAATCTTTTGGTCAACTTGTTTTCTTTCTTTAAGCAGAAGATTTGAATTGCTTTTTTTGACGCTTTTGGTCATAGGCCTCACTGATCTGAGTTTATAGCTATTTCACATTGTGTGAAGAAAAGTTGTATTTGTGGCAGATTTTGACATGGCAATGTTCACACAAAAAATAGGGAAATAAGCTCAAATACGTAGAGCATATATTAATCAATTAATTATATATTAATCAATTCCAAAATTAAAATAAAAAATACAAAAACAAAACCAAGTTCATAAAAGTAAATAAAAAGTTTGTATCCAATATTTGATTAAAAAAAAATGATGATAATAAGAAACAGATAAATAAAGAAAAGTATAACTATAGGCTCAAACCTTTTTTTGTGGGCCAGACATTTTTGATCAGGAACACCACAAGAAAAAAATCCCTTTCAAAAAGCACACACATGTATAGTGTATATATAATACACATTTTAAATAAATAATTGGGAAGTTGTATGAGAAATATCAGTATTTTTTAGTCAACAATAACTTCAACAGTATTTCTGGGAGGGGAAAGTAAGAATATCTGCTCCTGATACAAAAATTAAAGCAGTATCTCAGTGATACTGATATAACATTGTCCACTTCATATTGCCTATATACTAAATATTTATATTAATAATTTGATACAGTGCACTTACTGTGTAGCTGTATTTTACAAGTAATAACATATTTAATAACATAGGTATACATTTATGCAGTTGCATAAAATAAATAAAATAAATTGTGCAGTTGCATCTATTATTGCATTGTTGACCATACATTTAACCAACATTAAACCACTATAACACCAAACCTTCTCGAATCTTACCCTACCCCACCTCAACAGCCGCAAACGTAAGTACATATGACTACTATTATTATTTACATAAAATACATAACTAATATTAAGTACCAAAATTGTTTCACTTTAATTTTTTAAAATGATGGATGAAGTATATTCTTTCAGCGGTAGGCTATAAGTAAGTGCATTAACTTAAGGATCTAAACGCTTGAGTGCCGTGCAGCATGTGGTTTTCTTGTCCAAATACAGAAATGAATGGAAAGGCATTGTGTCAACACATGTCAGAAACCTCCATAAGAGGGAGTAGGTGTGTGCTTGTGTACAGGGACTGTGCAGAGACGAGCTCACATATACAGTATATAAGCATGTGTGAATAGCTACTGCCGGAGCAGTCAGTAAGTAGAACAAAGGCTGCATATTTCAGATGACTCACGTCTACTTTTAAAGGGATAGTTCACCTAAAAATCAAAAATCGGTCATCATTTACTCACCTACATGTAGTTTCCAAACCTTTATGACTTTAGCTCTTAAGAGGAACGCAAAAGATGTTGGTGAGTATAGAGACTGGAGCTGGTTTTCACACTTGTTACTAGGAAAAAAAACCCCAAAAACCTTTTGAACCATTTTAACCAGCATAACAGAAACAGTACATATAACATATGTTGACCTTTTGTGTCAACATAAACCCATAGATAGACATGTTGTCCTGACGTTTATGAAACACCCTAGTCCCAAGAACACAGTTAATCCAAATCTTTCATCATTATGTTGTTGATTCCTTAATATTTGAATGTTAGGCTGTTTGGTTATATTGTGTTTTATTTATTATTTATATTTATAATTAGTATAAGAATGATTATATGATATTATTGCGACAGCAACGTACTATCATATGAATGCTCAGTTTTAACAAATATTATTCTAATGAGTAAAAATACTGCATTCTTTTTCATATACTGTTCTTTTGAGAAACAAATAGCATGCAGTAACCAGCACTGCTTTGTGCGCAGCCTCAGGTTTATGGAGAGCTTTGTCTCCCTCTGTCGGTACATTTCGGTAGCGAGGGCATGTCAGGAGAGAAACAGAGAAGCGATGAGGTAACGGATGGTCTGTATCATTACCTTGACATCAGCTTTGGAGGCTTAATCATTTTGTACACCTTTAATAACGCGGATCCATTTAGTCTTGTATCAGGTAGGACTGCGTGATAGTATCGGTGCGCTGGTGTGCGTTTACCGTTACTTCATTATCACATGCGATTATGTTTATTTTCTCTCGGCGCTTAACGTTGTACACTTTTTCTACCTGCCTCTTTACCAGTTTTATTAGTTGCTGATTATGTTTTGTTATGCGGAGTCAGTTAAAGCCGTTTCTAACAAGTTATTTGAGCGCCCAGGCTGCTAAAGCGGCCTGTAATGCATGAGAAGATCCAATGAAGATTGATGATTGGACATGGCATGAATTAAAACTTAGTAAAACTTAGTTAAAATGTCATTCCTCTAGTACTAATAGCAATTTAATTACGTTTTAGGCATGTAATGTAAATGACAGTGATCTTAGCTTTGTGTGAGCTGTATTTCTTTGTGTTAGGCGATGGTTTGTTGTGTTAGCTTATAGCTAACGTTAACTGTATCTTGATGCGCTTGGAAATTGACACGGCTTAGTTTGCACTGTATTTGCGTTGTACTCCAACTAATATCATTAAATTACTTTTGTAAGCATATTGTATCACACTGATAATATCTCTTAACAGCTGACGGAGAGCAGACAGCCCTGCGTTGCAGACCAGAGGACCAGTATAGCACCATGAACTGTGAGATTGATGGTAAATAGCACCCACAATTTGACACAACAATATATTATATCACGTTGTTCTTTCAGCTTAAGTTGCTTTAGAGCAATTTCAGATGTGCTTGTGCTTTTTTTTCAGGAGATATGGAGAATCAAGTTGAGCTAGAGGAGAAGACCAGACTCATAAACCAAGTGTTGGAGCTTCAACACACTCTTGAAGGTTTAAAAGTCTTTTAGTGTACAATTTTATATTGTCTTAGTGGTTAACCGTCGCTGTTTTGTTTTGTAACTGAATGTACACCCGTCATGTTTCTGTTTTTCCTCTAACCATTCTCCTCTGATCCACTCAGCCCCTCTAAACGGCTGCCGGAAAAAGCTAAGTGATGCACTCTAATGCGTTTTGTCTGTTTCCATTAGATCTCTCTGCGCGCGTGGACGCAGTGAAAGAGGAAAACCTTAAGCTCAAATCGGAGAACCAGGTTCTCGGTCAGTACATTGAGAACCTCATGTCTGCCTCCAGCGTGTTTCAGACCACCGACACCAAAAGCAAACGGAAATGACACGTGGATCACGTCTACTTCATCCATTATCTCCTCTTTCCGCCATTCAAACTGCTAGGTCATACATATAAGCCGCTGTTTGTTTTGTATTTATTTTTGTTGTACTGTTTACTAATGCATCTCTCAGCATGGTTTGGGTAATACTTGAATGGACTGAGCTGCTGCCTTTCCTGTCAGCTAACTGTGTTACAAGATATAACAGGATGCATGATGCAGTTCGATGATCAGATAAGTACAGAGCTGGTGTAATACCACTCCTGTATAACTCATTTAGCAGGTACATAATCAATCTCAGACCCTCTCATTGACTTCACAAGCTTTTTAAACACAAGGTCAGGTTCTCTTAAAAACACAATTATGCTGAATTGCAACTTTTTGGGGGGCTTTCCACTACTAACATTTACAATGTACAGTTCGATTGAACAAGGATGTGTTCTCTTGAAAGTGTGCAACATCCCGTAAAAGGCTATGATGGATCACTTGGCTTTTCTAGTTTAAACCAAGGTTACTGGCAATTATCCTAATGACAATTGCTCAGCTGTTGCAGAAAGTGTGCAATTTCCTGACCCGCTGGTTTAAAGTACCCCTTCATATATTACATTATAAGAGGCCTTTGATTCACCAAATGACATTTACTCACTTCCAAACATGGATTTATCCTGAAAGGTCTGACTAGCACACAAACCCAATGTCTTTTGAGCGGGATCAATAGATTGAAACTTGCCCGCAGTGTAAACTGCAGCATTGTGTTTTGGAGAGTTTGCTCTTCGTGGTCGTGTCCTTTGGATCGAGGGACTTAAAAATGGATGAAATAACTGGATTCTAGCGTTTACTGCTTTCAAAGACTGAAGCGAGGTTGAGTCTGCTGAGTGATATTGATCTGATTGCTCCAAAGTTGAGCGGGATTTATGAGGATAGACGCTCTGCTCTTTGCTCAGAGTTTGCTGATGTGAAAGTTCACTTACTATGAATTATTGACATGACACCGAAGCATCTGCCACAACGCTGCATACTCGATCTGTTTGATATTATTTTTGTGAGAAATCTCATTTGTGTAATTTATGTTTGCAAGCACCCGATGTAAAGTACTGCCTGTCCTGAAAGTGTACATTTTATTTTGTTACAATTATGCCTTTAATAAAATACTTTGCCTTTGCACAAACTAATGTACCCGGTGAAGTCATCTCAAAGGTGCACAGAAATTTATAGTAAATATTTATTTCCAAGAGAGCAATGAACAGTTTGCAAACATGTAAACAAAAGGCTGTCCTTGTAAGGCTAAACACAACATTAAAAAAAGAAGAGAAACAAAACTGTCCATCACTTGAAAAACAAGCTGAATGTTTTCTTATATGGTAGTCAGTCTGTTTTCAGTGTGCTTGTGTCTAGGTATGCTGTTAGAGAGTGTCAGTGATGACGCGGAGCAGAGATCAGCTCTGACTGTGCGTAACGGCTTTCTTAAATTCCAAAAAAGCAATACTTATTTGCATTCCTAGCACTTCACTGACCTAGATGTTTGATGAAGACGGCTCCTGGTTTGGCGAAGCTCTTCTCCAGAGCCTGCTAACAGTGGTAATGACAGTAGAATGCGAGATTAAAAAGTCCTATATCTAAACTCGATTGCATCATTTTTCAAACAGGATACAAACAATAAATACGACCGGAGCCATTTGATCATGTTAAAAAGCTCATAACTTAAAAACTCATAAAGAACTTACATCATGTTTTAATAACTTAAAAGTTTAGGCGATCATAAACTAGCTTGTCTTTCTTAAATACCTATTTCCCTTCACAGCATTCAGACTTAATAGTAGGGAAACACTGACCCGGTTCTACTTGAGTTGTAATCTGAAAAGAAAAAAAAACAGGAAAAACTTGGAGCTAAAACTCAGCAGGTCTGACTTTTGTATCTAAATCCCAACTGTTACCAGTAAGAACTAAGCGGAAGACTAAAAGAGGGAAGGCGAGGTTCAGTCGGATGAAGAATGACCTCTTCAGGAGAGCGGCTAGGTTTGCCGGTTTTTTTTTGCATGCTGAAAGGCATATTGCCGAAAGCATGCAGCAAAAAGAGGCAAAGGAACGAGAGAAGGGAGGAAGAAACGTGGGGAAAGTGTGTATTTTCAGTCCTTCCGTACTCTTCTCTTTCTCACAGCTTTGGGTTCTTCTCCTGTGCTCTGAATTTCTTCATCTGCGTCCTTCATCTGCAAAGACCCAAAACTGTCAGTCTAACAACAATCAGAGGATCTACATAATCAGTGCAAACCGAAATCTCAGTCTAGCAAAACATGGCACAATCACATGGTGTTTCTTTAAAATGAAATCAAACACTCTGACTTATTCATATTTCTAGCAGGTTATTTTTAACTCTTGTTAGTACAGATTTCTATGGAAGCCACCACTGTATCTCGCAAATGTGCCATAATTTTATTATTATAAAACAGACAAAAAGTCGCAATTGCCAGACAATTCTGAGAAAACGCCTTCTTTTCCCCTCAGAACTGGACTTAACTTGCAACTGCGAGTTCGGTTTATATCTCACAATTTTGCCTTAATTTCTCATAAGTGCCAGTTTGTATAAAATTATTTTTTTAGACTTGCGAGTTAAAGAAAAAACCTAACAATTGCGCATTATAAAAGTAATAATTGCAGGATATAAAATATTAAATGTGAAGAATATTTTAAAAGACACCATTTTTATCACACAAATTGATATGTAATCATTAAAATGTAATCGAAAAAAATTGAAGAATTTAAAAAAGATTAAACAGCAAAACCTGGTTTAGGTAAAAAATAAAACATATATATATATATATATATATATATATATTAGGGCTGTAACGATACGTCGTATTGTATTGAACCGTTCGGTACGAGGCTTTCGGTTCGGTACGTATACAAACCAAACTCGGGAAAAAAAAAGAAAGATAATAGACGTGTGCAACGCTAAACAAGGCAGCGCAAACGACGGGACAGGGAACCCGTGTCTGCTCCTCCCACCCCCAAACAGACGAGAACCAGAAACA
>JAUCMU010000001.1:17556436-17566792 GCA_032275025.1 Enteromius treurensis
CGGGTGAAAACGGTCCGGGTGGCAACTAGTACTCAGGGGAAGGTTCCCGCTGATGACGGTCGGACAGTGCCACAGAGTACCGCCTTGTAACACATGCATAGCTATTTCAGCTTTGTATTATTATTTAACTGCACCCATATCAGTTTGACTAGGGAGTCACAAATTTATTTGTCATGCTTCTTTTTTCCAAATCACACAGAGTATGCAGTTGTGTCAGCAGATATGTAAATATGCTGTTTGTGTAAATTAAAGTTTAAAAAGGTGTAGAATACATATCCTTCCACTGGTGTTGACACAGAACTGTGTACTTAATTTTTTATATCCTTTATTTACCAGATACTTTAAATGTTATAAGTACCAAGTCATTTGCAGTGCAATGTTGGCCTCTTGGTGGCGTAACATCCCCTATTTGTGTCCCTTTGTAGGCTATGCCGTCTTCGATTTCTGATATTATAAATGGTTGATTCAGTAAATCAGTAACCATATTACAACATGGGCAGCAACTGTCTAACACATAACAGATTGTATTGTTCCATATGGAAACAAAACATGCAACATTTTTAAGGTTGGATAAAACAATATGAACATGAAATATGAAATGTATTAAGGTGTATATACCACAGTTTTCCTGCCTTTAATACAGCTAACCATTCAACTTCTGAATAGTCTCCAGTAAAATGTAATTTTAAGTTGCTTCAGGGATGTTTATAAGGAGGGTAATCTGCTTTCCACTCTTCCACAGTGGTTTGATAATATTTAAGTCGGTTAATTTGTTCTGATGTGTTTGATTTGTGCTGGATTCTTGAGTAATGACTGTGTTCTGCTCCTCTCTTTCACTTTGTGAGTGTAAATAGTCATTAGAAGTGGAGGGGAGTGAACGAGTGCGCGTCTGAGTGCGAGAATCAGGGACTGGTTATATTATATTTTATTTTCCTTATCATATATTTTAAATGAACGATATAGCAAAAAGAGCACAAGAAAACAGCATCCGAGACACAGGAATTTGAATATCAAACGCATATACTCGTCATTAGCTTATACCAGCGCGCGATGCTCTCTATAGAACAATCTAACTGAGAATTACAGTCGTAGCTCGTTGAAACTACACAACTAAACTGTATTTCGGAAACAGAAGGAATGCAGGTTATTCTGTTTGCAGTTACAGTACTCTTTGCGCGCGACCTCGCCGTGGCCGAGCCGAAGACGAAGTGTCCGTCTAAGTGTGATGTGAGTAAATGTCCGAGTCCCAGCTGTCCGAGCGGGTATGTGCCCGACCACTGCAACTGCTGTCTGGTGTGCAGCCTGGGTGAGGGCGCGTCGTGCGGGCGGAAGGACGATGCTCCGTGTGGAGACGGGTTAGAGTGTACATTTCCAGCCGGTAAGCGACTTTCCAAAAGAGTTTGCCAGTGTAAGACATCTCACAGAGTGTGTGGCACCGATGGAAGGACCTACGGCAATGTGTGCAAGATGAGAGCAGCCGCGCGTAAAGCGCAACAGCGAGGGCTCCCCGAAATAAGCCAAATGCATAAGGGTCCGTGTGAATTATCAAGCTCAGGTCAGTAAATAAACATACAGATTTTTTATTTTATATGGCAAGGTGGCATATATGGTTGTAACATTTACTGCAGTACCATAAAAATCATCATAAAGGGGCCTACATTAATAACTAATGTGTAGACAGTTCAGGGATGTTAAATATGTAATGAATGACTTATGACTATCTACAAAGAGAATGTATGTATGTGGGATCTAAGGGTGAGAAATATCAATTGCCTTAAGGTTGTAAATGAACAATGAGTATATCAAATCAAATATATAAGTCTTTTACTATATTTACAGTAGGAAATTCACAAAACATCTTCATGGAACATGATCTTTAATGTCCTAATGATTTTTGGTATAAAATAAAAATCAATAATTTTGATCCATGTATTGTTGGCTGTTGCTACCTGTTCTACTTGTGGTCCAGGGTCACATTTTAGGTTTCCTTATGGTGCTGTGCAGTGGTTTGGGACTGGTTACTGAAGTAGTAACCAATACTATATCAGAAAATCACAAATGCCAGTATTTCCTGTCATAGAGTTGCAGTAGTTTGCTAAAGGCAAATACATTTTTGGCACACATAAGGGTTTTTCTTATGGTGATTGCCATGTTGAGGTTAAATGACAACAGTAGGTGACAAATGGGCCTGGAAATATTTAAACTTTTGCCTAATGCTACATCCATACTGATATTTGTCAGTCCAAGACCACTGCTGTGTTTCTTAATTAATGAAGCATGAAGTCACGGTAGTTCTGAGTCAGTCAGCTCTGCGGGACAGTTGTTACATCTCCACTTGTTTTGACTTCTTGTGTGATGTCTGATTTTGTCTGATTGAGACTTCTTGGAATTTCACAGTCTCCACTGAGACAATTACTTAAACTCTGAATAAAGTGCTTTGTGATTTGAATACAAGACAAAACATCAGTGTGACTTTGGATGTTTAGTGAGATGTAGACTCTTAGTTGCTCTTACTATTCCACAGAGAATTTAAACACCATCTAAATGCAGCTGTTAACACTTTTGTAAGATGAAACAAGCTAGAATACCATCTGTGTTCAGCCCACAGAATCTGAAGGAAGTAATGAATGTGACACACCTAGTCACTGATGAGCAGAGACCCAAATTATTACAATGGATTTCTTCTGTTCTTTGTAATATGCTCAATGGGAGCATCACTAGCTCACAAACCAAGCATTTAGTGCTAAGTGGATGCCACTGATAGTTACAGTTAAAGAGCGGTTTTCTATTTTAATATCAAACTATTAAAATAAAACTCTGGACAGTTTATTAATTTATTTGCAAAAAAAATATGACCACATTAAAATGATTTCTGAAGGATCATATGAAGGCTGGAGTATGCCAGTCACATTCCAGTAGTATTCATAGCATACTAGTCTTCTGGCATATTATGTACTATCATTGACGTGAATGGTTCTTTCTGCTTGTATAGGTCCTGCCCATCTGAACAGCCCAAGATACAAGTTTAACTTCATCGCTGATGTGGTGGAGAAGATCGCCCCTGCTGTGGTACATGTCGAGCTCTTCCTCAAGTAAATATCGTTCATGATGTTGATTTGGTAATGTTTGTACTGGCGATAGCTATAGAGGTGAACATTTTTGTCATTTTTGCACCTGATTGAAGACTCACAAGAATGTGGTTTTATAAAATGTAATGATGTAGCAATCTACATTATTCTAATCTGGCAACCGTTAATTTTATTTTTTACTTTTGTGTACTACTAGAAAAGAAATGTTCCCATAACCATGCAGTAACCACTATTTTCAATGTTTGTGTCCAGCCACCCAGTGTTTGGCCGTCATATACCTCTGTCAAGTGGTTCTGGGTTTATAATGACACAGTCCGGTCTGATCGTGACCAATGCTCATGTGGTTGCTAGCAGCGCAGCGGTCACAGGCCGTCAGCATCTACGAGTGCAGCTACACGATGGCCAGACATATGAGGCCTCCATCAGAGACATTGACAAGAAGTCTGATATCGCCACTATCAAAATTAACTCAAAGGTAAGAATCATTTATGATAATTATGTGTTTAAAACTGTAACAGGATAAATAACAGGACCAGTAATTCTTTTTCACATTTTATAGTGTTTCGGTTTTTTATAGTGTGTCTTTTTACTGTACCGTAAATGTGGATCAAAGCCTTGAGGCTGAAAAGATGTAATCTTCAACCTTTCTTGGTGTCACCATATTTATTTATAGTGGATTTTCCCAACATAAAACCTATTAGTCTATATTCCAGAGTTGTTTTTTCTTTCGTAAACTATAAAACCTCAGCACAAATCATTCAAAAATGGCTACACCTTTGACTTCTAAAAATCCCATGTTTATGTCTCCAGAGGCAGATGGTTTATATCACACGAGCCGTCTCGTCAAGACACACTTGAAAATGTTAATGGTAACCTGCTGCACATGTTGACCTACATTTGTGTGAGGAAATTCAAGAAGTGTTGTGTTGTAAGAGGTGTTTTGTTTTCTGGTACATATGTAGATGCGTAACCCATTTCTGATTTAGAGTATCAAAGAAAATATTCAGAGTAGGGACTGCTATCGAAACAAAAATTGAGGAATGTTCCCTCGTCAGAGTCTGGATTGCGTGCAGATATTTTGTTTCTGTTTATAGCAGCTCATGTCATTTCCTCATCTTTTGCTTTCCAGCCTTAGAACTTTCCACACTGCACCCAATTCTGATTTGTTTTTCATATCTGATCTTTTGGACAGACTGTACATTATGCAAGCAATAAAATCAGTTCCATTTCATCAGGCTGTGCCATGTTGGCAAAGTTAGTGTTGGAGTGGCGTAAGAACAAATTCAAGCAGTTTATTAGAATGAAACTAAAACTCAAGAAAACCAGGAATCTGAAAAACAAGTGGTTCATTTGAAAAGTGCATACACCACTAAGGTCAAAAAACTGTATTTAATAATAGTATATCCAAATTCATGGTATACATAACAGAATAGGCAAAAGTATCTGGATGACTATTTCTGTCTTAAGTGTGCATACGATGGACACTTTACTCTCCCATGAGGCCTCAGAAGAAGATTTCTGAATGGAAGTGAAGGGATAACTGATGCTAGTAGGTTATTTGATAACGACAACACGGTGAATGTAGTACGTTAAGATTTTATTCACACACTCATACAGTACAGAATTTTTTTTTGCAAAATAATTACTAAGCAGTGCCAAGCAAAGTAAGCACTTACTCAAGAGAGTATGTTTTTTTTGGAGGCAGCCAAGGGCTAATGGTGCCTAAATGTGCTATTGGAATTATTGCAAATACAAGTTGGACATATAAGGCATGTCTAAATTGTGACTAGGAAGCTTATATTGGCGATACATCTAATACCACATGAATGCACCATAATATACACAGGAGTAAACCAGATTAGCTAGACACAACAGTAAAACAATGAGTCTAATGACAAGTTGAAACAGGAACAAGAGCCAAGCAAAAACTATAAACTAGAAGTCCATGAACAAAACAAGAACACAAAGACAGGAAGAACTTGACAGTGTTATCAGTTAAGTAATATTCTATGAGCTAAGTTGTTCATATACCCCTTCCAATTGAGATTTCAGTGTTTCTTCTCATGTAAATACATATCATGGAATCACTGATACATTTTAATTTGATTTTGCAAAGTCACATGCTGACTATGATTAGCGTGATTTGATTGACACAGCCATTATAGGTCAACAGGATATTTTTGAATAAAGTAGAATGAGAAGTGAATGATTCAAAGGACATTGGCTTAGTTCAGGAATGCACTAAACTACTCTTAATATTTATGTTATATAAACATGTATAGCAAATATAGCCAATAACTTATTTTGTTAAGTGTTCTCTAATGAATCTGTTTAATGAAAGATTCAAAGTCTCACAAAAAAAGACTTGTTGCCACCTACTGGCTTAAGTGTCAATGAATAATAATAATTAAAAAAAATTTATCACAGATTGACTGAATTATATTTCAGCTGAATTACTTGGCATGTATTGTGTTTGTGTTTCTCCTGCAGAAAAAATTACCAGTGTTATCACTGGGTCAGTCTGCTGACCTGAGGCCTGGTGAGTTTGTGGTTGCCATTGGCAGTCCATTTGCGCTTCAGAACACAGTCACAACAGGCATCGTCAGCACAACACAGAGAGATGGAAAAGAGCTCGGCATCCAGGACTCTGACATGGACTACATCCAAACTGACGCTATCATCAATGTAAGTCAAAAGAGAACGTTGTTTTCAGGGTATAGCATGAGTTTAAAAGCTGAATTGGCTGAATTGGATTTTTTCTTTCCTTTTTTATTCATCAACAAAGTACGGAAACTCAGGAGGCCCGCTTGTTAATCTGGTGAGTGTGAATGAAGCTTTAAATCTGGTTAGACACTGGTTAATCATTTAATCGTCCTAGCTTTTTATCTAATGTTTTTCATGTTAGGATGGGGAGGTGATCGGAATAAACACATTAAAAGTCACTGCAGGGATCTCTTTTGCAATTCCATCAGACCGAATCAATAAATTCCTCGATGAATCCAATGATAAAGAGCAGAAAGGTAAGCATCAAGCACAGAGGTCATGCACAAATTGCATATGTTGCATTTTTTTGTGGGCAATTCCAAAATTAATTCATCAACCTAAATGCTAGCACTCAAAAATCTGAACTTTCTATGGATGTTCATTTTCATTCAATCCTATTTACCTGAGATTACATTTTTGTGAGTGCCACCTCTTCAATAATGGTCTCCCAAACAAAATGGCTACAAAACACAAATGCATTATGTGTGAAACAGCCCTGTCTATTACATCCTTGGTGTCCTTTACTTTGATTTCAGTCAAACAAAGGGTAGTCAGGACAAACTTCACACAGTCTCGAGCTATGAAGACTGCCTCAGGTGAGGTAACTGCTAGCAAATTTCACTTTGCTAGCTAGCAGCTAGTCATCTTGCCAGCCTGGTGACATCAAACATGCAAGCTACAACCAGAATTAATATTTAACTGGTCTGTCTTGCGGTTAAATTACCATGAGAGGGGCTGCAAAAGATAAATTGTGGATGTTTAGGCCAGAAAGCTAAACTGGTTGTTAACATTTAATCAAACTGCTTTGCATGAATTTGTCCCAGTAATCTGCTGTTAGCTAACTGCAAGTCACTATAACTCTTTGCTTAATGAATAAAACGGCTCTTATTTGTTCAATGGAAATGTTTGTGCTAAGCTATTGTTTGTAAATAACAATCAGACCAGGGTTCTACAGTTAACTAATGGTGTGTTCAAATTCTCCTAGGAAGTTTGTATTTATTAGTTGGGAATCATGACTGTAACGTCAGGTGCATTCAAATCTCTTTGGTTAAAGAAAGATGCTGATGTACCTGTATATTACAAAAAAATAGAGCATTTTTTTTAACTCTAATATAAAAGATGACTCTAACTTTAAAAGAGAAAATGCACATCAGGTGTGTTTTTCCATGTCATTCAATTTATACAGTTTTGTAAACCAAATCGTTAATGTGTTGTAATGGTACAGTGCTATTGTATTTTATATCGTATGCAGCTTTAATATGAAAATTGTATTAATTTAAACAAATTTAGATGCTCCATCTATGTTTTCTTACTGACATGCCCTGAACCTGGAATCTCAAGGCTTACAAAGTTTGTATTGGCTGTGCCGTTTAGCAGAACCTGATTTTGCTGAGTTCGACGTGTCCCTGGGTCAACATCTTTGTTGACCCTGGAACAACACTGTGATTAGCCAATCATATTTGAAGAACCAGTTTATAGTTTTTGTGAAGTTTAGGCTTACAATCAGTGTTTGGACATCAGCTTGTACATCAGTGTCAGTCATCTATCATTTGCTCTGATTTTAGGCATTACTCATGGGAAAGGTTAGGTGTAGAGATATGGTCAAAGCTAAAATTTTGAAATAAAATGTTGTTCCAGGTTCAACAAAATATGTTAACCCAGGAACACATCGAACTCAGCAAAATCAGGACGTTTACATGCATTTCAACTCGTAAATATGACCTTTCTGATACAGCTTGAAATTGTGCAATTTTTAAAAACGAATAATTTCTCTTCCAGATGTAAAAGTCCCTAAGAAAAGATATATTGGAATCAAAATGGTCACTTTAACAGAGAAGTATGTCAACATCAATGCTTATCTCATTTAATAGTGTCAGATTCAGAAAATAAAGACAACATGAGCTGATTTCATTGCTTTAATATCTTGGCACATTCAGTAACCCTTCTGAAAATGTCATCTCTGTTTCTTTTCCTCAGATCTCAGGTTTTCTATTTTTCTTCTTTTTCTCAGCTTAGTCCAGGGGTTAAAATGGCGTAATCCAGACTTTCCAGATATTGGCAGTGGAATTCTTGTCCATGAAGTTGTCCCAGATTCCCCAGCTCAGAAGTATGTATCAGCCTCAAATTTTGTCCAGTTCAGATTTTTTAACGATTGAATTTTGTTAAAGTTTCGACAACACCATTCACTGATAAACCAAACCAAATCAAGTTATTCCCCTTTCATTGGTTCATTTTCACAGAGGTGGGCTCGAAACAGGTGATATTATAGTGAAGCTAAACGGCCATCCTTTGATTAACACTGGAGAACTACAGGAGGCGATTCAGGAAGACATGCCCCTCCTTCTGGAGGTACGGCGTGGTGATGATGACCTGCTGTTTAACATTGAGCCTAATATCCTCATGCAATGACAACGACAGAGGAGAGATCAGAAGGACAAGCACAAGTGAAGAAGATTGCTAGAGACTGAAGTGTGCTTGAGCTTCTACAGATGTATAAAGTAAGAGGAGTGCGTCATTGCATCTGGGTTTCAAGACAAATGGAGGAAAAAAGGACCTACCGAACTACTACAGTACTTGTCTCGTAAATTAAGTTTCCTTCAAGACTGAGTTGGAATGACTGAGATAAAATAAATGAGATAAATGAGATAAAATAAAATAAGCAATTTGTCAATACACGTTATACATAGGCTACTGATTGTTTTAGCACATGGAGTGTTTTATTTTAAATTTACACGATACTTTCTTGCAGGAAATGCACCAGTCAGTGTTTTACACACAGCTTTTGTCAAGGGGATGGCTGATATTGATTGATTAGTTTCATTGCAAGCATAATATTTGTAAAATGAATGTATTTTGTTAAGTGTCTCAGACATTATTTTTTAAAGTTGACTTAAAGTGTCCGACACAGTTTATTTGTATTTACAAATACTTTAATGATTGTAATCAATTGTTTAGGATTATTCCAATTATTTTGCATATTATTTGTAACACACAGTGTATTTTGGAGCAAAAACCCAGAGGAAAAAATAAAAACTTCATGATATTAGTTCAGTGCTGTAACATCCATATATAGGAATAAATAAAAAGAGCTAAACTTATTATTGTTTATATTTATTTATTCACAATCCAGAGTTATGACAATCTTGTGGGGACTGGGGTTATAGAATGTTGTACCAGTAGATGATGGCAAGTGAAAATCTTGGTGAGTAAACATGCATTAGATGGACATCTTTGTTTTGCTTGAATCTCATGAAACCTGAGACTTATGAAACTTGTTGCATTTAAACAGCTAATGTTTAGGATGTGTGCATGGTTGGCCTCATGGAAATCTAAAAGTGGAAATAGTTTCCCTTTGAGATGGGACTGGGTGAGGATGAGTTTATATTTCAATTCCTGGAACTGCTTTCTCTCAGAGACAGATTTTATGAAATAGCTTGCTACAATCCAGGACTTCCTCTGTTTTCCATAATTCACAGTTTGTAGATTCTTAAATTATATTTTGAAGAATGTTGCTGGATAAGATGTTCTCAACATCAACAACGTTGTAACCTACTTTCCTTTTAAGGTGA
Organism: Enteromius treurensis; assembly: GCA_032275025.1. Lineage (NCBI taxonomy): Eukaryota > Metazoa > Chordata > Actinopteri > Cypriniformes > Cyprinidae > Enteromius > Enteromius treurensis. The sequence continues at coordinate 17,565,858 of JAUCMU010000001.1, forward strand.
TCTCAGACACTCAAGAGCAGTTCTGCAGTGTTATTTCATCAAGGCATGATCCAAAACATCTAGTAAAGAGTGCAGTGACTCCACCGATGTCCTGAAGACAGGTAGGTGTTATTGGCACACTGGGGGAATGTGACACTTGTCTGTGCAAACAAACACATCTACAGAGACAGCACAAACAAATTAGAACATTTCATTTTGTTTCTTCAAACTTATTAGCTGTAAAAAATAAAATAAAATACAATAATCTTAGTTTCACATGGTCACTGTATACACTATTTCACACAGTATAAAAAAATAAAAAAATAATATAAACAGTCTGGTGTCATGACGTGTAGCATATAAATTCTTTTTGCGAGTTTTCCTTTTATTTTATGTACTATTTATACGCACATTCATGTCATCGGGTAGGGGGGAACATTTGGCTTAACCCTCAACTAAAAAATGTCAAATATTGCATGTTAATACATTGTACTATTTGGAAGAATACATAACTGATGTTGTCTTGAGTGGATGATTCATATCAAGTTCACAAGCAACCATTTTCTGGAAGTAGGTCACTTCTGAACACTACAGTTCCTCTACTCCGTTCTGAGGTCATTTAGAAGTAAAGTTGTGTATCTTGAGCAGTTTGTTGTTTACTTGTTAGAAAAGTAAAGACAAATATTACTACACCGAGAATCTTAAAGGTTATGTTTATAGAGTCATTTTGACATCCAGTGAGACTGTGTGAATAATAACTTAGTAGAGCAATATGAAAAAATAGTTCATCTAAGAACAAGAAGATGGCTAAGTGTCTGAATTCAGGAATTGGCAACGCTGAACATTTACAAACATTCTAGCTTTGCTAACATTATTGTGTTTCAAGTGTGCACGCTTCCTCATAATTTGGTAGTAGGTTAAGATGTAGATAGCGGGTTTGGCGTGCTGTCCAGGGA
>JAUCMU010000001.1:17566892-17577720 GCA_032275025.1 Enteromius treurensis
TGCTGAAACATGAGGTGATGTTCATGGATGTATGGCACAACAATGGGCCTCAGGATCTCATCACGGTATCTCTGTGCTTTCAAAATGCCATCAATAAAATGCACCTGTGTTCTTCGTCCATAATATCACAAGAATATTGTTTTCTTTGCCCACAAAAAAAGTATTCCCGTGGCTTCATAACCATTGCTGTCTTTACAGGGTCAGAAAGCTGACAGATTTCATCAAAAACATCTAAATCTGTGTTCTGAAGATGACTGAAAGTCTTATGGGTTTGCAAAGACATGAGGGTGAGTAGTTATTGACAGAAGTGTTATTTTGGCTTAACAATCCCTATACGTGATTTTACTTGTCAGGCCATCTTGTTTATACATTTTATACTAGAAAACAAGACAAAATAATTATTATTTATATATGAAAATATATATGTATATTTTTTAAAAAGTAAATCAATCAAACAATAATCAGTTTGACATTAACAGTTAGCTTAATGTTGCTACGCAAGATGATTTTGAAATATTGTCCATCAGTGGCAAAGATATTTGACTCATCCTAATTTTGTTACAGGAGGTGGCAAGTTTCATTCATGCAAGTGCACACAGCTTACTTGCCTTCACATTTTTCCTATTACACATACTATGCTAGTGAATAAGATCTTAAAAAACGCTGAGAGTTATATGGATGATGCAGTATTCTTTTTGGCTGCCAGCATAATTTCTCACGTATGTGTCCTGGTTATTTTGGAACAAGTAAAGCCAAAGCTGTGACAAAGCAGTCTAAAACCTTAAGACTTTTACTGTGGACTTGATCTGAGCTTTGGAAAACTTTAGTCTTGTTGTTTCCCTTACAAAAATGTCCTGTGGTACTTTAGCAGTACAACATAAATTTACTACACGGCAAATGAGCAAAGCTAAATACGACAGGATTGCAACAGCATCACAGTATCACAAGAATTTACCATTAGATGTTGTATGTGTTTTTTCTGTTTTTTTTTTTTCTGTAGTAATTTCAAGATTTAAGGTGTGTGTGTTGCAGTCATTAACATTTCACCTGGAAACAAAGATGCTGTGGTGCCAATCCCCCTCACACAGGAAGAAATCCGTCTTCTTTACAACTGTGACTTCTCAGGATCAACTGGACGCTGGATTTTCAAAAGTATGTGAAATATTTAAAGTCTGTGGAATAGAATCTTTAAAATACATTAGAGAGTTTTACACACCGGTCTGTTATTGTGGCGACATTTCCATGCCCCGAAACGTGACACTGAATGAAACGAACTGTGATGGCCTCATGGGCGGGCTTTGGCCACTGAAAGCTGCCATGGATTCCAGACCTTCAGTGTCAGTTTGGCTTTGCGAGAGTATGCTTTCCCTAATGTGGACACAATATCCCTGAAAGCACAACAAATTATCAAATGGGCGAAAGCTTACTTGGAACATGTTAATGTTTGAATAATGTGAATTTGCATCTTCATGCTTTGATTAATTGTGCCTTATATTGTTTTATTGTGCCGTATACCCTAGTTTGTCGGGTACACAGATTTTGTTACACATGGTGAATAAATGTGGTATGGTGGTCATAAAACCTATGGTTTTCTTGCAGGAATATTATAGCATATTAAGTGTTACCATAAAAACCCCTGCAAAATTATTACAGGAATACCACAAAAATATGTAATAAAAATATATATAATAACAACACAGTACTACATAATTACCACACACTTTTTGTGTTGTTTTTTCTGATGTTATACCACATGTAATACCACAGGTCATTTTTGTATGGGTTTGGTTCATGCCGTGGTAGAGCTGTGGAATTAGGACAATATTGTGGATTTGGGGGCAGACTTCTAGTTATTGCATTACCTAGATTTATTTGATTGGTACAAACTCCTTAAATATACTGGACTGGTTTTGACCTAACAAAGTTCTGGGGTTAAGACCAGAGTCATAGCACAGCAGCTTATGGCACATTAGGTTTTTACTGCTCCTGTGAGGAAACAATTCCCAAAATCACACACTCCTCCTCACTCCTACTCTTTCCTGTCATCTTTCTTGGCTTTTTCTTGGCCAAAGTTAAAATAGGTGTTCTTTGAAATCTCCATTCCCTACAAATACTGTCTGTCCAGTTTGTGAGGCTATATTACAATGAGAGATGATAGTGAGCACCCTCTGGAGGAACAAACCAAACAGCTCATGACTCATGCACCTATAAAAATAATATTTGCAGATTGTTTGACCCTTTTCGGTCTCATTGTTTTACAGTAAGTGCTGTTTCATTAATATTTTTACATTTTGTATGTCTGTCTTTTATAAGTGTGTAGTGCTTGAGTGCACTTGTTTGATCTTACAGCATATGTTGACAAGAAATTATTTGAGAGATGTTTAACTTCTTTCACTTTACTGTAAACACTGCTTGGTTCCAGCTGACTGATTTACGCAAAGCTGTCAATAGCTGTATAAATTTTCTCTTCTTTTTTTTTTTAAGCTAGTGCTGTTGACCGACCACTAGATGACGCTGATTGTTTAGGCACGAGTTAAGTCCTGCACTGTGAGAGACGTGGCACTGTGCTGCTGCTCCTTTCTTTTGTTTATTCTAGTATATTAGTCTTACTAGCGCTTGGTTATGAGTACCAGAGTTGTTGTTTTTTTCTACCAGAGGCTTGCTTAATTCTCATTCTGCAAAAATGTTCTTAATCAACATTTTTCATCTTGTTTACAGCTGAAAAATCCACTAACAAGTAACAGTCTTTCCAGAATACTGCAAGTATCAATCAGTTGATTTAATGAAAAGTCCTTCTCTCTGTGTTTAGTTGTTTAATGTTGTAACATCACTGCACATTCTTAACTTTCTAATTGAAAATGTACAGTATATATTCTCAGAAAAGCAGCCTTATTACCATATGTAGCCTTCTCATGTCTCCCATATGAAATTTCTACTTAAAAACAGCAAATTAATGATTAATAAAAAAATTGTGATATATTTTAATATCCCAACAAACTGTCTTTCACACTTATTGTGTAAAAGATCATAGGAAGGCAAGCCAGCAGGCATCTATATGTCCCAGTGATTCAGGTCTGTTTTTTTCTTTCTCTTCCTGTTACTCTTGCACCATTGAGCATCACTCAGAGAGACGTACAATTATAGATTGAGTTGTTCCAGAGGGGCCCTCCCACAGAGGCCCCAAGGGTGACCACCCATCTTCTTTTTTTCTGCTCATGTCCTGGCCAGGATTTCTTAGATGCCTAAAATGTCTGGGTGTTGGCTTTGTTTTCCTATTGTTTTCATGCTGAAAAGTAGTTTGACCGATAGCATGCAGGCATTGTGCATAATCATCATGGTGTGCGAGAACTGTCAAAGCAATGCAAATAAAACACAGAGCATGGCAAACAATGCCAAATCCTGGACAGTTTGGACTGTGTAAAAATCCTAATCAGGACATATCAAAAAGAAAATAGGATGTATGATCAGCCTACCTTAGGATGGATTTTTTTAAGTAGTAAAACAGCATTGGGGATTCATATGTCTGGAACACATAGTAAACGAAAGCGGTTAAATGCCGGTCACAGACACACTGTCATCTGCTCCACTGTCACTTGGCCAGTACAGATTATCTGTTTCCTGCACACGCTGTGCTAAGACTCATGTTATGACATCTGCTTTATGGAGAAAAGAAAAAAAAAAAATTTTTTTAGATGATCATAACCTTTTTTTAGATGATAACTAAAGATATAATTATTTCATTTCATTGTTAATATTATATTTTTTATTGCATCCAAGTGATGTTGCATACACTCAAAAACCCCAACCTCCAATGCAAAAATACATGCATAAATTTATGGGCTGATGTCATCCTCTGAACCTCTGAGTCTGAATGTCAGTGAATGTCCTTTTTGAGAGCCAGCATGCAAATTTTATCATATCTAGCTCATCTGAGGCCATAACACTGCAGCATTTAGAGATTCTTTGTGCCAAGTCACTTGATGACTTGCCAGAATTTGTAGTGGCAGTCACTCTCTTCTAAAGCTTTTGTTTTAGCGTCAGATGAAGATTTGTTTTCATTGGTTTGTTTGCAAGCTTGATGCAAACTACCTCTGTGACTCAAAATATAATTATATTACATTTAATGCTCTTCAAAACACCAATTAAAATCATCTGACTGGTCTGTTTACAACTTTAAGCTAAATGAAACCACTGAGTAGAAACACTGAATCTTTTGGTCGATCTGCCGGGTTCATGGCTGTGATATGTAAATGACCCATCTGTCAGAGAAAGTCATCCACATGGCAACTACATTTCAATGAGTCCCTAGTCGACCCCAAAATGACATTTTGTTGTCTCTCAGTATATACTTTATAGATATACTTGCTATCTTTTATGTTTGTTAGTCATACAGGGATTATGTGGTAAAGGTCACATAAGGAGACAATACATGGTCAAACCCAGTCTGTGCAAGAAACTGTGCAATCAGGGATAATCTACAAATCAGGAACAGATAATCATTCTAATCTCTATAGCTCTGACAGTTGAGAGATTAGTCACAGCTGTTACTAAGCAGCATCAAAATGGGGAGACTAACAATAAGGTGATTTAATGATTTTATTAACTAAACATGTTTCTGGATTAAAACTACAGTGGAGGGGCTGAGTTGTTCTTTCATGAGTTTGTATTTGTGTCTGTAAGCTACATCTCAGAGAAGAGATTCATGTACCCTTTGTATGTTGGACTGCTGACTAATGCTTCCTTTAGGCGTAGAATGTCATTTGTAGTTGTAGAAGTGATGACACTGCCTACAAACGACAGCTAATTTCTGAGTTTGAGTTCGATCTGCTCACAGTATTTTTTACATTGAATGTAATACATGACATAAATAGCCCTATATGAAGTGATATTTCCATGTTACCTAATTATCACATATGCACATTCATGTACATGTACATGGAGATGTGTTTATAAAATTTTAATACAATTTTACATATAGTATAATGAAACCATTATGTAATATGTAGTAAATGTGTATTAGTGTATACAAATCGGCTTGAGTTTAGGCACTCCATACAAGCTATTCAGTCATAGATGAGATTTTAGCCTAGAAATATGGCAGATTAGAGCCTGTGCATGCATAAGTTATGATAAAACCTGAACATGCATAGAAGTTAAAAAGTCTTAGCAGAGGAAGGTTTCATCCGATCAACTTCTGGAAGCTACCCTGCATGGGACACAAACCCACAATCCCTGGTTTCCACTGGGGCTGTTGTATGAGGCTTCACTTAATATGAAATTGTTCCCATTTATACATATTTTTACTTCATATAACAATGAACTGTAGTCAGCATTTGAAGTGGATCAAAAAAGCGAATCAAGGTTGTCCTAAAACAAGAACTGGTATTGTTTTGGTTTTAGGACAACTTTGATCAAATGTTTTGATCCACTTCAAATGTTGACTGCTATATTTAATATATGGAAATGTAATATATGTAGATGTACATTTGCATTTGGGAAATGTTATTTCTTATTTTTAATTTCTTTCAGATTTAAAAGAGACTTTTGTATGACATCCCGTTTAGTGCAGCCACGTACAAACCGTTTTTTACTGATGAAAGCAAGCTTTGTTGGCTTTATGTGGGCTGCAGGTTTATGTTTGTTTTTCATTAAACCATTTGGAAAATTATATATTAGGCTACTGTTTAACATTAAACAACATTAAAGGCCACACTAAAATCCAGGAAGTAAAAACTGATTTAAGACCAGATTTAAGTATAAACTAAACACTTGGACATCAAATGTAGTCTAAGAGCTGGTAGTTAGAGACTCTTTATTTTTGTCTTTTATCAATTCTGCCCACTATTTCTTTGTTTTAACAATTGAGGCCACCCTGTGGTGTTCTGATGAAATTCAAGACAATAGGCCTGGTTTACTGATAATTTTGGATGAATACACAGCAGGTGTGTACACTACACACATACTGTATTTGTTATGTTCCTTCTAATGTTGATGATTTTGACTTATTCTAAAGACGAGTGTACTGTGTGTCCACAGCTGGTCATTTGCATAAACACTTCAACCTTGTCTGTAAGTGCTTTCTGCTCTCTCTCGCTCTCTCTCTCTCTCGTATTACTCACAGTTGAGCCAAATTTTGTAATTCCAGTTTTATTTATTGTTATTTGGAAAAAGCAGTAGTTAGAACTACTAAGCAACTATATATAACTACTATTTAGGGTAATATACACTTACAATTGAAAAATTGGGGTGGGCGGTCCTTAATATTATTTTTAAATGCTTTCGAAAGACGTTTCTCAACATTACATTAGTAATAATTTTAAATATTATTATTACAATTTAAAATTATATTTTAGTTTAAATGTGTTTAAAATATTATTTGCTCCTGCAAAGGCAACATTTCTAATCATTATTTATCAATATTGAAAACAATTAAGCTTCTTCATATTTTTGTGGAAACCATTATATAATTTCATATTTGGAATTTGTAATGAATAGAAATTTCCATATAAGGACAGCATATTTTAAAATAAAAATCTTTTGCACATTAGAATTTTGTACTCATCATTACTTTTACTTTTGATCAATTCAATGCATCCTTGCTCAATAAAAATATTAATTTCTTTCAGGAAAACAGATATTACTGAATCTGAACTTTTGAATTTTTTGTAATTGAGCATACATTGTAGTGATGAAACGTTATTAATAATAATAATAAAAAAATCCTCATAACCTCAGAGGAACAGACTTTTAATCACTCACTCCTTCAGAGTTCTATTTCGGGAGGCTGAAGTAAACCGCATGTGGCCATTTATGCAGCCCGCCTCGCTAGAGAGTTTGCACACAGACTGATAAGGGAGAGAGAACTGCAGAGAGTGCTTTCGCAATTGTGCTCAGGCAATTACTTACTGAATCCCAGCTCCATAGAGACACACTCTAAACACTATTACAAATGCAGCATCTAAGCCAAGGTGAATCACCTTTGAAGCTAATCTGGACACATATTATGTAAAACCATTATGAAAAATGAAATAGCAGAAATGATGGAGATGATGAAACCAAGCAAATAGGGTGGGTTTTATTTTCCTGTCTGAAAACCTGCAGTGTTTGAAGACACATTTTCTCTCTCACCAAGATTAAAGGCCTCCAGGAAAGCATATTACATGTTTTTCACGTTGTTTTTTCACATATTTTCTCTCTGAAGTTTTTTCTGTCTGTCGTTCAAAGTTTTAGTTTTTTCTTATCTCCTCTTGTCCTTGTCCAGGAACGTCTGTCCAACTGTATTCTTCACATTTGTTCAGTTAATTCTACTCTACAGATCTGCCAGGAGATGGAAAGAGGAAGAGAGCACTTGCTTTGTTTTTTATTTATGTCACTCCAGCAGCAGCAGACCCACCGTCTCTCTGTTGGTCTCTGGGAGCAGCAGGTGCTTGTGGGTGATAAAAAGTACCTGTCAACTGGTTCACTCTCACCTGTCACACTCAGTCAGACCACTGTGGAGTGCTGGACACAGTCAGACCGCTGCAGTGTGCGTGTGGGGGTGTGCACATTGAATGAGTTATACATGTATTAAATAAATAATAATAAATAAAATAATTGCTTTAATTAATACCTCAATTCAGGTTCGTTTGATTTATTTTCATTAGTTATTTTCATTATATTTTAGTTTTATTAATTAATGAGAAATAAAATCAAACAGTTCGTTTCAAAGAGTTACAATAAACATTAAAATTAGTTAATGCGTTAGTCAATATGATAACTATTTTACAGTACTAATTAGCCTTTGTGCACTAGTTAATGAATATTCTTAAAAATAAAGGTTCCAAAAGAACCTGTGGTGCCATATAGAAGAACCATTTTCGGTTACAAAAAGATATATTCATTCAAAGGATCATTAAATTATCATCTCGTTCTTACTTTTTTATAATCTGAAGAACTATCTTTCTCCACAAAGACCCTTTTGTGAAACAGAAAGGTTCTTCAGATGGTTCTTTATTGAGCTGTTTAGACAAAAAGGTCCCCCCATGGCCTTATGAAGCACTTTTGTTTTTAAGAGTGAAGAAATCATATTTTCATAGTGTAAAGAATATTTAAAAAATCTTTAAATAACCTTTTGTGCATAAAGCGTTTCCACGAATGTTAAAGGACTTGGAACGACTGATACCAATAAAGAACATTTATTTTTAAGAGTGTAAATAATGCTAAAAAAATGAAATCCTAAAGTCAATGTCATAGACCAGCTTATAAAAGTGGTCCATATTACATGCACATTCAATTTCTTCTCAAAATATACTAAACCATTTCCAAAAAACCTTAATGAATCAGTTGATGCAATACAGTGTGAATGATTCCTTTATAAACAGATTTATCTGATTCTGTGGTTCTCAATAACTCAGTGATGACCCAGTGATGGTGTGGAAGATAGGGAATAGCAACTTCGGTCTATACAGTTTTACTGTATATACAACAGTTATACAAATTACTTTCATGATGCTTTTGTGGCTTAAAAGCTACAGTGCCTATTAAAGGGATAGTCCACCCAAAACTCTGTAATTTCTAAACCTGTAGAACACTAAGATATTTCCATTAAGAAATTGTTGGAAGTAGTTTCAGTTCCCAGTATGGATGAAAAATACAACGCAAGTCAATAAGAACTAAAAGTGTTTGGTCACCAACAATCATAGTAGTCGTACCCATTCATCTGTAGTGCATTATTGTCTGTGGCCTGTAAGCGTTGGAGACTACGGAGGGACTGTGATAATGGTGGGGGGGTTACACAATTCCATTATAAACATGGCGAAATTAAGCTAAGTGACCTATAAAAATGAGGCGAGATGGTTTAAGGCAGGGTAAGAATGGCTTAGTCACATGGATTAAATTAAGAACCCAAATAAATAAAAATGAACTTGCTGTAATGAATACATATAGTTGTTAAAGTAACTGCAAGTGTGGGGAAGCTCTGCTGAAATTATGCTAAAAAACAAACATACCTTTCTGCTATTAAAAAAAAAGGAATAAACATTATGCGCTTTAATTTAGACAGATAATAAAGTGTTGATATTATCTTACTTTATGATTCAATACATATTACGTTAGGAATCTTGTGACTTTGGGATGTGTTATATAGTGTACTCATAAGTCATAATGAGTTGGATTTTGATTGAACATGTCCCCATCCATTTCAACACACACACACACACACACACACACAGTGTGGAAAGCCCATTAAATCAAAAAGGAAAACAAGATCATTGCAAAACCGAAATTCCAGTCATTTCCGTGTAATAAGTTGCTAACAAAGGAATTAAACAGGAACTGCAGCCCATAGCAACGAACTCCTTCAAACCCCAGAGTGCTTGAGAAGCTGGAAAATTAATGGGATTTTTGTGTAGGAGTAGCGTATTTCACAACAGGCCTTGGGTTCATTCCAGGCTAGCCTGGCCCGGGGTCCACTTTCACTGAGTGCGATTAAATCTTATTTTGTGTTATTTCATCAACAATATTCTTGCGAACTTACCCTCTGAGATGATACCAATCAGCCTCAGCTTTCAGGCCTAAACCATCTGGAGTCACACAAGATGTTAATCAGCACACACAACATTATGTAGCAAACAAGATAAGCAATGCAAACAGCAATGCAGTTTTCCTGAGAAAAACATGTTTAGCACTACATATACATGCTTACACTATCAGTTAGTGACAGAACACATCCTATAGTTGTCGAATATTGAAATTGAATAATTTATGGAATGTTTTTATTGCCTCTTCTTTGAATTTTATGACCAGGTATTTTTAACTGTGTGTTAGATATCGGATCTGTTAAGGTAATTTAGAGCCATCATCTGTGGGAAAGATGCTGTTTAGAGCATCTAATAAATATGACAGATGCCTCCCTTTTACAACAGAGGTTTCCCATCTTTCCCCTTAAACTTCTCTAAACTGGATGGGAGAAAAATTATGGAGTTAAAGCATTAGAAACTGATACTTACCGTTAATTATTCATTATTAAAACACAATAATGCATTGATATGATTAAGCATGCCTACACACGTGACATCACACAGAAGAACAACAAGAACTGCACGCAATGAGCCCAGTTCTAGACTCAGCTGAACTTCCAGCGACAGCAGTTTTAGTGAATAATTTACAAAAGCCTGCAGTGCAGAGGAAAAAGCATGTTGTTTTTAAGTGGTTCGTGTACCTAAATGTTCAGATTTCAGTGTCTGATAAGGAACATGCAGTGTGTATAAGTAGCCATACATTCTTACAATTACAGATTATTTATTGGCAATAAACTTTCTTTTACATTAAATTTTCATTACAGTGGAAAATTAAATTATCTTTACAGAGACAAAAAAGGGGTTATTATTTGCATATTAGATGCGACTCTCATTCATCTTTTGGAAAACAAATTAAGATATTTATAATGAAATAAAATGCTACTTCCATTTTCAAGGGCCAGAAAGGTAGTAAATACATTGTTAAAATAGTCCATGTGACATCAGTGGGTCAACTGTAATTATACCAAGTTATGAAAATGTTTTTGTGTGTGCTAAGAAAAACAAAACTGAAAGCAACTGACAGGAAGGAGAAGAAATTGTTAAATAAAGTTATTTTTGTTTGGGGGGTATTTTTTTTTTTTTTAGCTTCGCAACAATTCTGTCATCAAAATATCCAACACAGTCTCACTCCAACTCGTCACATTATCGGCTTAATGTAATGGTTTGCGTGCATATATAAATTTATTATAGGATTTTTTTAGGTTTATTGGAGCACCAAACCCCACCCCTACCCTAAACCTACCCACCTCTGAACAATATAAACACACACA
>JAUCMU010000001.1:17577820-17594391 GCA_032275025.1 Enteromius treurensis
ACACACAGGCAAATGCAGTCACAGGTATTTATTGCACAAACTAATCATAAACGAGCAGTATAAATACATTACAAACAAGTCGTATCACATTTCAAGTCTTTTATGTGTTTATGTGAAGAAGAGAGTCAAACACAAGGTTTTAATCACTAAAAATGATCCCGCTCTGTTCACGCGCTGTCATCTCATTCAGGAAACAGACTTGGTCTGGTAGCATGACGCAATCGATTACGAGATACACAAGAGCCAATAGTATTTCACAGCAGCAAGACGCAATCAATTACGAGACACGCAAGAGCTAATGACAGCCAATGTTGACGTAAGGACGTAAGGAAGTGTATATTTTGAAATCGCTCAAAGAACGGGAAGTACACGGAAGACGTAAACAGCGACTGTGTCTATTCCTCTCACAAATCAATTGGTTTGAATCAAAATACTTTAAATGAAAATTAATGTCTTTCAAATAAAAGTTGACGGTTGTATCTGCCTGCTATATCTTGTGTTTTATTGATAGATGGTAGGTTTAGGGGCAGGGGTTGGGTCACTTGCTCATAAATGTGTAAATAATATAATTTTAGATGATGCTTTTTTGACTGTTTACATTGAAAAAACACACCCCTACATATATGCAACGATGCTGATGTTTTTACCCAATTGACGCTGAGGGTTTCCTATTTAAAACAACAGAGGACCCCTCACGTCGAAATGTGCCTGAAAAAGGGTAACGTTACCTTGATCATCGAAAAACGACACAAAACTGTTTTGACCAAGCGTCAAAATGTGACGAGTTGGAGTGAGACTGTGAAATATCAGGAAGATATTTAGAAAAAAGTTTGTAACCACACTGTTTTGGGTCACCATTGACTTCCATAGAAGGAAAAAAATACTATAAATGTCAATGAGGTTGAGTAAACGATGACAGAATTTTAATTTCCTTTAAGGTTGAACAACCGATGATACATGGGCTATTTTAAAAATGTCCATACTACTTTTCTGGGCCTTGAACATGTCTAGGCAGAGTCAGAGATATCTCGGATTTCATCAAAAATAACTCATTTGTGTTCTGAAGATGAACAAAGGTCTTTTAATGAAAGAATTCTTATTTTTGGGTGAACAACCCTAAAATGTTCTTTGAGGGAACCCCAAATGAATTCTCTATGACACCGCTTTGAAACCTCCCTTTTTTAATAATAAAGAATCTCCACAGAGATTCAGTTCATGTGTTTGCAAACTCACATTGCAATGTCCTTTTAATTTATTTATATAAATTTAAACCATTTACAACATTACTAAATCCACCATTCCTCCACATATTTTAATGTTATTGGGGGAAACACATTATATATCTGAATTAAAAGTGCATTATATTACATCTATATATGGATGAAAAGAGTTAGATCTTTTTCAAATGTTAGCCAGCCTGCACGCTGTGCATGCGCCTGTGGTGCAGGGAAGCTGGAGGGGGTGGATAGTCAACCTGTCTTATCACATTAACATAACCGAAGCAATAGCAGAACCACAGTCTTCTCTTTCTCTTGTTCTTATATGTGTTTTCATTTTTATTTACATTACCAGTTTTAATACACAAAGAAAAAGAAAATCTGTTTACAGTAAATTCAAGCATAATTATAAGGTCCTTATTGTGCCTTGTTATAAATATGGGGGGTAGTCATGGTTTACTTTGGTTAGACACAGCAAACAGTCGACATTTTATTAGGCCGCTTAATATGATAAAGACAAATGTAGCAGCAGATGTATTCCAGATGTGGGTTTATTACAGTTTTTGATGCAATAAATGACAATATGGTGTGTGTGTGTGTGTGTGTCATGTTTTCCTACATTATTATTAACACATGGATGGTAAAAGCTGAAATCTCCATTGTGTAATTGTCATGGGAAAATGACTTATTAAACATGCTATATTTTCTTAATGCAAAGGGAGAAAGGACAGGGAATAGAACATTTCATTATCCTGGTATAAAATGGAAAACAATTATTTGTATTATAATTCTTTATTTTTTGGAGAAACTTGTTTAATGTAGCTTATTTTGTTCATGTGGGGTAAAATGGCTAGAGGTGTCCATGTGGATGTGATTCAGTTTTCTGGCTCACAGTGTACAGTACAGTACACCTCCATATGCAAAATAAACAAGCTCACCCTAGACATCGTGTTATGTAATCTTTCTCTTTTTATACATGAAAATAGAGAAAGGGGAAAAGAGAGCAAGGTATACCCTGACTGTTGACATCTTAAGTGGCTCTGCCATCAGCACTTGATTGCGTAACATCCTCCCAGGGTCTGAACATGTGAACACAAAAGGTTTCCTTCTTTACCACAGGACACTTCCTCTGCACATTTTGAAGAGGTTTTCCTTTAACATACTTTAAAATAACTATGATCAGAGTTAATAACTAAACACATGATGAGTGCATTAAAGCTATGATGTCAGTGTGTGGCAGAACCTCTGAACGTAGTGTTTTAATCTGTTTTATTATTTTTCCCAGGCCACCAGTTAAATCACAACAGCCTTTTTTTTCAGCTGTATTCTGTGTCACAGCATAATATAATATACAGAATGATTACACACATGTTGTGTTACCAAAGCTTAAAGTAAGTGATAAACTTGGTGTCACTTTGCCTGTCTCTGAATATAGAGGACTCTTATTTGAAATCAAGTTTTTTTTCTTAGTATTCAATAAATAATTTTCCAAATGCCATTTTGTAAAAGAACGAAAATCCATAGGAGGAATCTTAAGTCTCACATGAGCAGCCGCAAAATACCACAGCAGCAGGTGGGTTTCAAAGACAGTGATTAAAGAAGAAGCAGAAGGGAAAAAAACTCAAATACAGAAAAAGAAGTCCAAAATAACGCAAGTTGCCATGGTAATGATGAAAAAATAGCCTTGGCTTTACCTGCTGAGGGCAGTCGTGTGTGTGTTTGCATGTGCTTGTAAAATAACCACGTGTTTCACATTTGTTCTCCCAAGGAAAAAAATGCACAAGGAAATGAGAAACGCTGTGTACCTATTGAAGAAGTCTTGACTGTACTATTTACTTAGGTCACAAGAGGCTATGCAAAATAAAAATTACAATAGGATATCCCTCAATTTTTCACTGATCAGTGGTTAAAGTTAGCTGTTCATTTCCACTCTGTTATTTCTTTATTTTTAATTTATAAGTTCCAGTCTGCCAAAAGCGAAAATAATAATTAAAAAAAAATGTTCATGAGTTTGTTTCTTCATCGGAACAGATTTGGAAATGTAGCATTTCATCACTTGCTCATCACTGGATCCTCTGCAGTGAATGAGAGTGCAAACAGCTGAAAAAAAAACCCATCACAATAATAAGTAATCCACATGACTCCAGTCCATAAAGTATGCCTTGTAAAGTGAAAAGCTGGATGTTTGTAATAAACAAACTCATTGTAATATGCTTTTAAATTAAGACAGTTGCTTCCAATCTGAATCAGGAGAGCTTAAACCTTTTTTTATTAGATTATGGACTGGCATTTTTGCTTGAAGCAAAGGTTTAAAGTTACAATATTGCACATCATTTCGCTTCACAAGACCTTAACTGAAGGACTGGAGACGTGTGAGGCTTTTACTCTCGCTACTGTGCAATCAAGCTTCTGTATTTTCTGGGATATTAATTTTTTTAAATGCCACAGAGCTCAAAATGTAGCCTACTGTGTAACATGAATTCTTTGACTTTTTTTCAACTTCCTTGGGCTTTAAAGAATTAATATCTTCCATCGACAATCTCTCCCACTGGCCAAACTGCAATTTGTCAAGCAAACGTCACATGTAATAAACTGGCTGCACGTGAGCCGGGAGCGCTCAGACTGAAACAATTCAATGCGCATAAGCACGCGCTCCGAACTGCGTGCTCTCAATTCACCTTATACTGTCGTACGCTTTGTATTACGGAGCCTAATCGAAATCTTACAGAAATTTAACTCCGTAGATGTGAACGACAGGTCAATTAAAGTTGATGAGCACACTGGACAGCACTCACCAACAATGACCGACACTTAACGGTGGTCGTTTTTACCAAAGCAGAATGGGAAGCAGCAAAGATGAGCCACCGAGGACCCAAAAGGAGAGCATGGACAAAAACTCGCAACAAACCAGCTGCTACTGACTTCGGACAGAGTCATGAACTTATTGGATATATTTCTAGAACTACTCATCGTTGTAATTGCAGTGGTTTCACTCGTGGCGAACGTGCTGGTGTTACTATGCTTCACCTGCAGCGCACAAGTTCGAGCGCAGGTGCCAGGGATCTTCATCATGAACCTCTCGTTCTGCAACATCCTCATCGCTGTTCTCGACATGCCTTCTACCCTGCTTGGGGTCGTAAAACACCAAAAGCCTTTCGGCGACCACTTTTGTTATACAGTGAGCTTTATGGATACTTTTCTGACTAGCAACACGATGCTGAGCATGGCAGCTCTAAGCATAGACCGCTGGATAGCCGTGGTTTTTCCTTTGACTTATCCCAGCAAAATGAGACTTAAGAATGCCGCGCTAATGGTCATCTATGCCTGGCTTCACTCGCTCGCATTCTCGCTCACTGCTCTCCTGTTCTCCTGGGTCGATTACAGTCCCGCGTACGCGTCTTGCACCGTGCACCTGAGAGACAATGCTGAAAGCCGCGGTCACTTCACGGTGTTCACCGCGGTCTTCCACGTGTGTACCTTCGCCCTCTCGCTTTTCATCTTATGCTTTGCCTACCTGAAAGTGCTACAAGTGGCGCGCTTCCATTGTAAGAGGATAGATGTTATAACGGTGCAGACGCTTTTACTACTTGTCGACATTCATCCGAGGTATACATTTAAAACATTTCATTGCAAAGATTACAATACTGTAGTACATATTATAAGCATTTGTGTCCGTGACTTATTCTTTGAAACTTTTTAGTGTAAAACAACGGTGCTTACAGGAGCAGAAGAAAAGGAGACAGAGGGCCACTAAGAAAATCTGCGTTTTCATCGGGTCGTTCGTCCTGTGCTTCGCCCCCTATGTTATAACACGGTATTGCATTATGATAATACATTTTAGTGGAATAGAAGGACAACATGAAATAATAAGCTACAAATACTCATTATCTGTTTTATTCAGTATTCTCAAGTTGACAGTAACATGGTGCGCAAGAAACATCAATCACACCAATACCAATTGTAAATGTAGGCTAATAAGCTGCACATTAAGCTACTTCATTTAAAACGCAATAAGTAGTGTAACTATTGGTAACACTTTATTTTACAGTTACACATATTAGTTGCTTATTAACATGCACATTACTGGAATAGAAGATACTAATATTAGCAATTAATTACTGCTAATTAAGCAGGTAAACTACTCAATACCTAAACTTAACAACTACCTTACTAACTAGTGATAAGCAGCAAATTAAGAATTATTTTAAAAAGTCGTAGTTAGTAGTTAACAAGTGTTATACCTATTCTAAAGTGTTACCAACAAGGGTAAGGTTTATATGTAGGCCTATTTTGTCCCATTTTTTTACTAGAGGGAATATTTCTCAGAGTAATACAAATGGGCCTAAATAATAATTTATAATACATAACAATTTACACATACTTTCCATGTGTAAACATATATTACAGTATTTCAATCTCAATAGTAAGAGCACTGTATAACAGTACCAAAGTAACTCTTTAAATACAATTTGTTGCAAGAAGGCTCAATTATAGAAAATGGTTATTAAATAAACCTCTTTATTAATCTGACTGTGCTAGAAAACACTCATTTATTGTATTTTGTTTACAACATCATCATAAATGTTCAATTCTTCCAATACAGTGCCATATTAAATGTTTCTTTATTTTTTGTCCTAGACTAACTGAACTGGCTCCTTCAGTAAAAATCGACCGTTATTGGGGGATCATGAGCAAGTGCTTGGTGTACAGCAAAGCTGCGTCTGACCCTTTCGTCTACTCCCTCTTACGGCAACAATATAAGAAGGCCCTTTTTGGAATTTGCAACAGGATTTTGGGACGGAACTTGTACACACTATCTGGTCAGAGCAGTCCCTCGGACATGGAAAATGAATGCTACTCACAAAGGGTTAACAAGCTGATGGAGGATAACTGTCACTAGAGCAGGTGAAAAAGGCTGACAACTGACACCCGCAGAAATACGTGCTCAGCATTGGGCTGGTTAGTCAGTGGCTCAATGCTACACTAAACTACCTAGAATTTCTGAAATTATGGCACTGTATAAAATCATGGTAGGTCAAAACGTTTGCCAATCACTGGATTTTCTTTTATTGAATTCAGGCCATGAAGTTTTGCACACTCAACTGTTAGAAATGTATGACTCTTTATTCACAGCATAGTACTGTAATCTGTATTATAATGTACAGTCTGAAATAAAATTATAGTAGAAGAGAAAGCATTGTATAGGTATTTATTGTAAGATGTGATGACCTGCACTTACTTTAAAGAGCTAATTCAACCTATTTAGGTTGATTCAGTGCTAAAGTGCCTATTCGGTTCAGAACGCAATTTATTTATTTAGTTTTTGAGGGGGACACTTTCACTCCCCTAAAAAAAAAGAGAAAAAAAAAAGAAAATTATGAAAGAAAAATAAATAACGAAAAATACTGATATCAACTGTCCTGCGGGGACACTGTAGCATGAGGAACAGCAGGACCACACACAATCAAGAAAAACAGCACAAAGACAAATATCTCTCATGTAATTAAAAATTTACATATTTAAAACTTTAGTCAATCAAGTGCAGCCATTGGCTGGAAACGCAAGGTCATTAAAACTTGTCCTGCATTCCATTGTTTGTCTTGGCAAATATTGTAATGTTGACAGATGACACTAAAAATTATATTTCTGTTTGATTCTGTGTTCTTTTCATCTGTTGATTGGCAAAATCTGGTTGCAACACCCATTTATCAGGTAAATTTGTAATTTTAAAAGTAAATTACAGCTGACGATGTGAAATAAATATTATGAAACACTAAAATGCAGTTGGTGTAACCAAAAGCCAAGTTCTTTCATGAAACTCTAGATGATTTGTTCATTTTACTTACGTAGCCAATGAGCTTACTGCTGTACATTTAAATGGATGGTAGTTCCTCTTAAAACCTGCTCCTTCCCCAGCTCCACCTGTATAGATCTGATATGGTTTATTTATTTTGTATGTGATTTGTGCAGCAGCAGTACATCTTCAATACTCACAGCACTGTATTGCAGTATGCATTGGCATTTAGCAAGTTCCTGTACTTGCTTGCAGCAGCAGAAGCAGCAATAAAAATCTACAACTACAGCAATAACAAGTAATAGCAGATCTATTCCCCCAAGGCCAAATACATTAACACTGTCAGATCCATTACCATGCTAAAATCTTCAGAGAGTTGTCACGATAAAAATACGGTCAGCTTGAATCAGTCATTCATACGTTTAGGTTAATAGTTTTACATTTAAAGGCATAGTTTTCTAAAGTCATAGAGAAATGTGGGCTATAAACACATTCCCATACTAAATCCATTGACACTGCCCTTTGACCACTGTGTTCTTTGACCCATTACATACTAACAAACAAGAAAATCTATGCAAGGCTTGTCCTTATAGAATGTAAACTTAAAAACAGCTTTATAACAGCCCTAGTGAAAAATGAGTGGATTATTATTCAAATAACTTACTGCTTTTTTAATATTGTGTTAAGTTCCTTCATGTGTGGACTGCTACATGTCTTATATTTTGGTCTCAAACAGTGAAGAGTGGGGCTATATACAGCCAGGTGGGCACAGGTCTTTCTGAAAACCATCCAGGCAAGTGTATTTATCTCAGACCGGAAGACTGGGAGTTCTTGAAGATGACAAGAAACATTAAAAAACCCTCAATGGTTTTGAAGTAAGTCCATGCCACAAAGGGGTAAATGTGAAGTCAGGCTTTCCTAAAAGACTGTAATTACACTGGGTCCAGGACACAGAAGAGGAGCGGCCGCCTACCGCGGAGAAACTTTTTGCTGTAATTTGATCATTTGGCAGCGGTGCTCGTGCAGGCTCTCCTTAAAACGATGGGGGTAGCGGGACTTTTCGGAAGATGATCAACTTTGTGCGTCGCAGCGACTGCCACATCATTTTGCTTATGGAGAGCAAAATGCTCACGCTTTTAATACTTTTAAGCTCACTAGCGACATGCTGGAGCGTCCCAAGAAGATGTACTCCGGAAGAAGCAGCTTTAGGTAACGTTATTCATTCAGTGTTGCACCAACTTTAGTAGACTATAGTTGACCAATGCTACGAATGCTCTGTAAAAATAGGATTCCCTGAGCATTCATGGCTAATATTTTGACCAATATAAATTATTATAATTGTAGCTATTAATATTATTATCACTACATGCTGCAACAATATTATTAATATATGATTTTACTCGGTGTTTTAAAATCTTTTATTTTATGAGTTCATTTAAAACGTTCCCAGCTTCTCTCGGCTACTGTTTAGAAAGCATCCCAATGCACTTTATAAAGCTGGTTGGTTTTAGCAAAATATTTGTTTTGAGTATCAATATTGGCTTAAAAAACAAAACAAAAATAAAACATGCAATTAATGTAAAATATGGAAATATTTAATAAAGAATGTGGGTGTGTACAAACGTTTAATTGACAATATAAATGCTCAGAGATCAAATAATGTTTCCTGGTTTACAAATGCATGCATTAAGTGTGCGATGATTTGAAACTGTCATGCAATATTCAAGCAAAAAGATGGCTTTCTTTCCACTGTGTACTCTACCGCCATCTAGCCTTGAGACACCAGAATTTGCAACTTTTTCAAAACATCCTATGACAATTATTTATTTATTTTCATTTTTTTTACTTTTCTTTAGGAAGATGCAGAACACCTGCAGAAGAGAGCCGTAAGTATCTCTGTCTATTCTGTTGTGCATACTGGGCCAGATTACGGACTACCAAATATGCAATTGTTATATACTGTTGCATGGTTTTCTAAAATTTAGAGTGAAAACACTTAGTGTTTCACAGCTCTAGCCTGTAAGGTATGGGGTGACAGGAACTCTGAATACCAAACATTACAGCAAGATGGGACTTGTCTATACATCACTGCAGAAAAGGAAAGACATGATATATTCTCAAAGACTTTTGTGAAAGATTTGGGATTCTATATAAAAGGGACTAATTAATTAATGTAATATTTTTAAAGTAATAGTTCACTCAAATATGAACATTTGTAGATGTGAATATTTTCTTAATTGAAACAGATTTGGAGAAATACATATTATTACATCCTCTGCAGTGAATGGGTGCGGCCAAATGAGAGTCCCAAATGCTGATAAAAACATCACAATAATGCACAAGTAGTCCACATTACTCCGGTCCACTAATCTTGTGAAGCAAAAAGCTAAATACTTTATTGAAGCATTTTGAACTTTTGCTTCTGGACAAAATATGAGTCCATAATCCTTTATAATATGTCCTCCATTGAAGAAGTCCCTTGTTGTCCTCTAACATCAGAATCCACCAGTATAATTGTTCAGAACCATTTTGGACTTTTTTTTTGCTGGTAAACAATGCTTGAAATGTGCACATTTCTCTCTCCATTCAGATGAAATTACTTTTTTTTTTTAGCTGAAGAAGGCATTTTTATGGATAGAGGGCTAAAAGCAATGGTTTGAAATAATAAAAAAGTCTTGATGCATTTGTTTCTTAAAAACACACAGCATTTCCCTTTAAAATACAGTAATTGATGGACTGGAGTTATGTGGATTATGATGGCAACCGTTCACTGCACCCAGTCTTTAAATCTGTTCTTATAAAACAACAGACTCATCATGGCCTGAAGGTAAATTTCAGCTTTTATTTTGACAAAATGCTTCAGCAATATTGTAAGGAGGTACTGTACGTTTTACTAAACTGTCACAAATAGGCTGAACAGGTGAAGAAATTGTGCATTTCGGTCTCGAAAATTCAATATATTTAATATATTTGAAACATGAGGCCCTCCTTTCAAAACGTAGCATTAAAGCATTAAAACATTCCTCTGCAGATGAAGTTTCACGAAATGTTCCAGTCCAAGACGTGGAGCCGACATAATAAAATTGGACTACTACAGTTTCCATATTAAATGAAAGCACTGCTAGACCACACTGTCTGTGACACATTATTTCTAAATTCATTTCTTTCCCTCCCATCCCTAGCGCAGTGTATGGAGATGGTGCTTGGTTACTGTCAGGATGTGCCCTACAGCCACACCATATTTCCAAACATTGTGGGCCATCGTTCACGGCAAGATTTAGAGATGGGTGCAGAGTACCTGCTCTTGAGCGTGATCCACGGCCTGCTCAATGGAGAGTGTTCTCCAGACATCCGACTGTTGGGCTGCTCAGTACTGGCTCCCCGTTGTCAAGACAACAAGCTAATGAAGCCGTGCCGCAGCTCGTGTGAAATGGTGAAAAAGAGCTGTATTCATGCCTTTGAGGCCATCCGA
The DNA here is from genome assembly GCA_032275025.1 of Enteromius treurensis. NCBI lineage: Eukaryota > Metazoa > Chordata > Actinopteri > Cypriniformes > Cyprinidae > Enteromius > Enteromius treurensis. The sequence continues at coordinate 17,588,304 of JAUCMU010000001.1, forward strand.
ATGGCATGGCCTTACTTTCTGGACTGCGACCGATTCTTTGTTGGTGATGAGGAGGGCTGTTATGACCCACTGTCAGAGTTAAAAGGTAAGACTTGTGAAGACATTAAAGTAAAGTTAAAGTTGGAGATGCATAGGTGGATTTTACTTCATGGTGTTTTATTAATTTTGGGATATGGTTCAAAAGACATATTTTAAATAAATAATGTTTTCTCCCATCAGAAAAGCAGGAAGTGGCCTTTTCCAACATATCTGATGGTGGTAGTTTTACTATCATTCAGTTCACTTACCACACCAACTCTCAGATGTTCAGTATTCTGAAGAAGACAGCATCAAAATGCTCGCATATCTCACAAACATATAGCATTGGGCGCAGTGTAGAAGGAAAAGACTTACTGGCTATTGAATTCTCCAGTAACCCTGGACAACATGACCTATGTGAGTATGAAGAACATTCTTTTTAAGAAAAACTTTAGTCTTAATAAGATATTTTTAATGCAAAAGTAATACTTTTATTAGGAAGGATGCATTTAATTGTTTAAAAGTGAAAGTAAAGACATTTATAATTATTAATATTCCTTTTGAACATTGTGTGTATTAAAGAATTTTGAAAACAAATATTGCATATTTACAATATATATATATATATTAAGAGTCACTACCGTATTCAAAATTCATAATAATAGGAAATGTTTCTTGAGAAGCAAATCATAATATTACAAAAATTGGTAACACTTTACAATAAGGTGCCAACTAACACAAACAAACAATGAACAATGCATTTATTACGCTATTAATCTTGTTGTTTTTGTTGTTTATTGTTTTTTCATGATAGTTCAAAGTGCATTAACTAATATTAACAAACACAATTTGTGATTTTAATAATGTATTAGTAAATGCTTAACTAAGATGAATAAAGGTTGTACAAGTATTGTTCATTCTTAGTTAATATTAACTAATGCTGTTAACTAATTAATATTTTCATAAAGTGTTATCCAATCATTTCTGATGAATCACAAAATTGTTATTCCATAACAGGAATAAAATAGATTTTGAAATATAATATATATATGTATTTATATATAATATAACATTATATATTAACAAGTTGTAATAATATTCAGCACTATTACTGTTTTAAAGTGTTTCTGATCACATTTTTCCAGTCTTGGAAAAAAAAAAAGCCCTTTAAAAAATGACTGACAACAAACCTTTTTAATGTCACACTAGCATCCTTTTCTTGTTATGTCTGGTCTATTATACTAAACTCAGAATTTGTCTCATCCCTGCCCTCTAGTGGAGCCAGAGATCAAATTAATTGGGAACATGCATGGAAACGAGGTTCTCGGCCGGCAGCTGCTGATTTACCTGGCTCAGTATCTGTGTTCTGAGTATCTCCTAGGCAATGAGCGAATACAGACCATCATCAACACCACACGCATCCACATCCTACCCTCCATGAATCCTGACGGCTATGAGATTGCCGCTTCTGAGGTAGCCGATAGGAACGACCCCGAAAACATCAACCAGGAAGTAAATATTTTGTTGTCTGAGTCTGTCTGCCTATCTGTTTGTCGGCTGACTGACCATACCAAGCTCCCTGCACCAGAGAGTGTCCTCCGGAACAGGTCAGACCCCGGAGGAAGTCCACATCAGGGCAACCACAGCCCTTGCTACCGTGGAACAAGTTTTTACGGCCTATAATATCAAAACCAAACCAAAACAAAACAAGTATAAAAAGGTACAATTGGTCCAGCGATACAGCTATCAACTGAAAAAGACAGCTGGTAGAGGGAGGCCTTGACTAACCACTCTAATAGACAATTGTGCGCATTTTCTTTGTCATGTAACACAGCAGTAACAGTATCTTGCAAAACTAATAGTACTGTAGATTCATCTAAATCCTCTAAAACTTACACTGATCACCACGGGTGATGTTCAAGAATATAATTGTTGCACAGTTCATTTAGTCAATAAAGTGTAAATAGTCTTTTATATTTCTGTAATTAGTAACAATTGTTTATTTGTAAAACAAAAAGAATTCAACCAAATGATGTTAGATGACATAAAAGAGGATAAAACCGTGTTGGTCCATTCATTTACCACTAACAGCCATAGCTTTGCCTGGTTCTGATGTCTTTTTTATTGATTTATCTGTAGTCTTAACACTTGCCTTCTTTTTGACATTCTTTCTTAATGTCTTCATTTTGTCTTTCTTATCCATCCGTTGTATTAAACTTGATGTGTAGCTAATGTTGTATATGTGACTCACAAAAGAGTAATTAGTAGGTACTCAAAAGTGAAAGTTCCGTCATCATTTACTCACCCACATGTTGTTCCAAACCTGTATGCATTTCTTTCTTCATTTTGCTCTTTGACTTCCAGTTATATGGAAGTCAATGGCAACTAAAACTGCTTGCTTACCAACATACTTCAAAAATATCTTTCCTTACATTGTACTGCAGAGGGATATAAGTTTGGAATGACATGAGGGTGAGTGAACGATGACGGGATTTTCATGTTTGGGTGAGCTATCCCTTTAAATATTTAGTGTCTATTTATGAAACCCTGTTAAAGTTTGTCCATGGTTTCTGGCTCATGAGATTTGTAACATTTAGGGTCACGAGTACAACGGCTGGACCAGCGGCCGGGCCAACGCACAGAACCTCGATCTGAACCGCAACTTCCCTGACCTCAGCTCTATCTTCTACAATCGCCGTCGCTTCAGATATTTCCGTAGTGACCACATCCCAATCCCTGAGTCTTACTGGTTAAATAAGGTATAGAAGTATGAATGCACATCATTTCTATCAAGCATACAGCTGGATTCATGCTCTGTGTGAATATCTGAATACCCTTCTGAAAAACCAGCATTGCTCTATAATGAAAAACCATATAGAATACTAAAGCATAAGCTCAGCTTTTGAAATCTTTTGTGCATTTATTACACATAACAGGTATTTATTATGTATTTTATTCATAATTGTTTTCCAGGTAGTTGCACCAGAGACCTATGCTATAATGAAGTGGATAAGATCCCATCCTTTCGTCATATCTGCCAGTCTTCATGGTGGAGAACTGGTCATCTCATACCCTTTTGACTTCTCTAGACACCCAGAAGAAGAAAGGATGTACTCCCCCACACCAGATGAACAAGTGAGTAAATCGGTTTACCTCCACCTGCACTTTATTCGTTTGCACTTTCTTCATTTTGCGAGTCATTTGGTGTGTGTAGATTTTTAGGCAGTTGGCTAGGACATATGCAGATGCCCATGCCACTATGTCCAACAATGACACAGAGAGATGCGGAGCCTCATTTGCCAATAAAGGAGGCATCACCAATGGAGCTCAGTGGTATAGCTTCGCTGGAGGTAAACACTTTTCTTTAAACGAGGAAGACGTTTAGGTGAAGCTGGTGTGTTTTAGACCTAATTAACTTAAAAGTTCATATTCTGGCACCTTTTTATGTTGTTCTGTTGTTCTTACATGTCACTTTCTATTCACTTCCCTTATCTGTTATTGTATCAGGGATGTCCGACTTTAACTATCTGCACAGTAACTGTTATGAGATCACTGTGGAGTTGGGCTGTGATAAATTTCCTTCTGAGGAGGAGCTCTACCCTGAGTGGCTCAGGAATAAGGAGGCGCTGCTCAGCTTTATGGAGTTTGTGAGTTCATGTTTCCACAGGGTCACTGATCTAAGCATTAATCACAAAAAGCTAAACTATTTTCTATCTATTTTTATGCTGAATGACTCTTAAAAGCAATTAAAACACATCATGACAAATAAGGAATAACAGTTAATGCTTTGTATTTGTTCTTTGTTCTTTGGCAAGAAACTATAGGCAGAAACTCCATTTTAGTAGCACTTTCATACAGCACACTTTCCTTTTTATTTCATACCAGAATTCGAAAGTTTATTTTTTACCTTTGTTGATATCCAAATCTCTTTCTTGAAACTCACAGTCAAATAAGTCACACTCAATCTGACATAATGACAATATTATCATTATTATATATTAATGACATATATTATTTTAAAATGCAGATTTTATGCAACTGAATTTTTCATATTTAATTTGATAATGCCTAATGACCATTTTTAAACATAACATTTCTGAAAACGTGTAATACAAATGTGTTTGTAATTCCTAATTTAATCAATCAACTAGGGAGGTATGATGATTTTTACCTTATCTACTGTACACGTGGTGTCTTGTGTTGGTTACATTTTATTATGCCTTGAATTGACCTTATTTTTTATATTCTTATTACATAACATACTTTTTTATTAGTACTTTTATAGTAATGAACATTACCTCTTGACACACACATTAGTGAAAGTAACATAACGTGTAAAAATTAAGTGACCCACACACACACAGCAGTGAACACACACCATTAACATTACTACTTATACTTGAGAGAAGGCATTATTTAAAAAGACTAGTATGGTAATATATATAAGGTAAATAGTACCTATATCACTCCGAGTTGTCAAATTACTTGCAGGTCCACAGAGGTTTAAAGGGCATTGTGAAGGATGAACATGGAAATGGCATAAAAGGAGCCACGATATCCGTTAGAGGGATGAGACATGACATCACTACAGGTAACCATTTATAGTAAAGTCATAACATACTTTTACCATTCTCTTGAGACCTGAAATGAGCTATGCAGATGTAAATGAGTGTTGCTGCAGCCTCTGTCTCTCTCTGTAGCTGAGGATGGCGATTACTGGAGACTGTTGAGTCCCGGTGTCCACATTGTGACTGCAGCTGCCTCCGGCTACTCTAAAGTATCTAAGCGCGTTCAGCTGCCGAGGAACATACAGGTGGGACGGGTGGACTTTGTGCTGAAGAAGGTCCCACGAGAACCCTCTCTTGACTACTTTAACATCCCTGAGCTGGACCACTATGACCGTTTTGACCCATTTAATCAGTTTGAGCAGTCCAGTCGGAGGGATCTGGGAGAGAATGGGGAAGAGAGGACTGAGAAGCCCTGGTGGTGGGCTTATTTCAGCCAGTTGGGCACGTCTGCACCTACCTGGCTCCTGCGGAACTACTAGGGACCCTCTGGAGAGCAACCTGATACCTAGCTGTTTGCACCCAGGCCTTACTTGATGATGGTCAATGTGATGATAACATTATCTCCTTATGACATGCAAAATGTGCAGCTAACCACTGGGTATGGGGAAAGCTTTACTACTATTGCATTTTATAGACTAACATCAAAAGCTTAGAATAAGTACTTTGAAATAAGTCTCTTATGTTCACCAAGGCTGCACGTATTTGATCAAAATACATTAAAACAGCACAGCTGTGAAGAAATATTCAAGAAGCATTGTTGAAAACAGTTTGCTGCTTAATATTTTTGTCAGATCTATGTTTTTTTTTTTTTTTTTTTAGAATTCTTTGATGAGTAAAAAAGTTAAAAAGAACAGCAGGTATTTAAAAAAAAAAAAACTATCTTTTGTAACATTATAAAACATCCTTCATAAATACATTTTTTGTCCTTTTCTTTTAACTTACCCTAAACATTTGAAAGTTTTCCACACAAATATTATACAGCAATAAATAACTGTTTTTAACACTGAATAAGAGATGTTTCATAAGCACCAAATCAGCATATTAGAATGATTTTTTTTAAAAGATCATGTGTCCCTGAAGACTGGATTAATGATGCTGAAAATTCAGAAAATTTTCCCATCACAAGAATAAATTATATTTTAAAATAAATTACATTAAAACAATTATTTTAATTGTAGTAATATACATTATTAATATTATTATGAATTGCTTTGGTGAGCATACAGTAAAAGAATATATATGTATATATATATATATATTCCAAACTTTGTTTTAGGCTTATATAATAGTATCACAATTTACCCACACAAGTAGGAGAAAGGTTTATTGTTTTCTCTATTATTTGTATCCAGCACTAGATCAAACCCCCAACTGCAGCTATAAACAGCTTTTTCTGATAAAGTTTGGCAGCTAGACATGGGATGGATACACTGTTAAAAAAATCTGTAGAAATTACAGTATTACTGGCAGCTGTTTGCCAGTAACTTACTGTAGATTTAAAT
>JAUCMU010000001.1:17594491-17616957 GCA_032275025.1 Enteromius treurensis
TTTCCTTGTTTATTATTAAATGTTCATCGTTCTAGTAATTTCCTGCCTCCCGTGTTTCCCTGCCGCTGGAAAAGCTCATGACTCGCTTCACCACAGCGACAGTTCGTGACAATAATAGGTTAAATATATTATTTTTTAATTAAACATGCATATGAGTGTTGAAGGAAATATATTATTTTTTATAAAAACATGATTTAGACTTGCTAGCCATCTTGGATTTATTTCTACACTGAGCCCATCTCTTCTGAGTTTGCCTTCTCTGCAAAGGATATATGTGAAGCTGCCTTAAATGGAGACCAGAACGGGGTATCGTAAGAGTTAGCAAATGACCTCAGATGCCTTAAAATGGTATGTGTGCAATATAGTATATTATATAACTGAGCAAAAGTGTATTTCTTCATATATCACATTCATTACCCTCAGCCTCTGTCTCTCTCTCTCCCACACACACACACATACAAAGAACCACATATATTCACTTCTCCTCACACTTTCATTTGGCTGGAAGTTGTGGTTTCCACACATCAGTATCCGGTGGTGTCTGTTTGTGTGTCTGAAGGTGTTTGAGGACGTGTCCATTGTGTGCAGCCCGTAATGGAGAACATTAATGATTTAGACCCACAGAGAGGGAGAGAGAGTGGGTGGTTATGGCTTTATAGTTAGCACTGAAACACAGTGGGATATCTATAATCTCTATTGTAGATTTTGGTCAACTGATTGCGATGAATTATGCATTGCTAAAAGCCTCCAGCTTCCACGGTAAATCTCCTTTTTTTCTTCTGTTGTTGTTGTTAAAAGGCTGCACTTGCAACAGCCACTTTATCAAAATCCCTGAATCCCAGCATTCTCCTCACTTATTCACTGCAACACACAAACACACAGACAAAGACAAACAAACAAGAACCTTAAACCAAACATCTGCCTACTCTTTTATTGTAAACTTAAGGTTCTTCATAACAACCAGCAGAGAGCTCATGCTCTTTTATTCTTTTCTATACCTTTCTACATCCTATATAAAGAGGTCAGGCTCTCCTCACACCATCAAGGCTCCTAGACGCCCACTCCAGTCCTCAGTTTGCTCTGCAGTAGTTAGATGAACTGTAAATCTCAACTGAAATCAAAATTGATATTGTGTGCAATTTAGCATCTTCAATTAATCTAGCCCACATGCGATTGGACTTTGAGCAGAGCACCTGCTGAGAACATGCAATCTCCACACCCTCAGAAAAAAAAGCCAATGACCGTCCTGCTGTGAGCAAACACATTCTACTTTTTATTTGCATATAAAAAATGTATTATAACCACAGTGTGTTACATTTCATCACATGGCTATATGTTTGGAACATGAAACATAAGCAGAATGAATTTTGTTTAAATTGTTCATGAAAAATTGTTGGTATGAAAATATTCTGCTCCCAGCAATGTGTTGATGTTAGGAAAAATAACAACAAAACAAAATATCTGAAAGTACTCATCTTCTTTTAGGCAAACATATGACACAGCATTTTAAAATGCTATTCAAATTACCATAATAATAACGAAAAATAATAAGTAATTAATGAATTAAATAATTAAACAATAATAACAATACCAATATTATACAATAACTAACCCTTTGGTTCAATTTTTAAATTAAGAACTAAAAGCAGCTGCTTAGTTTTGTTTTATTATGATTATTATTATTGTTTTAGATAGAGAATATTCTGACCACCGCTAGTTTTGTTTAGGCATATGGCCAATTTGTCTCTTTGCAATGTTTATTTTATGCAATATACTGGAATTCATTAACATACACATTTAACTATCAAATCTAAGGTTTACAATGTCTCTGTGACCCTGGTGGAGAGTTTTGGAAAGGTCCATTTTATGTGCAAATGACTCCAAAAATATACTCAAACATCTACAAATGTTTCATGAATGAGGCCTATGTGCATGTTCAACTCAATAAATTGGCATCCAATTATCATCTGAAGTTGTTTAGCATTCAGTCAAATACATTTTTATAAAATTATTAATATAGATAGGCCTATATTAATATGCTCTGTCCATGGTTGTTTCTTTGCCTATTGCCTGAAACACTGGGCTAGTTTCCAGGACCTGTGACCCATCATTGAAGAGTGAATTGATGGATGATTAAAAAAAAAAATAAATAAATAAATATATATATACACTGCATAAAGTATGAGTATGAAATGTTGTTTCTTATGATACACAGTTGAATGAAAGGTGCATTTATATACCACATTTATTGGTGTACACTCAAAGCACTCCTTAACCACCACCGGTTGTCCTCAGGTTTGACGAACTGACAGTGAAGCTGCAGTGCCTCAAGAACTGAGACGCTTAGGAGAAAGGTTAAGCCTTCAAAGTTCGAACACAACCATTTAGCAGAGACCACTTCACCTCACACCAAATTAATATTTCAGCATTCAATCTATATTCATTATAGAACACACTGCCTCCAACCGCCTGTTCTGCGGCGCGTACACAAGCTTTTATTTCTTCGTCTTATTTATTTATTTCGTTCCCTGAAGCAAGTCGACATGCTGCAATTATTGCTGACTATTAAAGGGCACTTAAAACATCTCAACCAGTGCTACGGGCACAGCAGCGATGTGAATTGAAGAGACTCCTGGATAGGGGCAGGTGGGTCCGATGTGAAATGACAGGCAGAAGTGGGGAGCTTGTGCACTTCAATTTAACTCTTTAAATGTATCTGCTTGCTCACCTGATTTTCTCTGTCTCTTACTGATCGGGTTTAGATATGATTTATACATGATTGACTTTCGGAGTCCAAACTTTTTTTTATTTTTATAATTTTTCTAAAACATGACATCTCAGTCACAGTTAAAATAAAATAAAAATATGAAATAAAACTATTTGTGTGTTGGAAGCCGATACATCTATCCTATAATGATTTAAAAAATTTAATTTAAAGTCCCCTTTCTCAAATCAGTCTTTTCTGAGATTCCTGTCAGAATGATGTAGTTCTGCACAAGCCCCTCCCATGATAGTTGATTGACAAGGCAGTGCTACCTTAGACCCGCCCTGAGTGATTTATCATCAGTCCCAACATTGTGTCTTTGCAAGGGAAGACAAGATGTCTCCAATTAATCGATTGAAATGTCTTGTTTTTGGATGTAATAATGAATATAGCAGTTGTCATTGATTCCTGAAGACGTAGAGGATTACTGTTACGTTTTTAAGGGAATGCGGCAATCCCCAATCTGCGTAAATGCACCTATGTTTGTGCGAATCATTTATGATCCAGCCTCATCTACAGAAGTGAGTGTAAGAGTTTTTATTTGCAAATCACTTTTCCTTGTAATGTTTTCCATGGCTGATGTTTACAGTCTGCTTGACACCCCACAGAAGAAAGGGGCAGGGTTAACAGAATTCATTAGCATTTAAAGCAACACAAACTAGAATGGCTTGATAAAAACAGCTGATTTTTACAGGGTAAAGGCATTTGTTTTCTACTACCATTGGCAAATTTTATCCAAATTTGTTGTTTTAGTTAATGTTGTATTTTAACCAAAATTGTTGTTATAGATTTTTCATTAAGAATCAGCACCCAATGACCCCTTTAAAGGCCTAATTACGCCAAAACAAATGTTAATGTGGAAAATTTGGTATGTTAAATATTTTAATTTGAATCGACTGGTGTTAGTGCATCTGTTCAGACCAAGAAAACTGGCCAATCAGTGATATTTTCACTGCCGGTCACATGCTCACATCCACTGCTATTTTACATAAAATTACACTTTTATGAATCTCACAAACAGACTATTTTGTTTTTTGATAAACAACGAGGTTTTTGTGTATCTTTACAATTTTTTATGCATCCTTTCCATCTTCTTTACTTTAGTCTGCATTATTTTAAATCAGCTAAGAGGCCACGCTGTGTTCATCTTTTTTTGGTAACACATACAAATTCTCAGGTCAGACTGCAACAAAGTTTCTATGATCTTGTGTTTCCTGTCTCCTGGCCTCCATTTGCATCTGTATAAAAGGATGCCAATGGAAAGAAAAGTATGGTGTGACTGCTCCTTTAAGGACCCTAACAATAGTATATGGGCATGAGTGATAGCTCAAATAATTGAGGGGACATTTGTTTTGTTTTTTACTTTATGGATTTTCTTTTGAAACGTGTTTAAAATGTTTTCATGTACAGGCTTTTCTCAAATCACACCCCATGTTTGCCTGCAATTGTAAAATAAATGCTTTCTCCTCAGCATTGAACATGTTGATGGATTATCAGGTTAATCAGCATAATTCAGAAACATTCTATGCCTGCTAAATATGACACCCTATCTTCTGTGTATAGAGGTGTCTCAGATCGGGCAGCAGAGAGTCTTTCACAGTTGAGCTAATCCCTGATCAGTGCAGCAGACAGTGACACAGTGCAGTGTAAGCTGTCTCTGGGGCCTCTTTCTGGAGCCTGTCACAGCTCTTGCATTTAGGTCACCTTTACTACATGCACATTTGCTTTGTCCATCACTTCTGCTCCACTGCCCACCCTAGTACAAGCCACAGCGAGCCGAGTTTAGTTGGCAACTCCCACTGGTTTATTGCTCTGTGTGTGATTGCATGTGTGCAAATTATGTGTGTGCATTTGTTCTTGGGTGTTATGATTTTTACATATGAATGCAGCGCATTATTCTCTTTAAATTATTTAACGCATGGTTACAATAGATTGTAAAATAATATGCATCGTTATATACAAAAGTAAGCATTAAACTTTGTACATGCTGTCAGAGTAAACATACATTTTCATCATAAGTTTATATTTTTGCAGAGAATTCTGAGGCCTTTGCATGTTCACGTAAAAATGTAACATTCTGATATAATTTACTCACCTTCTAATTGATTAAATCCTCTGTGAGTTAATTTTTTTTTGTTAAGCAATAAAATATATTTTGAAGAATCTTGGTAACCAAAAGCGATAACCAATGGCTTCCTATCGTTGCTATTATTTTTCAATACAATATGCTTCCTTTCTAGGAATGGTTTGCAATTTCGAACTATTTGACGTGTTGGCAATCTCATTTGTAGATTTTTGTACAGTCTGTTAGTTTTTTTCTTTTCTTTTGAGATCTCACAGAAGAAAATTATACTGGTTTGGAACAAAATTAATGACAAATGCGGACAGAATTGTTGTCAGAGCATTAAAATACTCGCGGTTAAATATCTTTGGATAGTGGTTGAAATATTCCACAGTGGTTTTCGCAGTAACTTAGGTTCAGCTGCTTACTGAATATGCCACCGTTTGTCTGTGTGAAGTGATTATGTTAACAATCAAGTGCTAATAAACACTGATAAAATTGTTATAGCCATATAAATCACTCCCCACTCCATCAATCGCTTATAAATTAAACACAGTCCCCACAAACCCAAGAAGCACACGAACACTCAGACACATACTGTGACTTTAAACGAGCTACTAAAAGCAGATTATTGATCAATGAGTGAGAGCAGAAGAGGACAGGAAGGGTGAGAGGAGACGGATTAGATGGTTAATCTCTAGAAAATAAAGAAGCCGCCGCCGGATCATCGACCAGGAATGGATGAGTGGAGGAATGAAGGACCTGTACTAATTATCATGTGAGTGAGAATAGCCATGCAGATCTATAAGTCCAGACACTGTCCAATGCCACTTGGGGCAGACTAATGCTAATATTCACTCAGAAAGAACAGCAGAGTCAATACACCTCCATTAGTACATAGACACCCCTTTACTCCTCTCCTCTTTTATCTTTCTCGCTCTCGCAAGGCCAAGGAGCCCCTTCTGCACCCGTATAAATTTCACCCCTGTCTCTCTGCTTTTCACACACAGTCTTACTCACAAGCACACTAGTCACTCAATTCATTCCCCCCATTAGTCTCAAGTTTCAGCACTGCTGTGTGTGGAACATTGATTTTGTCTTTTCTGTCACACTAAGTGAGCAACAGACAGTGGTACTGCAATGGCTCTGCATACAGATACTTAGTATGAACATATTCGAAACATCAGACCGTAACTTTGTGGCTTCAGTTGATAGTTGATGTTTTTTTCTTTTTCTTTTTGAGAACATCAACATATTCTGTATATGAAAACATATTTGCAAGACTGATGTCCACTGCTGATCATCACATATTTGTGTAGTAGAGAATTGTTTTTATCCAGATCACCATTCGACTCCACAAAGTCATTACTAAACGTCCCGAGGTACATATACATTCGATTTACATTTTATTCATTTTACATTAAAATTTTAAATAGAGATGTTGCTGCAATAACTCAAATCACACACACAAAAACACACATACACAGAGCACACATGGTATGTAATAGATATAGAATATTATTACAATAAATAATTGAAATATATGCATCAAAACAAAAATCATTTAATCGTAACATTATTGAATAATATAAAATATAAAAGAATAAATCTTTGCAACAGCAAAAAAAAAAAAAAAAAAAAAAACTACTTCAACTTCAACAATCATTTTAACTTTAAAAATATTTAACTTACTTAAAAAATTAAGAAGTTTAACTAAAACAAAAAAATAAATCTGAAAACTCTTTCTTCTTTCCAAGTGTGTAACATTTATCTAGACTAGGAGTATCTTTTTTGACACTATCAAGCCAAATGATAGTGACATTTTTATACATCAGTGTGTTATATCTATCAAACTAATTATGAATTTTAAAAATCTAAGTGCACTGAAAATTTGGATGATGTCATGTAATTTCCTGACATCTTTGGTGGAACCTAATGCATAAATCAGACACCAGAGCTCCCCAGATAGTCTAAACACGTTTAGCTTTTCACCCTCTCCACTTTCAACTAACACACAGACGTGCACATAGCAGCAGATAACTTACAATCGGACAGAGAAGCTGTCCTGCTGGTGTTCGTGCACACATGCTCCTCCTCTCTGTCTTACTCTTCTGCCTCACAGATCTTCTTTTCCAAAAGGCTCATTGTCCACTAACCCCCATTCAATTTCCTTAAGCGCCAAGCATCGCCCAGGCCACAGAAGTCTACTAAATTAGTAGATCAATAAGCTATCTGAAACTCTTTAGGGGGTATTGAAAAGCCCTGTTCTCTTCTCCAGTTGCTCGTCCTAACGAATAGGATGTTGTTTATGTTGTAATGTGCTGTGTCATGGAGTTCTTGTTACAAGTGTCCCCATGGACCACTGGCCACTTCAGGGACTCGCTGGCTCACTCTCAAATTCAAATTCATATTGGTTTATTGGCATAGCATACTTTTTTAATAATTGCAAAAGAGAAATATAATAATGATAAAAAAGCAGAACAATAACAGGAAGCAAAGAGGAAACAAGAAAACAAAGATAAATTGTGTGATTGTGTTTAAAAGATAAGGGTTAAGATGCAGGCTTAATTTTTTGCAAAGTTGATGTCCTGAGTTAGTAAAAAAAACAACAACTCATTCTTATAAATTCCTTTGAGACCTAGTGAAAGCAAAATTGTGTAAAGCTACTCTTCTAAACCTCATTTACTTCGTATGACTTTGTTAAGGAATAGCCTACCTATTTTGGGTTTCATTGAGTTTAAAGGGCCCCTATTATGCCTTTTTAAAGGTTGCTAATACTGCTTTATGAGTCTCTTAAAACAGGTTTACATAAATGCAAGGTCAAAAAACACTTTAGTTTTCTCCAAAAATAGATTTCATTTTACCCCATTTCATAAATTATTTGTAAACGACTCGTGTGAAGCAGTTCGAAGACTAAGTCTCTTTAAGCCCCTCCTTTCCGTGAGCCGTCACTGCTGTGATTGGTCAGATGACGCAGTCCTTTATGATTGGTCTACTGCTACAGCGTGTGTCGGAAAACGAAATGCCCATTGCCCTAACAAGTTGTTCGCAACGTAGAACGTGGGTGGACATTATGCAACTATGTTACTTAGTGACGTGGATCCGTAACAGAAAAAGATTTGAATTGTTGACGAATCGTTTAGGCAAATGTGAGATGACTCTTTTTATTTTTGATTGACAAAAACTTTATCATGCACTGTCACAACTTTGCAGATAGTTTATGTTCACACACAGGTACATGACACACTCCATGAAAGATCATTTTGGAAAAGGCATAATAGGGGCACTTTAAATCTCATGTAGCGTAACAACTGGAATCACGGGATCATAAATGATAAATGGTAACCTTGCTACCTGCTACCTCTATCGCATGTAGAAGGTTAACCAACACAGTCTCATGACCAATTCGTACGTATTTGTATGAGGTCCCAAATTTCGTGCTAATACATACGAGCTCACTCGTACGATTTAGAAGAAATCATATTCATTCGTACAAGTGAGGTCGTACAAATTTGTACGAATCGGCCACCTTGTAAAATATGTACGAATTGCCGTGAGATCAGGTTGGGATCAGATGAAATCGTAAGATCAGATCTCAAATGTCAGTTAGGATTGATTTGCGAATCCAAATGCAGGCATGGAATCCAAATGTGCTCTCCCGAGCTGATCAAACAGTTTATGCACTTTCCAAGGCGAAACGGACGACTGTAATGCCCTCCGAGGTCAGACCACGACCCGCCTGTCCTCCTGGACCGACCAGACAGCAGAGGTGCCCTCCAGGGCAGGTCAGACGGCAGGGATGACCACCTGGCAGGCCAAACCACGACAATGACCTCCAGGGCGGACCAGACAATTTGGGTGCCCTCCAGGGCGGAGCAGATGACTGTAGTACCCTCCGGGGCTGACATGACGGTGACGACGGCCTTCTGGATGGCGCTGATGGTCGAGATGTCCTCCGGAGCTGATAAGGCAGCGAGGATGCTCTCCCGAATCGGCCGGACAGATCATTTGCCCTCCAGGGTGGATCGGGCGGGGCGGGGCGAAACAGACAGCAAGGCCATCCTTCTGGGCGGAGCGGATAGCGGCCGAGCCCTCCCGGTCCGGCCAGACCATGAGAACGCACTCCGAGACCAAACCGGCACCCTTCTAGGCCGACCAGAAGGTAAACGCTTACAAGGATGGGACGAACCACGTACAATGATGAGCGGGGAACAAAGGGATTTCTGGGGGATTTATACAAGAGGAAAGAGGCGGAGCACACATGAATCACTATGGGAACACATGAGGTGGGTGGGGAATATGATTAACAGGTGATTAGTCCATGGGGAAAACATTCATGACAAACACAGACGAAGTCTAAGGCATGGAGTGCCATCCCAGTCCGACTGGCAACTCCAGCTGGGCGTTACAGAGTGTTAGCTAGGCTATTTAATGTTATACTAAAACTAAAATTAAAACTATGGAAAAACCCTTAAGATAACCTGTGGAAGAAAAAAAATTATTAATGACATGATTAATTGCCACTTTGAATGATTACATCCTTAATTTGTAATTATGATGAGAAAATTGATTAATTTTGCAGCTTTAATCATATCTTTCTCTCTTTATCCAATAGGTTTTGTTTTACTTTGTTCTTTTCAACTGTAACTCTTTGTTTTGTCCTGTTCTAATGTTATATTTTTCTTACTGTCTTATCCTCCCCCAGCACCATATTAGGGGCCCTTTGTGCAATGAGTGGTCTTACCCTCAGGCCAGAGACACAACCTCTACTCTCTGTGGACCCCGAACTCCTGCACACACTCTGTCCCGGAAAGTCTGCCAACCCTTTTTCATCTTCTTCAAATCACATTATTTTCAATTCATTTTGACAATTGTTTTTGTTATAATTAATTTAAAATTACACCCATTGCTGTGAAGTTAAATATGATGGAGTGTGTGCTTACATAAGCTTCAAACTCAACGATTATGTTAAAGCGAATATTTGATTATCCTTGGTTGATGACTATTTTATGCAGCCGTATGAGTTAAACAAAGTACGTTCTTATGGAGGTAAGTATATGTCTGATGGTGCAATATGCATACACATTGTAGAATTAGTACAAAAGTTACATTTAAAACAATATTAACTCAAAGTTAACCTACCGTGAGTTCAATATATTGTGAAGTAATCGCCTCAGCAAAAAGAATGGCTAAAGGGATATTGCTTGCCTACAGTATCTAGGGTGCTTTCCTTCAAATCTTCTGCTTTTTCTGCTGCTTGCCTTCCAGTTGCCTATGACAACGACCTCTGTTAGAAAGCTGAGAAAGGTCTTGAGGTCAAAGTACTTGGAGGACCCTCAGAAACTCAGGCCACTTCCTAGTCAGGCAGAACGGTACATACACACACACACGCACATAAAGTGGAACGATGAAGACAGATGTACAAAGACACGACCACTACCCCCAACTGAAGCTACTTGACCCAGAACTGTGCAGAACAATGTGGACAATGAAAGTTCATAACAGAACTGCTGTCCACACTTCTGTCCACTTTATTTAGTTTTTTTGTGTATGCATGCTTACCAGCGTGTGTGTATATGAGGTAATAATTAATAGGCCTAATATATATACATATATAGAAATATATCAAAACCGTTTTTTTATGCAAGTCATACATAACATTTCATTTTGTTTCGATTTGGCAAGTGACTACATAATCACTTCTAAATAGTCAGCCACACCTCTTCCTGTATCAGCTGTCAATCATGCAGACAGCATGTCTGCTTCCAGAGCTCAGGTGCCTTGTGGACTGCTGTTGTCAAGCGCGAGCATCAGAGCACTCGGAAATGTGAGAGTCTCTGGCGGCCGACAGGAGGCCACTTTAGGAGATGCTATCTCGAGGACCCAAACACCCAACACACTCACTAACACACACACACCTTTATGCAGACATTGACACATTTGCACCTAGGCGCACACATATAAATGCTTTTGGATGTATACCTGGATTATTCAGCATACGTTTTAAGGGTTAGAGGCATTAAGTTAACTCTTGAACACAAGACCAGAACTAGAAAATAAAACATTAGCCTCGGATTTTTTTTAGATTGTGTCTTTTTAGAACACTGTTTTGTGTAACATTTGCATATTGGCTTAGAGAATGAATGTAGCCCTTATTCAAATGAAGATTAACCTGTGTTTTTAATAGATATAAAAATAAATTATATAAATATGTGTGTGTAATATATCTGTTTCACACGAAAATGTCGTGAAACTCAAGACCATCATTTATTCTACAGTTAAAGGTGCCATCAATCAATCCTAGAGTACAGAGACATCCATAACCCGCTGTAGTCATTGATACCCTTAAACCTGTACATATGGCATGTTCGTGTTTTGGCTTCTTTGATCAGGCCTTAGTTTTAATGGATTTTTCTCCTCCTTTTGTCCATGGGACTAGAGAGGGCAGGGATATAAAATGTAGGGGTGGAAGGTCATTTGAACCTTGTGGTTTTGGAGCAAAGTGCAGGACGACAGAAGGTGTTCTCCCTGTATTGAGACATCACTCTCTCACAGAGACAGGAAGTCTGCTCTCCCCCCTCCCACTTACACATATATGCAGACTCTAGACCATTAACAGATCCCATGCGTTAATGGACAGTATTGTAGCAATTGATGGATGGAGTTAGGTATCCAATACTGAAATCACAGTGATTAGCTTGCCACCTCGGAACCGAATCGGAGTCCCTCTCTGGTTGACAAAATGGCTCGAGTGAAGTGGACAGCATCACTTCGGTCCTAAAGGCCCCAAATGTTTGGTTACCTCAGAACTTTTTATGCAGAAATATCAATGTGTTTATGAGCTTGACAGCGGTGGTCTACTTAATTACTACTGGCAAAGATGAAAAGTTTTAATAAAGTTTCTCTGTCTAATACATCAAAACTAAATATCCTAAGCAGTGGTCAACCAGTTATGGCTTTTTCAATAAAGTGTCTTATTCAAAACCACATTTTGATTATGTGGTTACATTGACAAAAAGCATTGCTCTCGTTAATGCTTGAGATATTAAGACCTATATAAAGATTGAATTATTAAGTGCTTTTCCATGTGTGTGAAATGGTTGCATACTGTAAAAGAAACACTGTCACAATATCCAGCAAATTGTTTCCAAAGTTTTACTGTCATCAGAAATATGTTCACATAGGGTATTGCACCTTCAGTAACTTTATTTTTCCACATTTCAAAATCCATTAATAAATTACACAATATTCATTCCTAATTGAAATCCACATGTACAGTATTGCAACATATCTTAATCTTGGTATTTAGGTTTAAGTATATAAAGCAATTGTTCTGTATTAACTTTAGGTTAGTCACATTTTCTTCTTTTAAATGACTTGAATTAGTTGTTATTTAACTTTGCATTGTTTACCTGTTTCATAATGTTTGGAAGTGTCCTGTGAGAACCATCATTTCAGTGACAGAAAACATTAAAATCTTTTTTTTAAATAGTGAACTAATCATCCCAATATCTGTGCAAGTTATAAAAACGCTAATGGTGTCTGAGAACCTATATCCGGCGGTTTGTGCAACACATTCGAGACGTTTTTTTTCTACAAGTTTAACGTTAAAGTCAATTTGGATGTGTTGTTTGTGGTTTAAATTTTCTAGAAATAATTTTGTAATTACAGCCATGCTTTGTTGTTATTTTTCTTATTGCTGCAATCGAGAGGCTATGGCAGAATACTGGAATCTGCAATAGTTGGTTCGTGTGATAGGAGATTATCCTACAGCGCTTAGCTTGTTTACAAACAGATAATTTAGCTGTTATCTAGTAGGCTGCTGTTAACTATCTTTAATGTTATATGTTTAAGAAAATTAAACACTTAACCCTAAGGTAGTCTCTCCTCGCTTCGAGCAAATACAGCAAGTGAACTCTATTCAATCTCGGAAGAACAATCAAGCTTTAAAAAATGTTCATAATTACTTTTTTTTACTTTTTAAATGATTTAGTAGTTATTAGCTTTTTACCACTGCGAGAGAGAAATAAGGACCTCGTTCCCACGATTTCAACTCGCGGCTGGAAAAACTAAATTAGAATCTGTGCATCACAGAGCTGACGAGCAGGACCCAAATGACAACAGACACCTTCTGAAGTTTCATTATTTCAGTGGAAACTGTACCCTGGCCTAACATGACCTCACAAGAAATAAGAATTTGTAACCGTTGTAGTGGCAAAATTATTATTTTCAGAGTACAGCCCTAACATCGCTGTTTTAAGCATTTATTACACTCGTCTATACGCAAAATATTTAGATTAATATTTTTTAGGCCACGAATTAAAAAGTTTGGAAAATTTTAAAAAGTGGGACTATTGTTGTTGACCTCTGACTGACACATAAAATATAAATATATTAATGAACACTGGGTAAAGTTTACTACTAGTTAATGAAGTGAAAATTTAAAAAAAGCACTACAACTGCCTGTAAAAAATGCACATTTGTAGAACTTTGTAATGCCTTTTTGCGCAAACATTTATTGTCACTTTAGTTCACTATTAAGCGATAAATGTCCGAGTTTTTATGAAGAAGATATAGGTTATCCTCGGGTGGAATAAGCCGCTCGTTGGGGTCTGTAACCCTGAGACTTTTCGAGTATAATAGGCTTGGTCATCGGAATTTACTTTGTTTTCCGGTAAGATTTTGTTGGCTTGCTATAGATAATTCCACAAGAGCATTGTTAATGAGACGCACGTGTTTAATAAACACCCGTGAGTCTGACCTAGTTTTCATTGATATTTATAAATGATTTAGTAACTTATCAAAAACACTTGGGATAAAACCCAACAAGTTACCATAAAAAAGCCAGGACACAAAGGTATTCTTTTGAAGCAAGTGTAAAACAGAATATTTAATGACACTCTGGTAGTATAGCCTACGTAATTGGCCAGGTTATGCTGAAAACGATAAAAAGGAATAAACATACAAACATGCGTTAAATGTAAAATAACCAATACATTCACTTAAATACGTTTTAATTGCTCATTTTGAAATTAGAGGGCCATTAAAAATACAAATGCATGCATCAATAATTGATCTTTGGCGGAGATGTAATAATAATAATAGTATTAATAATAAAAAATAATAGCCTTATAATAATGTAAACAGTAAAACATTTGTGTTATAATGTCCTGCCATGTGAAGACAGTGTGATTGGCACTAGCATTTCTGCCAGTATGCTATGGCTGCTGACTCTGATGCACTGTAGGGGTATATTGTGCTGGGTGTTATTATTTAGGCCTATATAAAATTTTGTACAGCATACAATAAATAAAATAGGCTTTTGCATAGACATACAAGCCAGCTTCTTTACTGACCAATAGCTGAACAGTGTTCTCAGCAAAACACACAAAAGGCCGATAATGCTTGTCAAAATTTGCGTTGGGCCATGTTGTCGGTTTTTGTTATAGGAGCAACTGCGTCCCCCGTGCGAGGGTCTTTTCTAAATCATATATCTCCATCAAACAGGCTGAAATACTTGCTGGCGTTTGAGAAATAAAAGTAAGGCGCGCTACCTCCAGGATACACGACTGGCAGAGGCATTGGAAGCATGCACCTTCCGAGCAGATTATTCTCTTTAGTGTATAAAGCTGGCAGCGGTACCGTCTTTCCAACATCACTGAAATCGCTTGTCGGTCCCTCCAGTTCAGTAGACAGTTGTCTTTTTAATTTATTCCGTCGATTTTGAAACCAGATTTTGACTTGAGTCTCGGTGAGCTGCAAAGAGTTTGCCAGGCACGCGCGCTCGGCGCTGCTCAGATACCGTTTCATGTCAAACGTAGATTCCAGTTGGAAGATCTGTCTCTTTGAAAATATAGTGCGCGTTTTCTTTTTCGTCATTAGTTTATTCTTCCTGCCGTTGTTCTTTTGTTGCCCGTCATCGCAGCTGTCCGCGCTCTCGCTGCGCGTGTCGACTGTTTTGAGCGTGTCCGCCACAGTCCCATCTCCCTCTCTGTTGACTTTATCTGAAAGCCAGTCAGATGCAATTGATATTCGCTCAAAAATTACAGTACAGCTAATAATGCATTATTGCAGATTTGTACCAAAGTTAAAAGCAATATCTTACCAATGGTGTGCAATCTGGCATCTGACCCTTCTTTGCATGGACCCTCGCTCTCTTCTGGATGATGCAGACAGCCATCCCGACACACTACAAGCGATGTCTTTGAATGACAGCTGTCAAAGTTCCTGCTGCTCGACTTAGAGTTGAGGATATTGTCAATGGTGAACTTCAAAGAAGCCGGTCGACATGACGCGTCCTCCTTGTTCATATTCTCCGTTAGATGCGGGGTCTTTGTTGTCCGTGTCTCCTTTTTGCCGTTTCATAAACTAACGTCTCGATTCTCCGAGCACCATCGCTCCTCGACGTGTAGTGCTGCTGCGCTCGCCTAGACTGTTAGTCCATTGACCGGAAGAATAATGTTCTCCATCGTTTATTGGTCACGAGAATCAGACTGCGCGGCGGCCAATGGCAGAGGAGGGTGGGAGCTAGAGCTCAGACCTATCCAGACATCTGGCACACATACTTCGATATGTGAACAGCACTGCTTACTTTTTTTAATGAGAGCTCTTTAGGAAAGGAAAGAGATTTTAGCTTTTAGTAAGAGGCGCGTATTTTGCCTCTTTGGCCTTCTCCATCTCCTTTGATGACCCTTGCGGGGTATCAATTCGAGAACAAAGGGAGGTCAATGTAGCTTAGGCTATGACTTTCAGTTCCCAATTACGTTAATTATAGCAAATTTATCGTTAAAAAAGATTTTGCTTCTTGTACTTTATGTGCGCGCGAAATCATTTATAATTAAGAATGTATATATATATATATATATATATATATATACACACACACACACACACACACACATATATACACCGCAAATATATATATATATGTATATATATATATATATTTTGCGGTGTTTGTGGCAGAAGCAGTGTGTAGGCTATTATTATTTTTTTATTTTGAAATATACTGTCCGTGTAATGGCTAATTATTAGGCTTACAAAATTTAACGTTTACGTTTCCATTAATTTTCTAGTAAAGTTGTTATTTCTGGGGCATTTAATAATTGATCTAAAAATTGATCTAATTATTGAACACTGGAAGCATTCATGGATGATAATTATGCAATAAATAGTCACCACAATTAAGATTTCATTGTCTTTTAAGCATCATGCTAGACTTGCAAATGGACCCTAAAATACATCCGAATTCGTTATAAGGTATTATTATATGATTTTGTATGTCTGAATGTAACAAAATAATGACCTAAAATTTCGATCTAAAGTCTCATTATTATTTTTTTCTGCTGTTAAATAGGGAAGTAAATATGCCTGGTCTAGTTGCAGGCCTAGATGAGTTATTGGTGTTAATTTTACATATTGTGTTCTTTATTATTCTGCACTCGGACTCTCCATGCTTGAAACACACGCAGCCTATCCATTTAAGTGTTTGAGTTTAGTACCACATTCTCTGTTGCGTTGTGTGTGTAGATAACAATTTAAAATTAGAAAAGTAAACAAGATAATCTTGACAACAGTGGAAATATTCTTTCTTGATACATGAATGTAAAGTATACTGTGATAGATACTTGATACTAGCCTATGGTTTTCCTCTGTCCCGTAAAGTCTTGACGTCTTCTTCTAAATAAATAAGTAGAACCACATACAGGAAAACAATACTTGCTTTAAAGTGATTTGTTTATTTACATTTATAATGTGAAAAAGTGACAAAACGTACAAATCGGTGGTTCTGAATAAAAATATATTTGCACAAAGCAAATGTTGCCCTTATATTTACATACAAGTGAGGGCCCCCATGCACAGAAGACTATTATAGACATAATAGTGACAATTTACACAGACGTGTCCTTTATCTTGTGATTTTGTGATAGGTGTTTTCTCTTCTTTGGAAGCAGGATACATCAATACTGCAGTTTCCAACAGGATATGTATAGGCTATATCAGTTATTGCACTTTGTTATTTTTAAATGTCCTTGGATCACTTGTCAATATGCGTCAGACAATCAGACAAGGCCTGTCATTTGCGATGTCATTAAATTCACTGAATGAGCAAAAGGTAAAGGATAGTTTACTGAATTTGAGAAGCCCATGATTGGTGGCGAGACTTGAGACACGTTAAAACTGAGAGTCGACATGGGTGTCGTTTTGTCGTGGTACAAGATGGGCACCCGTACAATCCGTTGGGAGCTGTGGTTAAAACTAACAGCCTCTAAATCCGCGGCCAGTTGTCTTTTCCATTTGTTTCTGCGGTTCTGGAACCAGATTTTCACCTGTGTCTCGGTCAGGTGCAGGGAGGCCGCGAGGCCGGCGCGCTCAGAGCTGCTGAGGTATCTCTTCATGTCGAAAGTGGACTCTAGCTGGAAGACTTGGCTTCTACTGAAAACAGTTCGGGTCTTTTTCTTCCGGGCCGAGCCTGGCTCCGAGGTGTCGGGACCAGAGCGCTCGCTGAAAAGCTGTCGAGCGTCCTCACCCTCATCACCCACACACTCGCTCGTTTTTCGGTCCACTGCTCCATCAGGAAGCTCAGAGGCCACGGGGCTGTTCCTGTCGCTGCGGCAGTGTTCCCTGGAATGGTGGGTTTTTCCATTTGGACCTGATAAAGCAATGATCAAACAAATGTGCAAGTGTTTGAGAAAATGCATGTTTATTGAAAAAAGTCATAAAAAATCTGATTTAGGCACGTTCCCATATGTGCAACACTGTGTGTCTTCACAGCCAACTCTCTCCTTGTGGCTTCCACAGCGTTACAGAGAATCAGACAGACCGATTGCACTCTTAAGCCTTCAACGAGTTTGGGAAGCCTTTTATTGCAACTCGGCTGCTCCATATTCTCGAGTTGCTTTGTTGGTTTTACTCAATGAGGCTTAAAACTAATGGGAACTTGCCAGTAGGCTATCATAATTGATGGTATATATACCAACACCGTAAATAATTATTCTGGGAAGTATAATGGACAAGTCAGCACAATCCACTGGAGACTGTGCTCTCGTTCAAATTCAATATTTAATGTAGACATCACAGTTCAAAGTAAAAATACCATTTTATATAGTTTAACATTATGAGGAGCTTTGAACAATTTCCCGCTACTTACTCTCTGAGGTTTCCCGTTCATACCAATCCAGAGGCGACTGTGTGCTCCGACAAATGTCTGTCTTGAAGCCTATGCTGGATGCTTGAGTGCACATTTCCTTGCGATGCGCTTTAGTGCCGCCCTTAATAGCTATCTCTCGCTCCATGCCATCGTTATCCTTTAAAGGACGGGCGGACTTTTCTGTCCTACAAGAGCCAAGTAAATTCTCGATAAAAAACGACGAGCCCCTGGATGTTGTGGAAGTATGTCGTTGTTGGGTTTTGTCATGCATTTCTCCTACAAATATACCAGTCACAGCAATAGCCGGGTGATTCGCGAATAGCCAACTTCTAAGCAAAAAGTAACGAATCCTTCCTCCCCGGATATTCTAGCTTAACCATCGCTTCAGCAGGACGAAATCCTTCGTGCGTCCACGGATCCAGTCCAGAGAGAAGCGGGGCTGTAGTAAAGGAAAACCCAAGTCAAGTAAAACGCTTAACGAGCGGAGGGCATTCTGCTATTGGACGAGCACAATAGCAAATGGGATTACTCGTGAAAGGGTATTACAGGCTCCAATTCGACTTCGCTTTTGATCGTGCCTCAGGGTCGGTGGAACCCCTGTCACAGAGGGCTTTATTTGGGTCAATTAGGGAGCAAATCAAAATACAGACAGTGGTTCAGCGCATCGCGTCAGCCGGGGATCTCGTAGAATCGGATGCTGCTCCGTCTATTGGTCGGATTGGTCGCTACATCACAACGACGTTACAGCAAACGCCACTGTTTGGCGATGAGACAGCCTTCCTCGGGACATCCCAGGATATGTTCTGTTTGCTTAATGCATTTAAATATGTCAAATAATGTGTTAAGCCACAGTTAAAAATATTTTTTTGGAGCTCATCTGTAAAACACCGAGCTTTATAAACCAATATTATTTAAGATGTTTACTGACCCATGAAATTCATTTTAAAATAGGCTGTTTTTCCGAGTAGGTTATTAACAGTAGGCTTAATTGTAATTAAAACGTGCCTGGCCCTGACAGCACACTAATTGGACAAATACGCTGTTGCATTTGGTTTTGTTTAAATCGGAGATTTGATATGTGGCATTTTCAAGCCTTGTCGTTATAAAATATAAAAACAGAACAGTTTGAAATAATTTAGATTTGGGGAAAAAACATTGATTAGCCTATTGATTATAAATATATTTTAGGACCCCAAACTGGCACGAAAAAGTAATATCGAGTTGTTTGGCCTTAAGAGCATGAAAAAAATCAGGCTATGTCAAATCTATTTCTTTTTCTTTAAAGGTGCAAATGGATAAGTGCTACCTGATTCTTAAAAACGAGCCTACTTTCATATGGTGTAACATATTTTTTCTCGCTTTAGTTATATTAAATATATTTATCTTAAACTTCACATGACAGATATCACATGATAGATATTATGCAGTTATTTGACTAAACATTTTACAGCATCGTTTGTGGATAGCAAAAAATAAAAATAAAATTGCCTACTGAATGAAAATAAAATATAATTATATAAAAAAAAAAGATTATTTTGTATTTATTATTATTATTGTTATTAATTTAATCTAAAATAGGCTATCTGTGATTTGACGTCTGTGATTGTTACCGTTTCTGAAGTGCAAATCCTGCGTGTTGACCAAATAACGTTCTGGTTTAAATCCCTAACATAAACTTGGACTATTTCAGTAATCATTTAGCGGATATACAAGCCTTAATCCTCTCCCGTACTTTTTAATAGCGAGAAATTGAGAACTGTAAATCATGTCGTTTGAAATGTGTTAAGAGAAGGAGGCTAAACACTTACAAATACGCATCCATATCATGTTTAGCCTAAATATATATTTTTCGATTCCAGATTTTTGAAAGTTAGTTTTTTCTTAAATGCAGAACAAAACAAAAAAATAATAAATAAATACAATTTGACAATATAATTGTTCATAAAACCCCTAGTAACAGTTACAAGCAATAAAGCAGTAATAACAAGAGAGAAAGTATGAAAAATAATAATAAGCACAAGAACGAAAGACCTTGAGGGTGAGACACTTCACTTTTTGAAAGTGAGCTTATGGACGATTTCATAAAATCTGTGACTTTTTATTTATTTATTTATTTATTTCTGCCTTATTCTGAGACCTGTTAAACTCATTTTATAATAACATTTTCAGTTTTCATATTTATTTCAGGAGTGTTTTTGTTTTCTTTATGCTTTTTTCTTAAAGACATACATTAAGTTAAATGTTAATAATAATAATATTAATAATACAAAAGCATTCAACCCAGAAATAAGATAGCGGTGCCAACCATTGCCTATTATGTCAGTTATAGTTTTAACTAGTTTAATTATACCTACATGACGAATTTATTTCGACAGATGGCCAAAAAACAAACAAAAAAAAAGTATAAAAAAAGTGTACATAAGCATTTAAAGATTTTCGTTTACATGGACACACAAGCCTGGCATTGTAGTTGTATAGTTCTAGTCCCTTAAATCGAAGCGCTAAATATTGTTTATTCATTAATGGTTTTGTTTTTTTGTTTTTTCTTCAAAAATTAGCTTTATAAAGAGCATGTTTTTAATTAGCTAAAATGGCCAAACTTTATATGCACTACTTTAAAAAAATGTCAACGGAGTGGCGTAGCCTATATTCCTGCTTGTCTTTTACAAACGCATATATATCGCAGAAATAAAAGCAGCTGTTGTGTTCGTTAACAGTTTATAGTCGTTGTAATGTTTCAGCAAAAAACACAGTCGAGTAAATGAAACAGCTTTTTTGGTTTTTAAATTATGTATTTTTCTTAATTATTCTTATTACTACTGGGAGATTATATTTAGTCCAATAGAAAGACTTAGACAATGTGCTTGTACAATGTGCTTGGCATGAAATCCCATGCAGCGGGCAACAACAGCAAAAGCAATATCAGAGGCACTTACTGTAATAAAATTGACTTCAAGTTTGAAAATCCACAGTGTGATACTTAACTGTACATTGATTTCTATTACTTTGTGTACAGTGATGTCTGTTTGCCTTTTAAACCTTAAACAAAAAAACTTTTTACGTCTCTTCTTTCCCTTCTTTTTGCTTCTTCTTTAGCTTGTGAGTGAGAGGCTGAGATTATTTAGCTCATGTTACTGTGTGTACTTCGGCACTCTCTCTGATATGGCACCAAGTCCGACCCCCTGTATGTGAGGGCAGACAGCCCCTGGCTTCATGGGCATGTAACCCTACTGATCCTTATCCAGACTGGCATGGCCTTTTCCCACTGGTGACCAGTATCAAGACCTTTAATGCTCTCCTCTCCCTCTCTTATTTCTCTCTCTTTTACATTTTCTTTCTTAATACACATTATCTTCCTTCCATTTATTTAACCCGTTGCCCTCGTTGTCATTCACTATATGTCACATTTCTTTCCCATCACATGAACTCATCCCTCCCCCATTTGTATCACATGGTGTAACCATGTTTCTTGTCTAGTATGGGACACAAAAGTAAACCAGGCCAAAGAAATTGTAATCAAAGAAAATGTACACTCTAAAAAGTGCCGGGTTATTTCTGGGTTTTTTGAGGTGTAAATACAAAGTTGTGTTGCTCGTGCTAGGTCAAATTAATTTTCACCACTGAAACACTGGGTTGTGTTATTTTAACAATGGTTTAATCGTTAAATAAACTGAAATATGTATTCGCACAAAGTGTGTGTGTGTGTGTGTGTGATTGGTTTCGTATTTGATTGGTTCATGTGATGCGAGAACGCATCTCTTGGCTCTTGGCCTGTTTACACCCTACACCTGGCCTGGGTACTTCATGCACTTTCTCAGAGTAGCTATATGCCTTCGGAAACGCTTCCGATGTGGATTTAAATCTGATCGCTCAAACCACTTCAAGATGTGTCTAGGATGGTTTACAGGTATGACATGTTACAGTAAGATATAACTGAGCTAATGCTAGACGCATCACCGCGGATTCAGGTGGCAAGACAACGGGCAAACTGCAGCACCTGAAACAAAGTCGCAGACCATTAACATTGTCTTCTTGGATCATGCTCATTATTTTTCCAGTGCTGATGCCGCTCTCTCTCCTGTTGCGAACTTCGATTTTGCAATTTGCTGATGATTAATCAATGGCAGCGCATATCTGTTGATTTAATTGACGTGGCCTCTGTTCATTTTGTATATAGCGCGAGAATTCAAGACCGGAGTTATATAAGTTTATTTTGGGGAGACACATTTATGCGGCCAAGTGTAAAAGGAAACGTTTTAACAAATCAGGGCTGCGTTTCCCAAAATCATCGTAAGCCTAAATTGATCGTAGCTCCATTGGTTTCATTGGGTCCACGATGTAGGCATACGATGCTTTTGGGAAACGCACCCCAGATTGATATCTGAAAAGAGAAAACGCATGTGCAAGTTCTGTGCTCCTAAGTGCACCCTTAAAGTACTGCCACACCCCTATTAGCATGTTCAGTTCTACCTCAGCTCTAAGCTCCAACT
>JAUCMU010000001.1:17637823-17660842 GCA_032275025.1 Enteromius treurensis
ACTGACAGCTCCAGCCCAAAATGTGCGTCGGCCCACCGGGCATTGCCCGGTATGCCCTATGGCCAGTCCAGGCCTGCCCGGACACCGTGCAGCCTGCTGGAGCTGACTGTGGCATGATGGTAAAGTTTAATATGAAACATACAAGTCATCTACGCACCGTTTAAGGAGTGGCGACTTTTGTTTATTGGAATGTTTTTTTGGCATTGCTATTCCCACTGCACTCATACTGATTGCAAGAGTAATTTCGTTGACAAGGGTTTTTCTTTACTTAATGTCATTTATCAACACATTTGTGTGTGTGAATAATAATCAATATTTGTGTATAATGCCTGGAATGGCAATATGACACCATCATATAAGACTCAATAATGATGGCGCATATACATTACAGTCCTAGTAATACAAGGTCATTTCAATAGCTCTTTGTTTGTTTGCAGCACAATAAACACTCATTCAGTCAGTTCAGTGACAAAATGAAAATATTATGCTAATTAACTGTTTCAAACACACAAGAGAAAAAGAGAGACAGACATCTGTATTTATTCAGAAGAGCTGTCTTTTGAAAGCAGCCCATTATTATTATAATTCATGAATACTATCAATCTTGTTCTGGATTTCACAGATTAAAGGAAATCCTTTTGTACATCACCTGATTTAGTCAATGAAAAGAAATCCTAAAATGCAGCCAGTGTGAGAGCAACCACACATTTGTGTTGTTTTCCTTTCTTTATTTTATATTTATTTGTTCAATATTAATGGGTGCAGTGTGAAACCAGCATTAGAGTGACAACTAGGAATATCCATCGGGCAAGTCCCCACAGACTCCTGATCCCTCAATGTAAAGCTCTGTGGAGCGTACGAATGAAGGTGCCGGTTCATCCCGCTGCGATCCCAGCATCTCTTTGGAAACAAGGCATTCAGATCCTCAACTATCTCGACGACTGGCTTATTCTAGCTCATTCGAGGGATCCGTTGAGCGAGCACAGGGTGCTCTAGCACCTCAGCCACCTAGGGCTTCGGGTCAACTAGAAGAAGAGCAAACTCTGCCTGCGCAAAGTATCTCTTTCCTTGGTATGGAACTGGACTCAGTCAACATGACCGCTCACGAATGGTCACGATCATAGCTGAAATGCCTGACGCTGAGCCGTCAGACATCAGTCCTGCTGAAATTATTTCAGAGACTCCTGGGGCATATGGCAGCCACGGTATTGCCGCTTGGTCTGTTGCATATGACACCACTTCAGCACTGGTCCCGAGAGTGTCGCCGCCTCCATATGCAGAGCTGCAGGTTGGGCGACACCCAACACTTTTGGAGTAGCTTTGAAAGTTCCCATTTCTAGCCACCCAGTTCTGGGTGCTCCGTCCCCAACTTGTGTATCCAGGCCCCCTGCTAGGCCCACTTCTGGCCCCCAGGACATTGGGTTGATCATGTTTGACATCTTCCGATCAGTCCCACCTACGCAGCCTGACCTTTCGTCTAAGCGGCCCATTCATGGCGCAGGCTGGGTTGTGGCACTTTCCATAGGTACCCCATAACGTCATAGGGACTGACTAAAAGGGAACTCCTTGGTTACGTATTTAACCCTCATTCCCCGAAGGAGGGAACGGAGACCTTACCTCAGCAACAACCTGATTGGTGAAGCGCGCCGCCATCTTATATAGCCGTAGGCACTGGGAGTGGCTTGGGTGCTCTTACCGGCCCATCCCGTTTGGATTGTTCTCAAAGACCAGAGTGGATTGGTCTCCCAGGCAAGACCCCATGACGTCAGTCAATGATGTAACGTCTCCTTTCCCTCCTTCAGGGAATGAGGGTTGCATACGTAACCAAGACATTTTCTCTTGTGCATCAAAGGTTACTGTGCTGCCCCCTGCTGCACAGGAGTGTTGGTAACGGCTCTTTAAATTGTACAGTTTTAAATCACTGAAGAATTCAAAATGGAAATGAAAACATTTATATATTGTGAGTCATTCCAAGGTGCTAAGACTTTCTTTGCCACATATCGAGAGCACTCAGCAGGAGTCAGACTGGCTATCATCACATCTCTACTGAAAAAAAAAAGTATCTTGGAAGAAAATGGACATTTAATTCTATCATGCAAATGTCAGTACAATTTGTTAAAATTATGTTTCTCATACTTTATAGCCTTTAATTCTGTCCAGACATGTAAAAAAGACTGTAAGAAGATCTTCCTCAATAATAAAGTGCAAGACATA
This sequence comes from Enteromius treurensis, assembly GCA_032275025.1. Lineage (NCBI taxonomy): Eukaryota > Metazoa > Chordata > Actinopteri > Cypriniformes > Cyprinidae > Enteromius > Enteromius treurensis. Next base: position 17,640,038 of record JAUCMU010000001.1, read on the forward strand.
CTCACTGCTGTTTTCTTTTAATTTTGAAATAGTAGTAGGCCTATTGCAAGTTTTATTCATACAAATAGCAGCATGCTCATTGAATGTTTAGATTTTAAATGTTATCATTAGATAATATCAGTAGCATCAGGTGATATTCCTTTACTGCTTCTTACAACATGCAAATTTATTTGAATAGGGTTTTTCTGTCTCTATATATCTGAAACCATATTGCCCCTGCCTACAGTCCTCTCGCATTTCTACCGCTTTGTGATTACACAGTATTGCACGTTAAGAGCCTGTGACACTGCTAATATTGCTTACGTTTATTTATTGCTTGAATTTTTCATTCTTTCTAAGCTTGAAAAGTGTCTGCCAAATGAATGTAAATTTATTTAAACTGTTCTGCGCTCGTACTACTTGTCAAAAAGGGTTAGTGCGATTTCTCACACATTGCATACAAGTGAAAAGAAAATGTGTTTTTTATAAAAAAACGTCAAGACGTTTATAGTACCGCTGTAAAGTATATTCCTATTCAAGTTAATACATTTGAAAAAGGAAGTATTATTTAACATACTGTATGGCGGACCTTGTATATAACGCTTCTGCAGAAAGACATAGCCTTTAATGGTTGAGGTAAAATAACATCAGTTAATTTTACAATAAATTTTGTGAGTGTAAATACTTATTTTTCCATAAAACAAGAGCCTGAAAAAAGTTTATACTCAATAGTTAATAGTTTCTGAAAAGTTACGCCCATACATGTCATGGGATGTAGGAATAAGGTGGTTTGAAACATTGTTTGGAGCAAGCTGATAAATCTAGAGCCATGAAATTTGCAATCTCATGCTGCCATATTCAACCACCTGTGGGCAAATCTTTGTGTACAGCTGAAAGCATTTACTGAACACTCTCTCCGGCTTTGTTTTTACAAGGACAGTAATTTACCACCTCCCTTTCTAGGCTCTTGCCTCCTCAATACACTCACTCGCTCGCATACCTCCCTCTTCGCCATGGCCAACATCTTGTTCCAAGCTTCCCCTGATCTGACACTTCCTCCTCTTCAGTCATGGAATGATGTCTTTAAATAACCCTTCCACTCAGTCTTGGCACATACATGTTCTCATAGGTGTAAATAGAGCCGCCGCTAATGTGTGTGCTTGCCGCAGGCACTGTGATTTCAAATATGCAGCTTTGTTGTTTCTGTGATTATAGAAAATGCATTAGTATAGGCTGAACTTGACATCTGCTTAGTTTCATCTGGCTGCCTATGGGAGCAATTTTGGGCGGACTAAATGAAGTACGCACACACAAGTGTGTTCCCACGATTTAACACACTGCGTTACTCACCTAAGCTTCTCTTGCTCACAGCTTCTCACTCTCTCACACACCTGATATTCTGTTACTCGAAGGTGTTGCTTGACACATTGTGGGATCTCTTTACAAAACACTGAACGTCATGCGGAAGACGTGTTTTCTTCCATAGATTATTCTTTGAAAAATCTGATTATATCATCCTTAGACTGTCTCAGATGACTTTGGTTTCTTGCGTAACAAGCTCTCAGATTTGATTAGAATGAATCTAACAATGTCTTCTCAGATTTTCTTTCCACTGCTCGTGGGACAGAAGGATCTCAGTGCAGTGCCCCTTTGATTGGACTGCTGCTCTGTCCCCTGCATTTCCAGCTCCTCTGGGCTTAGAGGAAGTCATTAGCCCACTTTAACTAGATACATGAAATTAAAGGGGAAGGATATCATGTTTTGGGGGTGTAATGTCAGATTGGAAATTAAATATGAGCATTTGTACAGTCTATTTGATTGATATCTGCGAAAACGAGCGCCGGTGACCAAAGTAATTGACGGTCAGAGTATCTTTCCTCTGACTCAGACTTTACTTATGGCACAATGGTAAAAAAAAGTCACTTTATTTATGACCATGTCTTTACACTGAAAGTGGCTAGGGCTGATTTAACACAGAATTTACACAGAAAAACACAGAAAAGTGCTTGAGTAAATCAATTGTGGCCATTACCGCTGTATCCCGACCTTGTCGTTTGAACTAAGGGATTATGATTAGCTATTTTTTTATCTGGTTAGGCTATTGCAATGATTATGGCTACAGAGGGAATGTGCTGAGAGACCAAAAAAATAAAATAAAATAAAAATTCACTATCACACTGAGAAAGAGAGACATGTGAAGATACAGTCCAATTTTCTTACTTGTTAGTATCACCTCCTGGTACGATTTTAAAGCAATATGACACAGATTCTGAATCTGTCAGTGTTTCAAACCATGTATCCTAATGAGGAGCTATTTCCACACTAATAATAAAATAAAATAATGACAGTTAATGACTACAAAAATTTCTTGAGATTCTTGCCTTTTTTTATTCTATGTTTAAAAGCAGTGAGATGTACAAATGTGTAGTTTTTAGAGGCTTTAAAGTAAGTATGGTGGCACAAAATAAAATGTGGTGATTGTGACGGAGGAGTGCGGATCCATCTGCGAGCTTTTATTTAGGGTTGTGGTAAAACAGGCAGGGTCAGAACACAGCAGACAGGTGTGGTGAAGGCAAGACATAAGAATAATCCAGAAGGGTAGAAAAGTTTGAGCGATCAGCAAACAACAATATCCAAAGAGCAAAGACAAAGAAAATAATCCAAAACCAGGTAGAGATCAGTACACGGGAACAATACACAAAAAACACAACTAGGAAGAACACAGGGGAAACACTTTGTAAAAGGAAACCACTCGGCGGTTTGACTAACGAACACAAACAACTTTTCACGATGAGAACTAACAAGGGGGCAGAGAAACACTAAAACATTGGGGAACACACGTCATAATAAGAGTTTTTATATAGCAAAATGCGGAAACAATGACATGGGTAACACACATAACTCTCCGGGTGGAGTGCCCTCTGGTGGAGCTCGAGGGTACTCTGACTGGTGATCGTAACAGTGATTTTTTTTTAAGCTAACTATAATGTATGGCAGAATTACACCCCAGCAGAGTAATAACATCATTCCTTGGTTGTATTGATGGAAGGGAGAGGTAGAGGGGGAGTTTTCAGGAGTGATGATATTACTGAGCCGAGGTCAAAGTGCTGCGAAGTGCTCTTCTGCCATACATTATAGTTATCTTTTTTTATCTTTTTTGAAAAAAAAGAAATTTTTCTCGCATCTGAAATTAATTCTGAGAATGTGTGGGGGGAAATGCATTAATAAGAGCAAAACTGTGAGGGGTAAGCTTGTGATATTGCTTGGATTGATAGTTCTGTGTTTTGAAAGTCATAAAACGTCTTTTACAATCTTTAAATGATGTTTCTTTTCTCTCTCTCTCTCTCTCTATGGGTTTGTTTTCTGTGATAAAACTTAAACGAGAACAGTGGAAACATGGCACAGAATCGGGCCAGATATGAGGAATGTCTTCTTTGCTGGATTTGTACGTGCGCACCTTTATGGATTTCTGCACTGATATGATCCCTGAGGCAAGACAGGAATAAAACCGAGGTTGTAAAACATTCCCTTTATTTTGTAGCCACCAGCTGTGCAATGCCACACTGTCTACCATGCATGCATATGAACCGTGACATAGGCGAGTAATTTCCCCACAAAATCTAACATTGCCAAGCTGCTTACCCTTAATTTAAAATATTTAATGATCGGTCCTACAAGCAGTTGTTGTTTCTTTCGTCTGCAGTTCTTTGTGACATTGAGCATGCAGAGAGAGTTCTAGCAATTTAAAACTCAAGCAGCATGTTACGAAGCACTAGAAGTTAACACCCACTCTTGCTTCTTACACAATCACCAACAGTGATTTTCTCTCCTGTAGTGTTCGTGAGGCAGTTTCGTGAGAGGTTCTGATCTACACGTTGACAAGTTACACAGATCAGAGAATCCCACAGCTTAGTAATGAGGGGGAGAAATTAGCAGGAGAGGAACGATTTCAGATTGGACTCTGTCATAATGTGCTGAGAGAGAGAGAGAGAGAGAGAGAGAGAGAGAAAGACAGACTAAGCTTTTCTCAGTTACAAAGTCTGCCTAAGCTCTCGGAAGATGTCAAGTGCTAGAAAGACGTTTTGTGCATGAGTTTGATGATATAAACAGAAAGTAGATCCTTATTTGGTTAGTTAGCATTTCATTGTTGTTCATATGATTTCAGTGTCTCGTCCATTTTGTTATGGTTTTAGTCGAAATTTTCAAATGCTAGATTTTATAAACAGTCCACTTGATCTTCAAACAGTTATTAAACATAACATATTTGTAAGTTTGGAAATGTAATTTGTTACACTCTTAAAATGTAACTTTGATTAGTTTTCTAAATTTCTATCGAATGTTTTCAACTGTTAATCATTTTCAAACATTTATAGCAGGCAAGGTTAACGGTAAAACTCAAGACTGATTACTGTTAGACTTTCAAGATACTTCATGGCTTGAATTAAGATTATAACATTTAAATTTTGAAGCACAGCCATTATAAAATCAGACTTTAACACCTCTACTTTACTTTGAGATCGTTCTGAGATTACAGTAAATGCAGATTTAACATCCTTACAAGACATTGCTTGTTTGGTTGTGCTTTATTTACATGTACTGACAGTGTGCTTACCTTTGAAAGTACTGTATAAGGTAAGGTTTAGAGGTTGGTTCAGGGTTAGTACCTTACAGGACTGTAAAATAAAGTGCTACCCATAGCTTAATAGCTATGATATTGTTTTTGAGAGCAAATCTTTATATAGCAGGTAACACCGGCATCTAGCAAAGCTTTGGAAAAACTGTTCATCTTGAAAAAATAAAGCATGTATATGAACCCAAACAGAAAATAAAACAGTCATCAAGTATGCATGTGACCTATTCATTTCCCTAAATTCCTGCAACATTGATGTCTTATATTTTAAAGCAGTCAGTGCAGTTTGGGAAATGAATCAATTAAGTGTGTGTGTGTGTGTGTGTGAAATTATTCGGATAAAGTTATTTGTTAACATTTTCATAAGTAAAATTATCCAGTTCCGTTACATGCAATTAGTTACTCCCCAACACTGTTTGTGAGTATGTGTTTGTGCATGTATATGTACATTTCTAAATCCACACCTTTGCAGACATGACGGTTGTGGGGAAGGAATATGCCGTCTTTCAAATGTATCATGACATTTCATGAAAAAAAAAAAAAATCAGTTCTTCAGGGGCTCTCTATTACAGATCTTTAAGGTTTTTTATTTAAAGCCAGTTGGTTTCTTTGCAGCAAGTTTGTGATCCCTGAAGCAAAGATGGCAAAGCGTTTTTCTTTTTTTCTATGCCACTTTAGCTATCAGAATCCCCTCCTGCAGAGTTTAATTCTAACTTAGCTAATCAAGTATTCATGCAGAATTGAAAATTCCATCAGGTGTTGAAGCTAAAATCAGGATGGCAGGATTCTGGGATCATCTATGTTTTATATTTCTCCCATTGCATATACAGTTTCAAAAACGCTTGTGTATTCAGAGGGCATCAGTTCACATCATTCTAGAGTTCTAGGATCATAAATCTCTGTGCCGAGCTCTAGATTTTGCCATATCTTGGATCCTTTGACAAAGGTTTCTGCATTCTTTTCTGTATTATGCTTTAGGAGAAAATACATTTGTGCACCTGCGGATAAAAAAATAAAAAAAAATGTTTTCAGTAATCATCAAGTCTGTCATTACGCCTGCTGAGCCTTTGAGGGCTACTGGGTATGAAAGGATGAGTAACTGTTTCAGTGTTTTTTCCCCTATAATCTCTCAAGCTTTAAGGTGCTAATGGTAATATTTGTACTGAAAAAATGGCTTAATAATAATGATTCACACACACACCTGTGACGCCCCCGCTCAGAGACACACACATACAAGCTTTATGGCATTAATTGTGTTCTAAGCTTGATAAACCCTCTGCCATGTTGGCTAAACCACATTCTCCATTTTGGTAAAACATCCTTGATTAGATGCGAGCACAAACAGAAAATGATTAATGACCTTAAAAATAGAGGGTTAAAAAACACACAATACCATTCAAAAGAGGATTTTTAAAAATAAATGAATACGCTTATTAATCAAAGATGCAAATGGAGCAAAAGTGTAAATATAATACTAAGAACCACACCTCAGAGAAGCAGCACTTACTTTAAAAAAAAAAAAAAAAAAAAATTGTAAAAATCTATTTTCTACAGTATGTTATGTTCCATATTGAGTGTAAACTGCTTCCTGAATCAACATATTTATGGTTTGTTAAAATTCTGAGCGTCCTTTGTAAGTGGCTGTGTATGGGTTCTTAACAGTCTAATGACGGCTCATTTTAGAGAGACTAGTCTTTGAAAATATCCTGCCATTAATCACAGGGTTTTTAGGCTTTTGCTTTCTTTTTGAGTCCCATGAATCAGTCAAGTTTGGTGACAAAACAATTCATCACACTAGTCTCTATAGCAACAATCATACTAGGTTCACTAGGCTTGGTTTGATTTCCAAGCATTTTCTTCAGCTGACATGATGTCATTACCGATTTAATGTCGAAATATTAATGCACATTTATGCATGCAGTGGACAGTTTCATCCAAAGCAATTTATATTGCTATGTCATGCATTCCCTGGGAATCAAGCCCATGACCTTGGCATTGCTAGTGACAAAGCTCTACTGTTTAAAAGGCTCAATGTTAAAGTTGCTGACAGTATAAATATTTGTTGTTGTGTTAATTTCTAACAAAATGTCAACATAAGAATTTCTAGTATCACACTGTGAGTATTTTGTTAGGTACATTTGAGGAAATTAAGTGCTACATAGGATCACTACATCACTTATCAAATATAATTGAAAACAGTGAAACGATAGGAGAGAGTGGTCTGTTATTCAGCGAGGTCGAAGAGCCATTCAAACTGAAAGGCCATAAATACTCAAGCATCCTTTACTTAACCTGGCATGAAGATATGTATCTCTGACCTTACAGCAAACTGAACCTTGCAAAATGGGCAGCAAGAGACACTGCTAGGGTCAGCTAAGGTTAAGACTTTAGACATAATCAATAGTAAGAGAGGTTTGCAATATACTATATGCAGTCCATTTTAAAATAATTTAATTGATATGTGAAGTGTAAATAAAGGTAGCTTGGAACCAAATGCAAATATATACAAATAGCAACTTGTTTGCACTAAGTGCAAATAGACAGATGGATTGCTCAGACAAAAGCATCAGCTAGACAAAACCAACACAAGGTTATTCAGTCTCAGATGAAGAAATGCAATACACCATCAGAGTAGTTTTATTGAATAATGGAAAAGGATAATTGAAGTCACAACAGAGCAAATAAGTCTGTATAGAGTTAATTATTTTAGATTTTTTTGACATATGGCAGTTCTAATTTCCAGGCAAGAAGGCAGAAATGCTTTAGGCTTTGTGTACTCATTCCCAGCACTGCCACTGGTATAAGGAGAATCAAATCATTCACATCGGTCAAAGGCTTTCCCCTCTGATCCTCCTAAAGCTTGGACTGCACTAACAGTAACACAGCACCAAAGGCACAGCAATCCTTTCCTTTCCTTGATTTTGACAAAACATTCAGAGCCCAGAACAAATCAATAGATTCTGCATAATATTCAGAAAGGCTTGAAGGTGTGTTGTTTTCTATCTAAACTAATCTCAGCCACATAACATTAAGCAAAGCTTTTGTCACTGAATGTTTTAGTAATCTGTTTGTGGTGGAACATGATGCCTTTTTTCTTCTGACATAATGAGTTTGAATCAATTACAAGTATTTTCAAGAAAGCTTACAGCATCAATTCAATCTGGTCTGTATGATGCCGAAACAAATCGCGCAGCATTGGTTTGGAAATCATTTTATCCACTTTCAAAAAATGTAACACCCCCAGACCTGCAATTACAAAATATAAAACTTGACACTTCTATCACCAAGACATCCTTCCAGAGGGTGAATAACGAGTGAATGTATGCCATTTTGAATTTGTAAGTATGTCAAACTCAATTTATTTTCCACATATATCTGGTCCAAGAGGCACCCATCATCCAGCAGGCTCAAAAAATGAGGAGAAGACTGCTTTAATTGCACTACTTATGCTCTGACTGGCAGTGAATTTCACAGCCTTTATCTCTCTTGGACTCATAGGGTGAGCATTGGTGTTAAATATCTCATGGAGCTTCGGTCTAGGTGACAGATTCCTTCTTCATTCCTCTTTTACAAAAATCTTTGAATGAAACTCTTCAGTTCTGAACCGGTTCTCTGACAAACAGTGTTTTCTTTAGCTTTAGAATCAGCTTTAGATACTCAATCAATCTTTAGAATGCAATCAATTTGTTTATTATCTCATAAAAATAGCATAGCATTTGAAATATTTTGAACATGAAGGTAGGGGTGGGGTACGTTATGAGGTTAGAAAATAGTTTGAGTAGCCTATAAACAATTCAAAAGTGCACCCAATGCCACTAAACAGTCAACCCTAAGGACTTATGTAACCTCGTTTAAAACAATACTTACAAGCCAGAACCCCTTTTTCTCTGTGATCAGACAAAGTCAGCAGCTGCTTCTGTTCTATTTGAATCTTACAAGCAGAGATGCTGTGAACTGAAAGCTGTGACCCCCAGAATATATTTATCATGTCTCCTTGAAAACACAAAAGAATATTTTCTAAATTCATCTGTATACAAAATCTGGTTTCTGAATTACCCTGATATAGACATCCAGTCTCACCCAGGACCATAGATTTTTTAAATATTATGAATATTTGACAGTACCTAAATATTGCATTTTCTTGATATTTCCTATGATATTCTTTAAAAAAGTAAAGGTGTGCAATCTTTCGTTTTTTTTCCCCCTTATTGTGCAACTGTGCTAACAGTAAATGTTGAACTAACAGTAATGTGCAGCACTGCATAGTCATCTGAGTCACGTTGAAGCATCAATGAGAAAATCACTCCAACTGTTACAAACAGTCCGGAACAATTAGATTCAATTAGTTCAAAATCTCCCTTTATTTTGTTCTGTTCTGAGCTGAATGGAGTATCGTACCTGAAAAATGACAAAACCTCAAAACAATATTTAATCACAGTCATTTCTAATTATGACAAACCCATGTTAGAGAAATGAAGAGTAAAATATAAAGCCTAGACTCACAGTAAAAAGCGAATCCAAGAGAAGTACAATCCATTTATTTGTTCATTTTTGTTTGATCATCAGCTGTGCTTGTAGTGACCTGTCAGTCATTTTGGAGATATCACAAGTATATGGAATAGAAAAGGAGAGAAGCCCAACATCCATAAAGACAGATGTTTCATAATATACAAAAACAACCAAAAAAAAGTTGTTTTGCTTTTAAAAATGTACAACAGCCTTATATATTATATTTGCATTATATCACTATGATATTTTGAACAAATGGGATACACTGTACAAGCATAGCCACAAAGCTTAAATAGTTTATAATCTGATAAATAAATCCTGTAGATAAATAAATGTATCATTATTTATCATCATCTTCAACGCAAAATCACTTACAGTTTCTGTTTAACTCTCCACCTCTTCTGTTTACTTTTTATGGCATGTTAGAGAGCAGCAGTACAGTGATTCATTTCACTGAAGGACAGTTAAGAACAGTTTGTAATAGAGCTCTGTTCAGTCAGGACTTTGCACTCTTAGGACGAACAACGCAATACCCAAGCACATCAGGGCAACACTATTCTTCTATCTGTCATCCGGTGACAACCTTCTCATACTCCATAATCAACACTGTCCGTTTTGTATCTTTCCGCTGGAAAGAAACAGTACACTTTTTGGTAATTCACTTCCCTTTTTTGTGACCATATAAAAGTAGACAGCCTTTCATGTTACATAGCTCTCTATTCACAATGACACAAGCCATATGTGCAAACTCATCATAAAAATATCTCTTGATAACTTCAGAGTGCCTGCAGCCATAATAAAGAGAAGCCTGTTTCCTCTAATGCAGTGCAGTGCTTCCCGATTCAGGTGGGTTTTCTTTTTTTTTTTTTTAAGCATCTTTAGCTTATGGTACCACCAGCATCTGTTGTCCTCACAGACTCATGAAGAGCATTACACAACAAAGTAGGGAAAAAAACATTAATGTCATTGTTGTGTACAGATTGTCAATGCAAAGAGAGAGAGGCAGTGGTGTTTCTGAAAACGTCTCTTCCTTGTAAACCTCCTGTAAATGGCACTGGATGCTGCAAATAGCTGCCCATGTCCTCTAAAAAGACCTCTTCCAGGACTTGCACAGGATCTTCTGAAAAGCTCTCCGGAAGTCCTGGTTGAAGATGGTGTAGATGACGGGATTGAGGGAGCTGTTGCAGTATCCGATCCAGAAGAAAAACTTGAAAAGGGTGTCAGGGATGGCGCAGGGCTCCCGGCAGATCCCATACAGGCTGTAGCTGAAGAAGAACGGAAACCAGCAGACCACGAACACCCCCATGACCACGGCCAGCACAAAGGTGAACCGCTTCTCTCGTGCCTGGGAGATTTTTTTTCTTGAAATGGTGTTTCTCCTTTTCCTGCGGGAGGAAAACAAGTCCAGGGACTTGCTGCTGGCTCGGGACTTCCGGCTGGAATGCTTGGAGCTGGAGCTGTTCTTGCGGCTGGACCGGCGGTCTTTACGTGAGGGCGCCGTCTCGTTTTGCGGCCGCTTGGCCTTCTCATCAGATGAGCTGCTGTCCTCCAGCTCGGCATCTGGGTCATCCTCGCCTGTTTTGAGCTCCCCTGGGTGCGGCGAGGCACAGTGCCCGTTTTCCCGCCTGGAATCCTCACGGCTCAAGCCGTTCTCCAGCCGTGGCGTTCCTGGTCCTCCATCCGGATCGCGCCGCTTTTCAGACATATTTCGGGTCCTCGTCTTAGCCACCTGGTAGATTCGAATGTAAACAAGGATCATGATGACACACGGGGCAAAGAACGACCCGATGCTGGAGTACAGGATGTACCACGTGTGGTCGTTCAGCTGGCATTGTGGTTCGCTGCTGTCACCCTCATTATTCCGGTCCATGGAGATGAGCGGTGGGAAGGAGATTACAGCAGCGATCAACCACACCACCACAATCATGCCCTTTACCCTGCGAGGCGTCCGCTTCAAGTTATACTCGACTGCCTGTGTTACAGACCAGTACCTGTCCAGACTTATGGCACACAGGTGAACAATAGAAGATGTGCAGAAAAGAACATCTAGCGCCAGATAGATGTCGCACCAAACTTTCCCAAAAAACCAGTAGCCCATTAATTCATTGGCCAGAGAGAAAGGGATTATCAGGGTGGCCACCAGAATGTCCGCACTGGCCAGAGACACAAGAAAAAGGTTTTGCGGTGGCTTGAGCGCTCTGCTCGTTAAAACGGCTATAACGACCAGCACGTTCCCCACTATCGTAAACAAGATGAGGAAGCTCACCAGCCCCGCGAGCCCTATAATGGTTGCCGGAGAATAGCGACTTGTAGAATTCCCAGAGGATGTTAAACCAATGCCAATGTAAGTGTCCTCTTCGCTTGCAAAGCTTAAGTTATGCATATTGATTAAGAAAAAGCTCTGCTGTCCAAGAAATCGTACACGCGCGTCTTTGCGAATATTTCAGTTTTTTAATGCCCCTACAAGTTATGTGCAGGTTCCTCTGTTTCTTCTTACCTTGTGTTCTTATTTTAATCCCGTTCGCGTCCTTTTCTTTTCCGCACAATTCCTCTTACGGCTCATTTGGTTGCGGCTTTGAAAAAGACACCCATCCCGTGGTGAGTTTAAAGTAAGCATCACCGTCTCTTACATCCGTGCGACCTGCTCGTCCTCTCGCGGGCGTCTCTCTCAGCATCCACCCGAGCGAAACACCGCCGGGACTCAACCATCCACGTGCTGACAGCATTAAACTGATGGAGCGCCGCCCCGCCCCTGGAGAGAACTACTGCCAGCTGAAGTACCCTTCCACCGTTTAGCCTCGTTCTCTATGTTACAGTGAACATTTTTACACAGCGAGATTTTATGCTTTTCAGTATTCCATCATTACGCGTCTCTAAACAGAGAGCTATAACTTGGGCAAGCATGCGATAGGCATTACGCGTTATGTACGCTAACGTCACTCTGAAAGGAAAATAATGCATATATTTTATTTTATTGCACTAGGCGTTGTCAGGAGTAACGTTGTTAAAAGGTGGAAAAGGACCGTGAACTGTGAAGGAACTATGGCTTTCGGCATCTTTGCTCGCTGGGTGTCACTGTCGTAACAATGCCATTGTGGCTTTGAATAATGTGAAACCCCGTCAAATTCAATATACGCATCTAGGCTACTGTCCGCATCATCTATTTGAACTTGGCTTTATTTTTTATTAGCTTTGGTATTATTTTGACAAGTAAGTGTTGAATTGTAATCTACTGATCTCAAAACAGATTATCAATGCAGCTTTGCCACAAACATTTTAGCATATTTTTAAATAAATATTTAACCACAAAGTGCTTTTTTTTTTTAAACAAATGTGTCTTATCTAGACTAACCTTTGGTTTTAGTTAATTGTCCTTCATAATTAGGTTGAAATAAAATATTTAATTGGCATCTGTACTCGTTTTAATATATACAGTAGTACAAATGATTTGATTTTTTTGTTTTATTTTGTAAATTATGTTTAAAGCAGGATATAAAATGAGACTTTCCTATAGTATTAAAATGAGATTAGTCTAAATGCCATTTTTTTCTTATATAGCAAGTTGGCTTTATTGTTTACTGTACTAGAGCGCATTCATTGTGTGTGTGTGTGTGTGTGTGTGTGTGTGTGAGAGAGAGAGAGAGAGAGAGAGAGAGAGAGAGAGCACTTGCAATTTGTCAACATACTGTAAAGCAAGATAGACTGCAATGGAGAGGAACTAATCAATGATTTTGTGAAAAGCCCATCAGAGAGGTCAAAGAGGTGGTCATGGTTCCTGTTAAAAAGGGGGACACCTGAGAGAGAGAAGGCAGGAAACTCACCAATAATGTCCAAATAATGTTCAAATAAAGCCCAGGCCATTTATTATAAAAGTGTGACGTGGCAGACGCTGCTAAATTATACCCCGATCTGAAAAGTTCAAGTTCATTCATACTGTTAGAGCATGTTTTTTGTTTAGTTTCTTTCTTTTTTTAAAGAGCCAGTACATTGTTGCTATGGTAAATGGTATGTGTAAATCTATGCAGGCACATAAAGTAATTAGGCAACTGTCTGAATAGTGTAAAATCTTTGTTGATCCCACTAACATTTGATTTATGTCAGTTTTAGTTTTTGTTAATATAGACTGAATGTTGTAAGATGTTTTCCCAAATCAAATATCAAACAAGAAACATGCATGGTTTGCTGTTAAATTAAATAATTTTGCTGATCAAATCAAATGTTCTCATTAAATGTCACAATGAAATGTTTTTAAAAAGTGGTTGTGTGAAAGGTAAAATGTACTTAACAGCCCCACTAAAAGCATCTAGCTTAATATGTACTAATCTGCATACTTTAAAATTGGCACAGTGTGCAACAGGTATTGTTCTCTTTTATTGCACATTGCTTGTAAGTCTCTTTGTTTAAGAGCATCTGCTGAATGATAAAAATGCAAATTATAGAATTAAAATGGATGACATGTTGCCAATTTGAACTTTTTTGTAGGCTGTATTTCATCTTTTTTTTATGAATATTCTAAATAATAAATGTAAATAACACCATATCTACCATATATATGGTAAATCAGTGGTCGAGACGATTGATGGTCTTTTCTGACCTATAGGGGTCCCCAGTAAAATACTGTTCTTGACATTTAATTTTTTTTAATCTTACCAGTCATCTAGCAGATGGTAGTCAGTGAAAAAAAACGATATTTCTTTATTTGACATCACAAATTAAATCTTCTAATGAGGTTAGCATGTGATATATTTGCTCAGCTTGAAGTGAAATTACTCTACTACTGAAAGAAAATTAGTTTAACTCATTCATAGCACTGATGCTTCAAAGAGTCTTATTGAGTAGTCCTTGTCACATGTCTGCAATATTAAGTTGCAGCCAAACTACAGATTTATATTACATAACCCAGATATATGTTTGCAAATCTCAAAAGTTAATTCTTATTTAAACTTTGGTGACATTAAGTAATGCTTTAAATGCAGACTGAGTGACAGCTGCTATTTAATTTTAGTGATGAGTTGGAGGATTGGATTACTGTATAATATGTTGAGACTGATTTTGTGATTTTATTTGATCAATTAAAAAAGTAATAATATTTTTTCCCTTAGTCAGTTCATAATGCAAACGTTTCTTTCTTGTTAAAATGACATGTATTGCACTTATTGTAAAGTATATTTGGCATCATTTTATTGGGTTTAAATGAAATAAAAAATCTGGAATTAAACTGGAAATTAAAAAACATATTTTATACAATCCTTGATAAAAGACACACACACACACACACACTCACAGTAATTAATAAATATAGATTTTTTTTTGAGAGCTCAGCATGTCTTCTCGTCAGTTGTTCTAAGTTTTGTTTATGGGCGCTTGAGGTAGAATTGTGTGGGGCTGTATGTTTGCATATCCATTCATGTTGTTGAATACCTAGTGACACATCACATTTGTGTTTGCTGAACGGATTTATGTGTATGAGTGTGTGAACAATCGATTTTGTGCTACACACCTGTCTGACTGCGTTGGCTTCCTCTTGCTCTGTTTCTGTTGTGAGTTGTTTGCGTGTGTAGGTGGGATGGCGGGTGGGCCTACGATTCAATGCTGTTAAGAACAGCAGAAGTTGACCCTCCGGCTCTGCTCTTCTCAAAGCTGATTTGTATTGAGTCTCCCTGGCTTGTGATCATTAAAGGTTCCCCTAGGGCCACACTTGTGTCTGTTTAATTGAAGTGTGTGTGTGTGTGTGAGTGATCCATATCATTACCTTGAGTTGATCCGTCCTTTCTTCCCTCGCCCCGTGTTTCATTTACACGTGAGTTATACAAATGTAAAATCATGTAGAGCGTAAAAAAGGCACAGTTTTAGTAAATGAACAGTCTTGTAGAAATCTGAGATAGCATGTGTGGTTGCTGTTCACATTTTCTTTTCTTTTTGACAACATTTTGCAGTAATAGAAAAATGGATCTGAGGATCTAATCGATCGATTGATTGATTCATCCATTCATTCATTTAAATTCATTTAATTGTATTTATCTTCTTTTTTTGAAAGAGATTTACACTGAACTAATCAAAAGTTCATGACACTGAAAACTGAATTGCTTGTTGCTGCTAAAATTCAGCTTCTTTCATCACAGGAATACGTTTTAAATTAAAGCTGTAAGTAGCTTTGAAGGGGCCCTCGCACCCGGACTCACCATCCCTGGTGATTTTACATGGTAAATATAGGAGGAATATGTTAAAACCAATTATATTTGGTTAACTTCCTGCTGCCAGCTGGTGGCGCTATGATTAGAATTTGGCCTTTAGATGTCTATAGGGCTATCAAACATGTAAAGTCTAGCACAGAGTGCACATTGCATGTTTAAGTTAGTGTAAAAACAAGTCATTTCCTGTTTGCAGATGATAGCTTTCGATAACTGAATATGGGTATGTAGATCTGTTCGGGCCAGGAGTCTTATCAAACGTTTCCAAAGTTTGGAGCGGGTCGGACATTGTATGTCTGAGTTATAGCACCACCTATAAAATTTCATACATGTCACATACTAATACCTACAAAATGTCTTCCGGTATGAATAACAGGAATGAAAATTACAGGCTGTTGTGTTTCGGACTTCATACCGGAAGACCTTTTGTATTTGTATGTTACATGTATGAAATTTTATAATTTTCCCACTCCCACTACTGAAACCCATTTCAGATGGACATTTTCACCACTTTTGGCCCATGTGTAGTGTTTTATGAGTTTTCAAATATGTGATACATTTTGGAGATGAAGAAGAAGAAACCAAGTCATTTCAATAGGGTCCTCGCACCAATTTTGCTCCTACCCTAAAAATATATATTTAAATAGAAAAAAGGAAATGACTGAAAATGAGGAAACTATAAAAAAAGGGGTACAAGTGAGAAAGGCAAGTAGAAACATTGCCTGGGTTTTAAGTAAAGGGTAACACATATGAAGATTGATTGAAAGTTCATTCTTGCAACACTGTGATTGCATGTCACAGTAACTGATGGCAGCTACAGAGGCAAGTGTAAGGGAGTGTGTGTGTGTGTTCATAGCCCCACACAATTGGATGCCACGAGACACTGTGGCGGGTTTGATTTTAATTCCCTAGTCAACGGGTGCACAGGGTGAATTGTAATTGCCCTCAACAGCAGTACTTGATACAATAGAATTTCATTGCAGCAATCACAGAATTATTTATATCCTGCAGTTTACACTTCATCCACAGCAGCAGTAAATGCAAGTAATGTAATGTAATGTAATGTAAGTACAGTAAATGAAGTCACTCCTAAAGGAATTAGTGAGGGAACAATGTGAGCTGAAGTATTGTTTCAGAAAATCTCTAGGGTATATTGTGCCTCCCATGAAAATGCGGTACAGGGCAGACCTAATAACATTATTGACAATTATTGACCTTGCTGCGGATCACTGCTGGACACATTTTGATACAGGTGAGACTGGCTGTTAATAAGCTAAATCAGCTGAGACAGATGGCTGATGTGAGTTAGAGAGAAGGAGAGATCCTTAAACAATATGTTTCTTTCAATTTGGCATGGTTTTCATTATTTTCAATACGATTGTCATTACAGTGAAATAATGATGCAAAATAATGATAAAATATAGATACTTTTTTTTTGTTTAAATAATTTATATCATGATATATTGCTATTAAGTTAACCTGATTTTTAATAAAAATGTACAATATTTCATTTGTTAACATTAGTTAACACAAACTACTTCTAAATTTATATCTTAATGTTAATTAACTAGCATTTACCAATGCAATATTAAAATCAAAAGCTGTATTAAGTTAATATTATTTAATATTATATAACTTGATCTAACAACACACATTTGCAATTTTATTAACTAATGGTAACAAAAATGAATAATGTAATAAATGTATTTATTATTGTTCATTTATGTCATCCATTAACTCATGTTACCTAATAGGACCTAATTTTAAAAAGTAATTTAGTATTTATATATGATGATATATAATACATATGTTAATTTTATGATCTTCCATTTTTATATATTATTTTTGCTATCTTTTTTTTATTTTGTGGTGAATTATGAACTTAACACCCTGGATAATATACATTTTAAACTGCTCCTGCCGTGAATTTACACTTTTTCTTTTCTTTTTTTACTGTATTTAATCAGTTTTGCTATTAGCAATAACATAAACAGCATGAGTTATATATATTATAATTAGGTTTGACCATTTTGCCAAGTGGCACCATCAAGCGTGTGTTGTAAAACTTTTTACCAAGAAGTTGTGTTTTGTGTGTTCATTAGAACTGGACACAACTAATCATTTCTCTAACTGACCAATTCCAGTCTCTTTGCAAACCGCACTGACTGTTGCAATTTGGAAAAAACAACAACTGCTCCTTCATACACTCAGACTTTCCCCACCCTTGGCAGACGATCTCATTTTCAGTTTTCAAATGCTTAAATTATGGATCCGGGTCCCCCTCACTTCTCCAGTCCATTTTACATGGGCAGTCACAGATGAAACTCTTCAGGATACACAGCTTGCCTGGAAGTTAATAGACATTCCCCTACTGAGACCGCTGTCTCTCATAGCAAGTCTATTATATACTGCACAAAACCTCCCACCTGGATACTCACTAAGACATCTCTGCTGTTGTTTTGAAGGACATATTATTTTTCCAAAATCAGAAATTTCATGTGAATGAAATGCATGCATATTGTTAACCTAATGCACGATAAGGAGCAGTAAGAACGAGCCGAGATGAAAGCAGCAGGGTAGAAGTAGGGGTAGATAAGAATAACCAGTTCATTAGAATGCTCTGGAGGACTGACAAGGGCAATGTGTGAAAAAGAGAGGCCTTTTAATGATGGAGAGAGCAAGCATGGAATCAGACCCATGTGTGAGTTTGTGCTTTCTTTCTTTTTCCAGCTAGGTAATGGGTGATGACAGCACAGACGATGAAAGAGAAGATGGGAGAGAGGAAGAGAGTAATAATGTCAAAGGGAGCAATTTTGCATGTTCCCATAGGGACTCGTAACTTGGGTCTAACAAATTCCATAAAACTTCCAGTACAGATTTTTTTTTATTGCACCTTTATGCCAGACTAAAAGGAAATTAAATTAAATAAATTAAATAATTAAATAAATTAAATAATTAATATATGTCAATATTTCTGATGCATACATTTGAATCTTTTGATTCTTTTTTTATTGTCCAAAGTCATGTCTGTGTTTAATTGCACATCAAAAACAAGCAGTTAATTCACTGATATAATTAAGAATATAATTATAGGAAGTCACAGATGGGAATCAGAGGGACCTTTTCTGGTTATTTTAAGTCCTCACCATGTTAGCGACATGGAGTTGATTGGAAAGCACCAGACTCAGTGTGACTTTGCCTCGGGTTTGCTGGCTGATAATTTGAAGTGGTTGATTGCTGATCTTCCTGCAGCTAGAATATTTATTGGCAAATTCATGACATATTCTGGACTGATGCTTAGGATCAGGATTCAGTGTGCGGTAACTGAAAAACATGTCACATATTTCACAGCCTCCTTTGATCACATTTACCAAGGGTGCCGATATTTTTGGCCATGACTGTATATTGCAATGCAATGACAATTGCCATAGCAAATATGTCTCCCGCCATATTACAATAACTCCGAATCTGAAATGCATCCCGTTTATTGTAATAAATTGTAATAAATATTATTTCATTCTACCATAAATATTGCTGCCCTGCCATCTGGATATTATAAAATAATAAATAATATAATAAATAAATTCTGCATCCACATCAGCAAAAGCCAAATCAAAAAAATTCAAAAAGCCTGTTATACTTCTAATTTGTCAGTTTGTAAATAAGGTTGTCTTGATCCCAGTGATTGTGTGAGCCGTTTTACTGACTTTGTGAACACTGACAGAGCCTGAATGTTATATGCATGAGCTGTTCTGTGGAGAAGTTCATCATGTTACTCACGCTTCCTCTCCTTATTGTTCAGATCAATACCCACAGTTTTTCATCACGCTCAGCTTATACTAACCCTTTCATAACCCTCCAACTTCTTTAAAAGCAAAGACAGGACTGCTGTTTATATTGCATGTGCTCGCTGCTGAAATTGCAGCACTTTAACTCCGATGCTTAAGCACCTACTTGAATCTGCTTGATCTGAGTCGAGTGTTTGTTATTGCTGCATGACAAAATGCTTCTTGGAGTCTGTTGTTTTCACTCAGAGAGGTTTAAGAATGTTACTGGAGTATATGTGTGGTGTTGCATTACACCCCAAACGATCCCTGATTTCTAAATAGGATGTAAATTTTTATTTGTTGTTCAAAAACATGCCATCATGCAAATCTTAAAGGATGATATGGTGGGATTTCAAATGTCCCTTTCTCTTTAGAGTGTTACAAGCTCTTGGTGCATAAAGAAGATCTGTAAAGTTTCAAAAACTAAAGTCTCAAAACCAAAGAGATTCTTTATAAAAGTTTAAACATGCCCCCAATTTGTGATATCACAAAGTGGGGCGTGCTTTCATAACACCTGCCAAATGTTTACACAAAGATGCAATGCGACGTGTGAAAAGACAGTACTCCGTCATGATAATCAGTCATTAGTTCCTCCACTGGATGCAGCAAATGCCTTGTTTGTAATGTGTTTTATTGTCTTGGTGTCATGGCGCCGGGACATGGCATCATGTTATGATAAGGGGAGTAACGTTTCCACCAAAAGGTTCAAATAGACCCGTTTCAGGAGGCGGGGCTTAGAGGAGAAACAAAAATGTACAGTATGTGACAAATAATGGGTTTTTTAAAAACTTAAACTATTTAAACACATTACATAACACCAAATAACTAATGTGCTTTTTAGCAACATCATACGACCTTGTTAAATAAATAGTTTACCCCAAACTATTTGTATCTTCATTGAAACAGATTTGGAGAAATTTAGTGTTGTATCTCTTGCTCACCATGATCATTAGCAGTGAATGGATGCCATGAGAATAAGAGTCAAACAATGCATCCAATTTCACTACATTTACTTTCTAATCCACATATCTTGTGTTGCATGAAGCTGCGTGTTTCAAAGAAACAGATACATTTTTTAAATATTTGAACTTCAAACTGTTGTTTGGAGGAAATATGAATGCAGAGGATTCGTTGGTGAGTAGGTTATGCAATGCTAATTTTTCCCAAACTGTTCCTATGAAGAACACACATATCTACATCTTGGATGGCCTTAGGGTGAGTAAAATTTGAGCAGATTTTCATATTTGGGGTGAACTGTTCCTTTAAATACACAAAACAGACAGGTGGTATGACTCAAACATATGTGTACTCTTATGCTCTTCCAGTCTTACATCCCAGGTGGTGGGAGTGGAGAATGTAAAATATGGAAAAGAGGGTCAAGGATATGCCACTTTACTATTTCCTTTGCTGTCACTGTTGTCAGAAGTAGCCACCCAGTTTGAGCATATGCTGTCCTCTGTGTGTGTGTGTGTGTTTGTGTGTGTCTGCATGCATATATATTATGTGCATACTCTGTACAATTAATCATTTCTGCCTAATCCAATCCTTAAGTTTAGTATCATTTAATGATGATAAATATTATTTCTGTGTAGAGCAGAATTAATCATTAAGATGTTACCACATGAACGTCTAGGTTACTATTGTAACCCACGTTCCCTGAAGGAGGGAA
>JAUCMU010000001.1:17688291-17699879 GCA_032275025.1 Enteromius treurensis
TGGCGAGTTCCCATATGTAACGTCTCCGTTCCCTCCTTCAGGGAACGTGGGTTACAATAGTAACCTAGACGTTTTTGGGTGATTGGGTACCAGCATGTTTGAAATGAAAGACTTTATGTACCGTGTGGAGTCATGTCTGCTAAAGCAGCATATCGGCACTGTGCAAATGCGCTCTCTCACTTCCCAGGCCCGCACATTAATCACAATGTCCCCTGTGAATTGTAACGAGGCCAGAAATCATTTTTTCATCATTTAGTGTTTAACAATCCCTTAAAGCACAAGTTCTTCTTTGAAGGACAGTGTGGCTATGCTACTTTAATACATTCATGCATCACTGTCTTTGTTGTCATGTGCATTTATTACATGACATTTGTGCTTTTGAAATGTTGCAGAAGTTTGCCTAAGCACTGGGTCCTGTAGGCTACAAAAGCCATTTATTGTTTCTGTTTGACTGATGACTACTTAGGGCCTGAGGTCAAACATAGGGGAGAGAGAAAAAAGCAGAAAAACAAACAAAGACAATTTGTTGAAGAAACAACAGCCCGAATGAATGAGATGGAATAATTATTGAAGTTGAACAGCAGCTGGTCTGAAAAAGGAGAGCGTATCTGTATTAAGCCTAGAGGAAAGTTCAAAAGTTCACATCGGGGAAAAAGAGGCAAAACAAGTGTATGGGATGTAAGCCTCTGGTTGTTAAATTGGATTACGGAGGCCTAATGGGACCTGTGATGATTGGCATCCTCAACAGTGGACGAATCTGTAAACCTCATTATCCATTGAGTGTGTGATGATACATCCAATCACGCAGAACCTGATTTTGCTAAGTCCAACATGTTCCTATCTCAACTTTTTTTATTGACCCTGGAACAACATTGTGATTAGCTAATCAAATTTGAAGAACCAGTCTATAGTTTTTGTGACGTTTAGACATACAATCAGTGTTTGGTGCTTGTACATCAGTATCATTCATCTATCATTTCCTCTGATTTGAGGCATTACTCATGGGTAAGGTTAAGTTTAGGTGGAGAGATATGGTCAAGACTAAATCTTTGGATCTAAATGTCGTTCCAGGGTCAGGAACACATCAAACTCAGCAAACTCAGTGCGTCCTATCACCATGGTGGTGGGTGATTACCATTGACAATTAAACATAATTATATATGACCGTCAAGTTTTATTTGTGACAGCATAAATTCCAAGCATGTCAAGTATCTCTATCTTTTATTGCGCAGGCGTCTTAGAACCTATATCAAATACTACTGTCATAAGCAAAGGAAATGCAAAAAAGAAAAAAAAAAGAAAGGTCTATTAATATTGGTTTACAAAAGGTTAAAAATCAATATTTAACATCATTTTGCAGTCTTTTTTTTTGTATTGATGATAGCCTGTTCACCATCTGCTAACTTTTCATAGTTAACTCTAGTTAAATCTTCTGAGCACCTTTGCATGCCTGAGTTCATGACTGCAGGGATTGCAGACAGACCAGACGCCTCATTACTGAGTGTGCAATGCTCTATCCAAGAGACATTATGACACTGAAGCGTCTCATACCTAAAGAAATTTATTTTGCTGTTTTGAGGAAAGAGTCCAATTAATGGAAATGTGCGTGTGTTTGTGTGTGTCAGTGTATAGCTGTGCGTGTGTCTGTGTGTTGAGGTTATCAGTGCATTTGAACTTTCCAAATAACATTTTGAGAGGGAACCAAAATTTCAGATGTATGCGCTCTGTAATAGTCACTTTATCAGCTTAGAGACGCACTTAAATTCACCACAGCCTCTCCTTTTCTTTCGTATTCTCTCTGATCAGTGAGATCAGAGGCTGACGGTAATACTTTTCGAACATCTTTAAGCATTTTGTCTATCTAATCACCCATCAAAATGAACAAATGAGCTTTAACAATGAAAAGAATCATGTTTCATCTTGTTTCTCTTTGATGTCAATCATTTTTGTCAGCCATCTTTCTTGAATAACAGACAAATCATGGAACAATGCAATTTGGAGATTTGTCTGCTCTTGTTTTTGTGTCCCCTCACAAACTGTCCTTCAACCAGACTGATAGCAAAGAGTACATTCTCTGAGAAAGCAACTTTGCCATTTATGATCATGTGTTCCTCACAGTTATTAAAGTGCCCCTATCATAGATTTTTGAAAATGAGCTGTAGGTGAATGAAAACATCCTGTAAGGTTTTCAGTCTGAAAGTGCACCGTGTAAGTTACTGTCTCTCAAATGAAAGTCGACTCTGATTCATTGAAATCGTTAAACGATTCATTAGGGAGTCGTTAAACAAATAAGGTAAAATGCATATTATAAGAAAATACAACTGTTTTTTGATCTCTTATGTAAAACTGTTGTTTGAGACTCCAAAAACCAAATATGAACCTTTTATAACCCATAATAATATATATTTAAAATATTTAAAAAATAGAGATACTTTGAATGGGTTTCACACTACAGTATATGCTCCCAAACTAGCAGGCCTACTGATTTTTAGTTTGATAGGTAAGGGGAAAAGAAATCAATCTTTAATCAATTAAGCATTGGGGCTAAAATGTGTTTTAAAGCACTGTTCCAAAATTAACGGTGCACCAGAGTACAGCTCTTTAAATCACCCACTAAACAACTAAACTAATTAAAAACTCTTCTTAAACTCATCCTATAGTTCAGTGAGCTGTCACTTAAATCTTTTCAAAAAAAAAAAAAAAAAAAAAAAAAAAAAAAAAAAAAAAAAAAAAATCACATCAAGACTAAAGCACCAGCTTAAGTCCCATTTAGTTTGCTCAGTTTCCCTGGGGCTGTAGACTTATAGAGCAGTGATGCATTTGGAATACTAAGATAGAAGTAGTAAGAAAGCATTGGACTTCCTGTTTTTCTCTTGGATCAATCTTATCAGGCTTTTGAAGCAGATTTTAAAAGCATAAATATTCAAATATTTTGTATATTAAAAGAGCAACTGATCTTGACAGGTATTGATCAGTTCCCAAAAATATGGGTATAAATATAAATATATGTTACAAAAAGCAATTAGCATGTCCCTTTAATCTATCAAATGGCTGTGCAAGAAATCATCCAGTCCAACTGAGTTCACTCACTTTATCATAGCCATCCTTATAGCATTTGAAACATTTTTTTTTCTTATGGTAAATGATCTCACCCATTACTATACATAGCACAAGTGATCTGGAGAATGAATATATGAATAGATGAAATATGATATCTTAGCTGCTCCTTTCTAAACACAAAAATGCTTACTAATCACTGGCTGTCAAGATCAGTTGCAATTTATACATATAGTATATCAAAGATACAGTATGTTTTTTACATTTGTATGTGTGCCATGCATCTGAACAAATAGCTCGTGTGCGCAAGCAAACACACACCACACATTTATAGAGTTGTTCAAGGGCAAACCTTTTCTTTGTTTTCAGATTCTGTCCTTACTGGCCAAACTGCAGTATCAATGCTCAAAGCTTGATGCTGTAACACTTTATACAAAACACACACAAAGCAACACACATGAGACTTTCTTTTACTCTCATATGAGCGCAGTCACAAAAAAGCACACATACAAACACACACACACACAAAGTTCCCATCTGTGCCGTCTGTTCGTGCCGTAGTCATGTCAGCGCATCACAGCAGGTAGCAGCGATACCCCAGTGAGGTGTCAATGTGAGCTATGAAGATATGACACGTTTTATAAGTTCACCGCCAGACTCATAGGTACCGTCTTGTTTTACTGCCTCGCTACTGAGCTCACCAAACCTTAACCGTGGCGTGGCTTTAATGCAGTACAATGACATTTATTGTAGTTAACGGCGACGCAGCTGCCACATTGGAATATTTCCTTTTTTGTTATCTCCAAGAAATCCAGTAGTTGTCATGGTGATACGTAGTTTCTCAGGGCGAGCTCACGCAGCATTTTTCATCGTGTTATGCTGACCCGCTCACTCTGTGTGACACTGACTTACCTTAGAGCCAGCAGAGTGAGTACCTTGACAAACTGCCAAGTACACACACACAGACTTTTTCTCTCTATATAGCTGACACCGCTACGCCTCAGGCCAACAGAACTGAGACACAGGAAGTCATTCTGTCCGAATGATGCCCGGTACTTCAGTCAGAGGCACAGAATGCATCTAGTCGTGCATGCATCTTTCCTCGGTGTTGCCTTCGAGAGGAGAAAAACAAATTTGAACCATCGTTCATGGGTTTCAGAATGTCTAACATTGTTTGTGTAGTTAGGCATTCTTATTCTCATTTGCATATCACGTTGTACATTACATTTTGTTCCAAAGCAATTATCCGGTTTTGTTTGTTTATTACAATTCTCGTGAGACAACAGAGAAATCAATAAAGATTTTGAAAGAGAGGACACTAGTAGTTTTTGAAAATGGACCACAATTACCAGTATAATCAAACATGCTCCAGTGTAATAAGCATTTTTCATTTACCTGCAATGTGCATCACAATCATGGCTTTGTTTTCTTTTATTCCTTGTTGTTGCTGATGTTGACTTGTGAGAGGATTCCCATTGTAAGGACTCCCACTTCTAGTCAGTAACTGCCTTGCTGTTATTTTGGCATCTTATTACTTTCCATCTGCTGTAATTGCCTGCGCAAGCCAGTGGATTCTGTTGGTTTTGTGTGTTGACTATAAACAGTATGCACTGATATTGTGGGATGTGTGTTATCATGCTCTGCAACAATTTGTGCTCCTGAAGAAAAGAAAATGTTAGACTGAAATGGCAATGATTAAATGGTTCCCATAACACTAAAACCATGCATGTCTTATCAGCTACAAAGGATTTGATGCAAAAAAAAGGTGTTCCATACCATTCACACCATCCTCTGTCTTCCCTTAAACAAGTCTTAAGGGGTTAAGATCAGATTGCAGTTTTGAGGCTATTCGTGTACAATGGTTAGGACTTTTTAGTAAATGTCAGGACATCACAAAAAACATTATTTCAATGTATATCTAAAAGGCAACTTGAAGTTCTGTTTTCAGTGAGGTTGCCTGTGAGGACAAAGAAAAACAGAAATATCATCAGCATGGAAAAGGATTAGCATGTTACAGATAGTGATAAGGCTTATCTCTACTGCCAACTGCAAAAGTCATAGATACTGTCTGTCACAGCTGATAAACTAATCAGCTGTGTTCAACCAAGTAGATACACTGATGCGATGTTCCATATTTATTTTCAATTTTGGGAGGTTTGGTTTTGTGGGTTAGCTGGTGAGCAGGGGAGTTTTTTAAAGGTGACCAAACAATGTTTTTCATCACTTATTTGTATTATTCGTCAGTAAGATTTTCTTTTGGCGAAATATGAGGTACCTGACTCTTTTTTGGACTGATAAAATTCTATTGAAATTGTAAATCTGCCACGGTGTGTCTTACTTTTAATGAAAATACATTTTGAACACAAAATGCTGATTTTGAATGAGATATATACAGTATTTTGTCTTCGCAATTGAATTTTGTTTATAAAATGTGCGTGATTTGAGCATGATTGGGCATGAAAATAAATGCATTTTGTGGAGGGGAGAAAAAAGTATTTTGTATTTTTGTATTTTTAAAAGCCCTGTCATTAAGTATGGTAGTTTTGCTGCTATATTATTTTATGTTATGTTATATTATGTATTATTGTCATTATTATATGTTGTATATTATCAGTCATTGTTATATTGTGGAAACAAGTAGCAGAATTTGTAGTCAGAATTTGTCTTTTACAGTGATAAGGCCTTGAAAAAAAAAAAATCAGTAATATTGCTTAAACTATTTTGTTTGGAAATTCACACAAGAATGTTCTCTTTTATGCAAAGTATTTTCCGTTTTGATTTGATCAGTTTAATTGAAAAGTTGTTAGTTTTTATTGAGCTTGAGCGACAAACAGTAAATCTGGAGTTTTTGAATATTGCTTTTGAGCAACTGAACTACTCATGATCAAACAACATTTCAGATTCTCTCTGTCTTATTCACTCTCGCTTTTTCTCAATTCTCCACTTCACTCTCTCCTACACCTCGGTGACAGAGGACTACAGATGAGGCTGGTGGGACGTGTGTGTGCTGAATAAAAAGAGATCACATGCAATATTGAGTCTCAAAGCCACTAGAGTCAGACATTTAAATAGAGCTTCTGCCTCTTTTGACTTAACTCATATTGCATGCTGATAAGTTTACTCTGTGTGTGTGTGTGTGTGTGTGTGCTCGCGCATGCATTACTTCATTTTTTTCATTTATGCATACATTTATAGTCTTTTTCTTGTTTACTGATACATGCAAAATTTACTGCAGTAGTTTAAAATAACCTTTGCATATGGATAGTCATTTAAATATTCCTTGGTTAAAAATAAAAACTCTTAGCACTTTAAGAAAGTGTGATGTTCAAGCTCATGAATTATGCCTACTGGCTATTTCCAAACAGGCAGTATGATTTAATATCTTTTAAATGTAAAGATGAATGATGTGCTTTAGAAAAAAAAATCCTATGGGTTTTATGTAAACCTACACCATCTACCTTTATATGTAAATATAAAGATGAATGATGTGGGCAGAAGTGTTTCAGACTTTTTTGGTCTTCACATTATACAGTTAATGCAACAGATATGTATTAAAATAGAAGTCAACTTTCGATTTGAAAGCTGCACCATGAAGATTTATTGGGTTACTTCTCTCTAAGAACTCTCTGTTCTCTGTGTTTAAACGGCTTTTCTGTACTTTCTTTCCTCTTTTATTCTCTCACCTCTAAGGTACTTAAGCCGTCTCCAGGGCCAGAGCCCTTAGCCTGTTGCTTATTGATTCCTTCAACAACCCTCCTGTTCCCGTTGGGCTGAAATTGAGCAATTATACTTCTTCCCTGTTTTACTCTGCCCTTGCAATCAGCACCTAGTCAAGCAGAAAGTATCAAGTCTGGCAGCAGTGATTAAGGAAGAGGACATGATGATGAAGATTATTACAACACCTGAAAAAATTCCCCAGTCATTGTCTTAATGCTCATCATCAAGGGACCTTCTGGGATGACGCTTGTCTTGTTATAATGTTGGCAGTGTGAATTTTAGTGATCAGCGAGCCGTTAGTTGAGAGTCCTTTCATTTGCGTAGCCCTTTAAAAGATCACAGCATGAGGACTTTGAGAGAGAGTGCTCTGGAGATTCAGTTTCGGTGAACCGGCTTCAGGTTCCACATACACAATGGATGAGAGAAAGGAAAAGGAATATGATAGAGACTACACAACAGCTTTATGTTTAAGCATTGAACTTTGGACCCATGCTCAGTTTTCTACAGGCATGCATGGAGGTGTTGTTGATGTTATAATGTCTGTTTAAACACATATAGCTGTGTTTTCAGATCTTCTTCTTTTTCCAAGTAAAAGGTTTAAATTATGAAATGGTGCTGAATGAACTATGGGATCACTGTCTGTGTGCTAAAGTGCACTGCTGCTGTTATTCCTATTTTAAGCAGAGTATGTAGTGTATTTTTTATTTAAGCTCATCGTCTGTGTGAGACTGAGACATTCTGTTAGCCGGCATGATGCAATGAATAAAAGATGACCTGTTTCTCTCTTACTCTGTCTCCTTGCTTAAGGTGTTATTGCCTGTTCTCTGTTCAGAGAGGATAGTTTGCATAATTACAGCCATCAGACTGCCAGTCCATCCGTACAGTTGAAGTGATCTGTGTGGCTTTACACAGTTTTACTGTAATAACCTAATTGGTGCAAATATCATAAGTAGCATTTTTGTCCCTTTTAGATTAGATCAAATAAAGACATTTCCAAAGGTGGTTTTGAAGGTTCAGAAGGATGCAGCATAAATACCTTTGTGTGGGAATTACAACTGTAGAAATAATCTGCAATTAGTCTTTAAATAATAATTTATGATGTATACAGTATATGATATTTACTCCAAGATGCTTAAAAAAAACTGCCTGGAAAGCTACCTGAAAAACGATGGGCAAGTGTACCTCGGAACCAAAAGCTGTAATACCAAATATTTATTTGATTTAGTTAATAGAAGTTAACTGATAAATTAAATCTTTTTATGGCATTATTTTTGAAAGCATCCTCATTTTACAGCATTTTTACACGAGTGTCTAAAACTTTGAACAGTTCTGTAGCTTTGCGGGTAGGTTTTTTTCTTCATCTTGGAGACGTTGACACAGTTTTTCTGGATTGAGTCTGTCTCAGTTTGTTCTGTAACTTCATGTGACTCCAGACAGACTGATGATGATCAGATCAGATCTCTGTGTGGAGCACTGGCTGTTGTCAGACAATAACCTCACTGCATTATTACAATTAATGACAAAAATTATGTTTGGAAATGGAAACTGATATTTCCATCTGACACGCAACCGCAAAAAAAAAAAAAAAAATAACCCACTTAAAACCATTTTATGTTGGTGAAAGTACAAGTGGCCATAGACTTTTGCACAGTACAGTAGAAGCATAAAAAAATACTTGGCTAGGTAATTTTTTTAAATTATACCTTTACTCAGGATTTAGGGCCAGCACAAATATTACAATAAAGTAATGTATAAATAAACACATCCTATTTAATATTATTCAATTCTAGTCCTAGTAAAATCAATCAAAAAAGAAAGAAGAAAGAACTCTCAAAAAATAAATGGCTTCACAATGCCATAGAAGAACCTTTTTGTCTAAATGGTTCCATAAAGAACCTTTAAAGGTTTAGTTCACCCCAAAATGAAAATTCTATCATGTCGCTCGAATCCCGTAAGACCTTTGTTCATCTTCAGAACACAAATTAAGGTATTTTTCATGAAATAAGAGAGCCATCTGACCCTCAGACAGCAACTGAAATGTTCCCAGATCCAGAAACGTAGTAAATACATCTGTAAAACAGTCCATGTGACATCAGTGGCTCAACTAGCGCAAGTTGTGCAAAAAAACTATGTTATGCCTTCTGCATTTTAGAAAATACCCTTTATTATCTGAAGAACCTTTCTATTCCACAAAAGGTGCTTTGTGGCAAAAGAAGGTTCTTTAGATTATAGAAAGGTAAGAAAGAGATAGTTCTTTAAAGAACCTTTGACTTAATGGTTCTTTTTGGAACCACAAATGGTTTTTCTGTGGCATCGCTTTAAAGAACCTTTAATTTTAAGAGTGAAGAAATCAATCAATCAAGCAAGCAAGAAGAAATGAATGCTTTTGGATGGTCTTTGCCTGTTGAAATAACC
This sequence comes from Enteromius treurensis, assembly GCA_032275025.1. Classification (NCBI taxonomy): domain Eukaryota; kingdom Metazoa; phylum Chordata; class Actinopteri; order Cypriniformes; family Cyprinidae; genus Enteromius; species Enteromius treurensis. Next base: position 17,697,481 of record JAUCMU010000001.1, read on the forward strand.
AAGGCTGCAGGTGTGAATAGGTTCATATGCAGATATTCAGAATATTACATATTCTTTCTAATAATGGAATGCCATGATTTTTGCCTTCGGAGTTACAGTTTGAGACATTTCTGTCATTAGAAAAGTATTCACTCATACAAATTGGATAGCAGTTAATTAATTATTTATTCTGAAAAGCATAGACATTCTGCAAGCCACTCACTAAGGTGTAACAGACTCTTTGCATTAACAAAGCTGTTCATTGTCAAGTATCACTTTTGTATAACGGCTGAAAAGAAAAGATTAATCAGGACCATGGGACTGTACTTTATTTATAAAATATTTTAAAACGAGTAAAAGAATTTGGGTTTGGAATCCAAGTTTGCTTGAACAAATGCTCATATGCCATGCTTTATTTCTGCAGGGCGCAACTCCACCGACCTCCTGTTTTCATCATTCCTCTGCCCAATTGGCTGTGACGGACCACCACCGTGAACCAATCAATACCATCAATACACAGTGCAAGTAGCAGCAATGTGCCTCTGCTTCTACCTCCCTTATCTCAATAAACAAGGAAAACTTTGTATAGACCGTGAGATCAGGTGCACTTATCTATTCAATGCAGGGCCTTTAATGCACAAAAGTTGGTGTGTGTTAAATGTTTATGTAAGTGGAAATTTTCTTACATTTCACCTTGAAATGTTTGCTAGTGAAAAATTCCATAAACTAGATTCTACTGAGGGAAAAATGTTAATTACGTGAAACATAATAGTTTTTTTTATGTAATTTCTACTTGTTAGATCATGCGTCAAGCTCTTGTGAAGGCAGTATGTGTTGGTTTGAATGTTAACACACATTGCATTGTGATTGCGTCTTTCATTTACTGCCATCCTTCTCTGTATAGGTCAGTCCATCTGCTTGGAGAAATTAAATTCATTTTCGGGGAATATTTATTTAGTCGTCCAGCTCCCTGCCGTGCTTAACCCTCTTTCTTTCTTATTCTGTAATATTTACTCTTTTCCGTCAGTTTCCTTTTTTTTCTTCACTTCACAGAAAAACAAGCAATACTTTGAAACTACAGGATAAAGGTTTTAGTTCCATTTTTTTTTTATTTCCAACACTCATAAGACAAAAATTTTACTAAGCTGACAGCCTCCAGTTTTCACAAAATAAACAATAATTATTGGGGGTACTTATACAGTACTTGCGCATTTTACACAAATATCTGGCAATGTTGACAAAGAGTGCATATGTGTATCCTAAAAAAATGTATATTAGTAATACTATTTGAGTAGCTATGATTTGTTTGATACATATGTGTGAGTGATAATGTAATCCCATAAATGGAACTAAAATACATGGTATAGAAAAAATAGATAAATAGGAAAATCAGCGATTTTGAAATGAAAAGTTACTATTTTAAAAACTACTATATAGCTAATTGTAAGTCATGTTTATGAATCTCTGTTCATTTTTGAAGTAGGTTTATTAGTACAAATGGAGATATATTGTTCCCCTTCGCCATACACTGCCACCGCAGGACAGAAAAGAGCCATAAAGGTTAAACAAGACTGTGCCTGAGGCATACGAGCAAAACATTGTTTGTTGAAAATTACCTGCTATCATTGAATCAAACTGCAAATCATGGTAAGGGCAGGAGTGCAGCATAAAGGTCACTGCAAAAGGAGATTGTCAAATGATTACTGAATAAAGAATAGAGATTTAAAACACCCTTTCGGATAGCCTACTGACAGCCTGCTCCTACCATTAGATTTGTATCCATGTGTAAATATGCAGTTTGCAATCCAATATAATGTGTCAGTGGAATTAAGTACTGTAAACTGGAAGGATCCGTACTGATGGAACTAGCGTAGAACTTTCTGAGCTACAGTCTCTGATGTGAAATACTGATTTGGATATAGGTGTGTGTGTGTGTGTGTCACGCTGTCAAGGCCAGATACCTGTAAACAACATTAACACTCCTAGACAAGTGCGTGCTGAGTCTTCAAGTAGATGACTTATGTGCTTTGTCTTTCACTTTCTCTGCTCTTCTTTCTCTCTCGCTCTCTTGATTGAAAGAAAACTTCAGCACCATCTACAGGTGATGAATAATAGACCAAGTTCAGAGATGTTAAGAACAGTGACAGCTATTAACATAACATCTTTCCAAACTCATTTAGGCAGGGTCCTCAGACAGCATGGCAGTCTTTCTTAAAGGTGCCATAGAATGGAAAACTGAATTTACCTTGGCATGGTTGAATAATAACAGTTCAGTACATGGAGATAACATACTGTGAGTCTCAAACACCATCGTTTCCTACTTCTTATATAAATCAAGTGTTAGCAAAAGACGACTGAAAAACGGTCAAATTCCAACACAACACAGACTGTTACGTAACAGTCTAGAGGCGTAATAGTTA
>JAUCMU010000001.1:17699979-17716226 GCA_032275025.1 Enteromius treurensis
ATCAGAGCAGACCTCCTCATTACTATTCATGAACCTTCCAAATAAGGCAAAAACAGACTGTTTCATTCTAGGGTCAATTTCTAGGGTTGTAAATGGACCTGTAAAACCATTTCTGGGCATTTTTTCACCTTCCCTAAGCTACATACCTTCTGTGTACATATCAGAGAACAATTTAAAATATTCTCTCAAAGCATTCTATGGCACCTTAAAGTAATAGGAGTTTCTACCCTGCTGAAATGACCAGTTTAGACCAGCTTGAAATGTTCCAAAAGGGGGATTTCACAGCAGTGCCATAGAAACCCATTTTGGGTTCTTCAAATAAGTTTTAGTGAACTTTTTTTTCTTAGTGGATAGAACCATTTAATAATCCAAAGAACTTTCGTCGGTTCATTCTTAAAAATAAAAGGGTCTTTAACTGGCATAGATGATTCCATAAAGACCATTCAACATCCATAGAATCTCTTCACTGCAAAAAACAAGTTCTTTATAGTGGACGGTTCTTTACATTATTACACGCACCACACTAAGAAAGAAAATTGGTATCTTAAAAATAAACATTCTGTCATTAATTACTCACCTGAACACAAATGAAGATATTTTTGATGGATTCTGTGAGCTCTCTTACCCTGCAGAGATAGCAAGGAAACTACCACGATTAAGGTCCAGAAACATAGCAAGGACGTTGTTAAAATAATCCATATGACATCAGTGGTTCAACCATAATTTTATGAAGCTGCAAGAATACTTTTTCTGCGCAAAGAAAACAGAAATAATTACTTTATTCCACAACTTGTCTCCTCCTTGTCTCATTGGTGCCATATTGAAGAGTATCACAATGTATGTGTATGCTTTGATCTGAACGCAAAATATGATGTTCTTTGTCCACATCATCACTTGGATATGTTCTTTCAGATCAAATCATAAACAATAGATGCGCATGGTGCTGCTGACACAGAACCAGCATATGTTGTTTACGTTACGATCAAAGTATGTGCATACATTGTGAAACTCTCCAAAATGGCACCAGAGCGATGCTGAAGAGATGACTTGTTGCATAAAGTAATTATTTTTGTTTTGTTTTGCACACAAGTTCTCGTAGCACCGTAAAATTAATTAAACCACTGATGTCTCATGGATTATTTTAAGGTCCTTGCTATCTTTCTAGAGCTTGGTATTATCTTTGCTGTCTAGGCTCAGAAAGCTCTCAGATTTCATCCGAAATATCTTAATGTGTGTTCCAAAGATGGATGAAGGTCTTACAGGTTTGAAAGAAAATGAAGGTTAATAATTAATGACAAAATTTTCATTTTTGGGTAACTAGTTACTCACCTCAGATTGTACCAAACCCGTAAGACCTATGTTCATCTTGGGAACAGATATTTTTATTAAATCTAAGAGCTTTCTGACCCTCCTATAGACAGCAACACAATTCATGTGTATGTGACATCAGTGGTTCATCATAATTAATAACATAATTTTCATTTTGAGTGAAATATGAACTCTTTACTGAAAGATAAATCCAAAACAGGATTGGAACCTTTATTTTGAAAAGTGTTGTGCAATGGAAAGGTTCAATGTATTTTAAAGGTTCTTCAAGTAACCATCAATGCCGGGGGAAGAAAAAAATAATTTGTACCGGTTTGGTGTTGGTCTTATTAGCTTACCAGTTTGGTAGCTGGTACCACAAGATAACCATGTCAAGACTTTGTGATAGAGCTGGTTCAAGTAGCCTAGAAGGCTTCCAAAACACAGTATAGTGGTTTATTTAATCTCCAGAAGAAAACATTGAAGATCTCATTTCTGCCTTGTGGTTTAGATCCTTAGGGTTGCACTGGAAGATTTATGGCTTGATATCTTAGAAACCCTGTGTGAATCTTCAGCCTAAAAGATATGGAGAATAAAACTCAGAAACTGTTAAAAAGTGGTCATTACATTAGTGAGCACTGTATTCTGATAGCTACATGAATGAGCGAGCGACTGTTCCCCTATCGCCTCTTACAGCTGTTTAATGTCATAATGTTCAAAAAAGAAGTGGACGATTTGTCCGAAGAATCCTCCCTGACCTGTTTAAATGAAGACAAATGGATGAAGCGAAACGTCCTTAAATGTAATGTTTGTTCGCTTAATGTCAGTGTTTGTTCCCGATGTCTGTGATTGAGTGTATTCATTAGGCTTGATGTGCCCACAGACGTCTCTGGCAGCGAAACACAAAGGCCTTTGACCATCTCTGTTGCACGTTAATGGAATCTGAACTACATTAAAGGTTGAGAAACCGAGAACAGCATCAAACTTTATGTAATGGAATCGCTTTAGGCTCCGGTTTCCTTGCTCAGTGCCCTTTGCTTGTATTCATTAATAATCCTATACATGAAAAAATACAACATTAGGGGAGAGAAGTGTTCAATTTAGAGCAACATGAAAGATAATGAAGAATTATCTGAGCAACCGCAACATTGCAAGCCATGGATTACTTTGATTTATTTGTATTTTTCATTCAACTAAACGAGCTTACATAATCAGCTATATTTCCCCAGCACTGCTGAGCAGCAAAATACTGAACTTAATGGTAAAATGCAAGCCAAAGCACCACTGCAACTGTCAGAATGTAGAAACTGAGTTTATAAACATATAGGGACAAAAATACAAACAAATCAAATACTTGATATACCTTTACTTATATACTTTTATTGTTTCATGATGATGATAATGATAGTATTTACCATCACCTCAGTATTAAAGTATGTTATAAAATCAAGGCGAATTCAGAGTTTTGGTTTTGGATAAATTGGCTTGTCAAATCAAGGTTTTCTCAACAAAGGCCAGTATTTGAGGATTTGTCAGTGCTGCAGCTGAAATGTTTCTCTTGTAATACAAAGTCCAAGGATGTCTTCGGCAAACATGGAAAATATACTTTATGTATGACTTTATGATACCAAATACTACCAAAAGCTTAGTATCTTGATTTCTTAGAAATCTTGCTGTACCATGCTGGAATTGTTAGTTTTATTAATTATCCAAAAATAGAACTAGTGTCACATTATCAAGAAGACAATTAAGTGGACAGTCACAGCAGCAATTTTAGTGTTATTTTAAGTGGGTGTACAACAAGCAGATGTACTGTGTTATCATATGAAGTGCTTTCACTGGCACAGCTTGTGTGCTTTTTATAGGGACAGTTTTGTAGCTTTGCTCCTCTAAAAGGTCCTTTAGTACAATCAAAGGTCAATGACTACACTCGTGACAGTGAACAAAGATGATACGACCTTGATCACTTAAATGCCTTTTCATACCATACCTTGAAAAGCATTACAAAATACACTTCATATATTTTTAGCACTTTTATAAATGTGCTTAACATACCTTGAAGTAGGCTATATTTTTAATCACTCTTAATAAGTGGTGTGATTTTTCTAAATTTGCCAGATATAATACATTTACTGTATTAATATCTTATATAATTACATCAGTTGTTTTCTGTATCATATTTGTTCTTTGTGTGTTTATTGTTTTGGGTGGTTTATGAGGACACACATTTTGTATGACAGGTATTACAATGTGAAAGTAGTTTATGAGGACAACGCCTATGTCCTCGTCATTCAAAAGGCTTAAAATCAAACTAAGTGCTGTTTTTTTTTAAGTCTACTTATACATTTGTAAATGCTTTCTTTCTGTGAGGGGTAGGTTTGGGAGTAGAGTAAGAGAAAATACAGTTTGTACAAAAACCATTTTGCCTATGCAGGTCACAAAGAGTAAATTAAGCGTGTAAATCATACAGAATCATACACTCAGAGAGCTGATGTTATAAAGGTGATGACACCTTGGATAGACATTACAGGCATTATGGATTTTATTTCAATTTGGTTAGATAGTGCAAGCATATTAACTAAAGTGACGGGATACAAGATGGCTCTGATACAAGTAGGTCGATGCTGTGGAAGTACAAAGTTTTGATAAATTAAAGTCCCAAGCTTCATAAATCATTATTTATCCCCTGTTTTGGAAGCATTTAGTACTAGCATTGGGAAAATTGGCAGAGACAAATTACAATATAGGTAGCAGGCTTGACCAAGACGGATTGCAAAAGTGTTCACACCTCTGAAAACCCTGTTAAAGCTGATAATAATGGGTGAATTTTGTTTCACAGGCATTGGGTTTTATTTATTTTATTTGAAATCCAACAGATGGGCTAACACACAGGAATTAAAAATGAATATTAGACTTTTGGGATGTCTGTGAAGATCTAATGAGATTTAAAATCTAATCTTGTGGGCAGTTTCAATAAGCAGATGGTTGCAACTAGACTTCCCTTCTTTCCCATTGCGTGGATTAATCTCATTTGCTCGAAGGCCCTTTACGCGTTGTTACTAGGTAACGAGCAAGCAGCGCTGTGTGGGATTTGAAGTCTTTAAACGCCCAGTCACTCGCTCCGAAGCGCGAATGTTGAAGAAATGTAAAACTACAATACCCATGATGCAATGCGCAGCTTTCCGTTCAGGCATGTGAACGCCGAATGATTCTCATAGCGCTTCCTGAATAGCGCTGCAGATGCTCAAGAAAACATTACAGACTTTCACACCTTTTGTCACTAATTGTTGTGTCAAAATGAAAATGCAGATTCTAGCTTTGGCTTTTCTGTTTGTTGTCGGAGCAATGGCGGGGAAGTACTCGAAAGAAATGAATGAACAAAAGGAATCTGATAAAAACAACAATCAGGTGGAATTCAGGATTGCCAAACTGAATCAGGTTTGGGAAAAGGCGATACGAGTAAGTAATGTGACAGATTACATATTTACAATAAATTAGAAATACATAATAAACTGTTTTGGCCTTTGTTATAGGATATTCTGCTTGTCCTTCTTTTACCATTGTGTTTAAATCCCTATACTATATGTTATGACTGTTCAGATTTAACGTGTATTAATGTGTATCTGCTTCAGATGCAGCTAGCACCGGTGCGACTCTCAGAACTGCACAGTGACTTGAAGATCCAAGAGAAAGATGAACTTCAGTGGAAAAAACTGAAAGCAGAAGGCATGGACGAGGATGGAGAGAGAGAAGCCAAGCTCAGACGCAATTTTAATAGTAAGATTTTGACTGTTTTAGTGGGATATGATATTCAGAGAACTCATAAAAAAGTTTGACAAACCGTTTTTTTCATTTGTTGGCATTTCTTATTGTTACTAGAAGCTTGTTTGACAGGACATGTTAAAGAAAAAATGCAGTTTTTTTATGATGTATAGCACACTGGATAAATACACTTTATTGTATGTCTTTAACATAGAACATATCTTTGTTTGTTTGCATAGTTGTTTTAGCGAAGTATGGAATGGATGGGAAAAAAGACACCCGGACCCTAGACAGCAACAGACTGAAGGATCACGAAGTTAAAGAAGGAGACACATTTGATGACCCAAGGCTGGACAAACTGTGGAACAAGGTAACTGAATGAAACAACTCCTATAATTTGAATGTGTAACTTATTTACAGGTTTACAGACTTGTTCAATTATTACCAACTTTGCTTAAATGTTCTCTTTAACCTTTGATCGTTAGGCTAAGACTTCTGGAAAGTTCTCTGACGAGGAGCTCCAGACCTTGAAGAGAGAATTCCATCACCACAAAGACAAAATCAATGAGTACAACATTGTCATGGACACTGTCAGCCGGACCGAAGGTTAGAGTTTGATCGTGTTTAGATGTCAAGATGTCATGTAGGATGTGTAACAGTATTAAGGTCTAAGAATATAAAAGATCCCTGAAAGGCTTAATGATGAGGCAAAACTACACAACCGTTCAAAAGTTTTAGAACAGTAAGATATTGAATGGTTGTTAAAAAGGTTTCTTCTGCTCATCAAGACTGCATTTATTAGATTAAAAATCCAGAAAAAACTGTAATATTGTGAAATATTATTTCAATTTAAAATAGCTGTTTTCTGTGTGAATATATTTTAAAATGTAATTTATTCCTCTGATACAAAGCATCATTACTCCAGTCTCCAGAAGAAACAACTTTAAAAACCATTAAATATCTTACTGTTTAACACTTTTGAACGGTTGTGTACGTCATACGTTCTTTGCCAGTGCTGATGAACACAATAAGAATTTCCAAGGTTTTCAGGATAATTATATATAGTATGATGTTGTATTGGAGCTATCTAATTGCAACTGCTTCCTAAAAACATAGTAGCATGCACACACCGCTGTTGTTTAAACCACGTTAGTTCAACAATAAATAACTTGCGTTAATGACATCTAAGTGATGTTGTTTCTGAGATGTTTCTGTAATGAACATGGCATTTAAGGACTAATTCTGTGTTTCTATTCATTTGTTGAAGGTTCCTTCTTAAGCCTTTAATGTCTTGGTAATAACAGAACCATAGTTGGCTAACGAATACGATGCTTTTGGCAAGTTTAATAATGGGGCTTTTTAAACAATCTTTTTCTTAAAATTGCAGAATATATTTCTCTTGCTCTCTTCTTTCTATCAGAGATCCATAAGAATGTAATCAGTCCTCTGGAGGGTGATGTGAAGGAACATGTTCTCCATCAGAAACACGCAGATCTGAAGCAGAGGATGAGGAACCTGAACCAAGGCTTTGAACGACTCCGCAAGATTACCCATGAGGGTTACAGTGCTGACAGCGGTGAGGACCTTTGCTAAGGTTGACTTCATGTTTCATAAATGAATTGCCTCATGACTTTCTTAGGCTCTCGTTGTCTATGGCAGAATTTAAGGAGCCACGAGTCATAGAACTTTGGGAGATGGCAAAAAGATCTAATCTCAGCGAAGATGAACTTGACTCTCTTAAAGTAAGCTTCATTTATGTCGGAACATATACCATTCAGCTGAGGTTACTGCTAAATGTTGCATTTGATTTAAGTATTATTTTCAAAACTTCTGAATGCTCTCATTTAGGAGGAACTTAGACACTTTGAAACAAAGGTGGAGAAGCACCAGCACTATCAGGAGCAGCTGGAACTGTCTCATCAGAAACTGAAGCATGTGGAGGCTCTGGGAGACAAAGATCACATCCTGAGAAACAAAGAGAAATACAACACTCTTGCTGAGAAAGCACGAGAAATGGGATACAAGGTAAAGCTGCAAATTGAGATTTAGGATAATTATTCTTTTGGTAATTGTCCTTAAAATTTATTTATAATTTAATTTCTTTTAACATAGTTGTTCAGAAAATGTGTCATGGAGTGGATCTGCAGTAACCTTGTCACACTTTTCTTTAGATGAAGAAACACTTGCAGGATTTGACGAATAAGATTTCCCGAAATGGATTGCAACACAATGAACTCTGAATGCCACTTTTGTCATAATGACAGCACTACTGTTAGCTATAATTGTTCAGAGGTCACACATGCTGTATTCCAAAATGTTATCCAACACAGATGAGCCAGGGTTATAAAGGTAGGACATATTGTACATAAATTTAACATTTCCATTGGGAAGCCAGACTACACGCAATTCTTTTTTAAAATGGTACTGAGCAGTGATGAGTTCTGCTTTTGTTGGTTATTTCCCATTTTATGTTTGTGCAGCAAATGGCTACAAGCTAATTTAGCCAAAACGCTGATGCGTGTTGTTCACGTGCTATTAATTTTCAGCCCACATTTCTTTGTGGCTTGCTTATTTATAGTGGCCAAACAATAAATGCACAAAGAAACATGTGTAGCATCCCACAAACGTGGGTGCAAAAGAACTCAACGTTCCTCCACAACATGAGCAGAGAGAATAACTTGAAAATAACTTTTTTGAAAAAAAAAATTCTCTTTAGGGTTTAAACAGATAAAAAGTCAATTTCAGTAATTCTTCTGTTTTTTTGTTGTTTTTTTTTACTGCTGTCCATACTAAGATTCAAACAGAATAATACCCATTCACGAACAACAGTGTACCCCTGTACAGGCGAGATTTGTGTTAGGATAATAGCACAACCTGATAGATTCAGGAAAATGGTGCATCAGTGAAAAGGCTAAAGAAAAAAGCTGGAGTGTAATGGAAAAAGCCACAAAAAAAGGCAAGCTCAGGCACTTCAATAGCTGGATTTGGCAAAGCAGACCTTGAGTAAACTATGATATTGACTGAATCTCTAAATGGCATTGAATAAAAAGCCCATCACCATGATTGATAGTGTTGTCGCACGGTAGACTTAAATCATCATCCTCGCTGTTTAAACATTAGTTAGACCTTTGAGATTTGTCATAAAAATTATAATATAAACTGCACTAATTATTTTATTATTAATCATGAATGTGATCTCCATAAATCATAGGATCGCTTTTGTAAAAGTATACATTCTGCTCATTTCATGTTATACTTTTCATAATAAAAAACCTTCAAAGACTTGTGCTTTCATTGATGTCAAAGGGTCACTGTACTGAGCCGTAGACAATAGTATCAAGCATTCAAGGACGAGCAACGCTAGTCACTGATGTATTATTTTTATTACTACTGCTATAGTCAACATAGAAATTTCAGAAAATATTTGAAAAAAGGTTAATGTAATATTTCAATGTGTAAATGTACAGAACAAAATTGGTCACCAATTAAAGTATATATTTACAGTCAACAGAGGTTGCATTTGGGATCTGCGTTCAGATTTATAACTTTTGAATTCCATTTGAATTTCAACCATGGAAAATATTTAATTTCTACACAAAGTTGCAGAGAATATACAATGCAGCAATACACTTAAAAGGATAATTCACACCAAAAAAAAGTACAATTTCCTTTGGATTTACTCACACTCAAGCCTCGTTCATAGTTTTAAATATGGATATTCTTCTGACACAAATGCATAGATTCGCTTTTATTAACCCTCTAGAGCTGTGTGGAGCATAATTTATAATAGATGGATACACTTTTTTGGGCTTTAAAATCTGGACCCTCATTCAATGCCATTATAAAGCTTAGAATACACCTAGGACGGCTTGAGGGAGAATAAATCATGGGGTAGTTCAAATGTTTGGTTGAACTATCCCTTTATCATTACAGTGTGCAGCAGCAGTTCTCAACTGAAAGCCCAACTCAGTTAAAGTCCTGCCAATATTTTTCAGTTTATATTGTGCTTTGTATGTATTCTTTTCCTATTTTTTTTAATTTAGAGTTAGATTTTATTTTAATTATATTAACAATATTTTTAAGTAATTCTGAGGCCCCCATAGTGGACCTTGGACCCTATTTTGAGAACCACCGATATACAGTGGAGTCTGAACATCTGAGAAACCACTACCAAAAATGATTCCAATATGCATTTCCCTAACAAACATTTTAAACATAATGAAAAAAAAAAAAAAAGATATATGAACTGAAGAATTTCTTGATGTGTGCTGACGTTTGTGTAAAATCAGATGCTGCATGTTTTGTGCTTCACTGGATACAAGAGAATTACTAAAAGTTGTTTTCAAAAATGTGCTCACAATTCACAAAAGTGACTTAAAATATGACGCCATCTTAAAATGTATTATTAAATATATAAACATTTTTAAAAAGCACAAATCTGGTTTAAAAGGAAAACATCTATATTTTAAGTGTGGTCTCAGACGTTTTGACTCCACGTCATTATATTTTCAGGTGAGTGTTCCTCTCCTCTTCTGTTCTAGTTCCTGTAGTCTCTCCTCTCGGCCCTGTGCATGCTGGGCTCCCACCCTCTGTGCGGTCTCTGTCGCAGTGATATCAATGTGGGCGTATTTAGTGCTGGAGCCAGCCGCTGTTCATACAGTAAACACACACACACACACACACATATACACCAATGTATTTAACAACTTTATTTTATGTACAACATCCTTTTAATATTTGACAATAATCTCAACATAGCTGGATATTCATTTGTTTTCAAACCCCAAATATACATGTACGTATTGATACTTATAGTTTCAAATAATGTTCAAAAGCTTGGGGTCAGTAATCTTTTTATTCACTAAAAATCTTTGTTTTAAAAAAAACATTATCAGAAATGAGTAGTATATATATGAAAGGAACACAGTGTACCTCTGACAGTGTGGCTTGACTCTGGATGGTCCTGCAGATCAAGCTCCATATAGTGCAGCTGGCGTTTAGATGTAGGACTGATGGGAATATTCACATAGTTAACAGTATCACCTTGAACTTTGTCAATAACTGTCAGTCCCGCCTCTCCTGCAAGACCAGAACACAAACCCGATTCATGCAGTAACCAATAAAACAGTGCAAAAGAAATGCAGTGATCAGATGGCAATATAATATATAATAAGGGCATCTGAATTACCATATTCTCCAGCTCTGAACTGTGGCCACCTGGACGCATCAGTCATAAATGCCATCTGCTCATAATTGCCTTTTGGATCAGCTGAGAAGGACAAAAAACCAAGGCTGAATCACAAGCAAGCCATTCGTTTAAAAATCAAGACACACTGGGCTTCATTTATGCTCCGACATCATTAAATTGTTAACCAGCAGAAAACAATCTGACTTGGCATATTGCACACGCAAACATGAAATATCCAGTGACAACAAAGCATCACAATTTCTCCTCATAGTTACTATGTTTAGCTGTAACATGTCGATGCTGAGACTAGAATCACTTTATCAATCAATAACAGACACGGAGGTCTGGTTGAAAGCTTTATGCACTTAGGAATGAGAAAGGCATGATGCACTTCCTGTTGAAATAACATACAAGTATAGTTCCCTGACTAAAAGACAGTGTCTTCAGAGGCCTTTACCATCATTATCATTTCATTTATAAAATATTTCAGATGTGACATGATGAATCAGAAATGATCTTCAACTTCGACCAAAGGCTATAGTATACTTTTTTAAAGAGACTTTGGCACAACTGAATGTTTTTAGCTCTCTTACTTGTAAATGACCACTAATTAATGCTATTAACATATAAAAGATAACCAATCATCACCCAAATCCTTTAATTTAGAACCGCAAGCAGCAGGAACAACTGCTTTTTTGCAGTACTCTGACCCTGGTGTGACGCTAAGCGCTTTTCCATGTCAAAAGCAATTTTTACAAAACGTTGGCGTGGATTTAAGCGCATGCACCCTCTAAGATTAAATCTAAGCATATGCACACTTTACTAACGAGGCCCTTTAAAACTGCATAATGCTCACCATCAGACTTCTGCTCCTCAGATCTGCTTCTCATCTCACACCTGCTCCTCTCCTCCACCTACAAGTAACACAGAAGTGATTCAGAAATCCCAAAGCAGCAGCAGGCTTGTTTAATGATGTGCTTGCTTTCTTAAATTGACTAAACCAGATATTTCGGCATCTTCTAAATTATTTCGAAATCACTGTTGAACAAATCAAATACTATTGCTCCATATTTCTTACCGCTTCAGCTGTTGCTGTTGTTAAATATACATATCTAATTTTACACCAACTATACACCAACACCTAGTACACACCTGCAGACAATAAGCAACTGGAAATTTACCACTATTGTACTAAAAAAACACTAAATGCCTAAAGCCACAGTGCTGAGAGAGTGAAATGGTTTTCAGTGTGAAATATTGACTGCCCTGAATAGAAAAACGTTAGGATGTTTGGTCAATGCAGGTTGCTTTAATAGCTTTATATTGCATTCTCAGATCAACTTGGAGGGTGTGGGGAGATGACAAACACATTTAAATTCATTCTGCGAACTGTTTGTGCCTCCCCACTGATGCATCAACGTGATGGCTGAGCATGATCCAGAGACACAGACGGCTGGAACAGTCTTTGGATTGGTGCTGGAACGCTGGATTCTGTGATTAGAGGAGCGCACAAAGAAAAACTGATGCTCAATCAACACTGCCTAGATCCGTTGCAGAAGTCTGGTTTTGTTGGGAAAGTTTAAGTCCAAATCTAGAGAACAGTTTGTCCCCATACTTTGACAAAAGATGAATTTAGACTAATTGCAGAGCAGTTATCTGGTTTAATCAAAGCACATTTGTTTGGGATTAATCAGCTTCAGTGATTTGCATTGTTTGCTGTAATGTCTTCATAGAAGTTGACTAGGTTTACATAGGCATAGGCTAACAGAAGAGCATTCAGAGTATTTTAGTAAAAAAATACCTTTCTGGTTACAATTTCTAAGCAATTTCGGTTCTGCAATGGTTTTATTAATGATACTTTTAGTAGTGTTAAAGAATAAAAGGACGAAAGAAAAGCAATTGTATTTGTGCAAAAGGTGTGTTTACACTCCTTTATGAAGTGACATTAATACAATCCTATAAATGTCTTTATATATTAAACAACTCAATGAAAAATGTGGTAACATACACTACTGTTCGAATGTTCGGTGTAGTAATTTATATTCAGCAAGGAGGCATTAAATTGATAAAAAGTTGCATTTCTAAATGTTACAAAAGACTTCTATTTCAAATAATTAAAAGAATCATTATAAAAAATACATTGCAGTATACACAAAATATTAAGCGGCACAACTGATTTTAACACTGATAATAATAAGAAATGTGTCTTAGAGCAATAAATTAGTGTATTGGGATGATTTCTGAAAGATCATTTGACACTAAAGACTTGAGCAATGATTGCTAAAAAGTCACCTTTTGCAACACAGAAATAAATTAAATTTTAAAATATATTCAAAGAGAAAACCGTTATTTTAATTTGCAATAAAAAAATCCACAATGTTTTTATATTATTTGGTATGTTACTTATAATATAATAGTATTATACTTATGATAACACACTTCTCAGGGTTTTTTTGTTTGTTTTTTAAACATATGCCCATTCCGCAGTGCTTATTTAATCATATCAAGAAGCAGTCAGTAACTACACTGATTTAAATTTGTTAAAACTGACTTTGAGTCAGTCATTCTGGAATCTGCCTACACTGGTTGCATTATATGTTTTCTGATTCATTAAAAATAATCCGTTCATATGAATAAATCTGAAATCATACTACGCTGGTCAGCTTCAGGTAGTTGATTCAGGTAGGGCTTTTGCTTAATAAGGAACACAGAATTTTTGGTGCGGTGTTTCATCTAAACCATGCATGGAAAGACACAAGGAGCACAAAATCAGTGAGAAAAATCTTGTTACCTTTCCTCCCCCACAGTCAGGACAGATGGTGGGCTGTAATTGCAGTGTAGTGGCACTTTCAGTAAGCACTGCTCCTTCACCACCCCAGTTCAATCTCTGTGGGACAGTTTGTTTGGGGGTGGCATCTCCAGGGACGCCCTCAGGTCCCAGAGCTCCACATTCAGGCCTCTGTCCCTGGCTTGCAGCAGTCAAAAGCTGTTCCTGACCGGAGGGCTGGTTTTGTAGGAACCTGCGCGGGGTGTCGTAATGCTGCAGAGGTGGAGTGAGAACCTGATACATTTGAGCAGCCTCTCTGAGCGGACACACACACGGTTTGTGCTCAGGAATTAGTGGAATCGTCCTTACTGGAGTGTTGATAAGGGAGTTAGAGTTTGAATTGGGGTTTTGAGGGAGGCTTGTTAAGGATCCAAACTCATCAGTCTCTCCATGCCCAATATCCATGCTACCAGTGTAGGAGGAGAAGCTTCCAGAATACGAAGAGTGGCTTCCGGTGGCAATACCGCTGTCTGTTGAGCTCTGGCGGCCCGCCTCCTGAAGGCCTCTAGGGGGAGGAGGCTTGGATGGAGGACGGAGCCCTCCCATCATTGCTCCATAAAGACGCTCGTCACTGGACGTGCTGACAGAATAGGCTGTACTCTTAGATCCCGCAATCCCTAACAGGGATGATGATGATGGTTCGATGGGGGTGGGGTGTCTGACTGGCTCTGACCATATCGCCAGGCGGCTGCCCAGGCTGTTATCAGAGTGACTGGCCTCAGAGGAGGAGCTGGAGATGCTCCGATCATCTCCTGCCAAGGAGGCGCCATAACTGAAGGTGGAGGCTGACCAAGAGAGGATGGGATTAACGATTGGCTTCTTCTATGCATTGCACATGAATTTAAATAAGGTAGTGACACAAAAACCAATTACAATTTGAGTTAAACAATGATGTTTGGTGATTTTTTTTTTTTTTTGGTGAAACACAAAAGAGAACTTTTGAGGAATCTTTGAGACACATTATACAACGTTTAGGAAGACTTTTTAAGCCATACAATTTGTGAGGAAGACTGAACTTTACATCTATCCCTACATATTTTTCTGGAAAACAACAAAATGCTCCAAAAATTAGCCAACATGGCTGGTTTCATGACTTTTGCATCAATTTGTGCTCACTTTGTTTTTTTTATGATAAAATAAGTTTAAGGACCAATTCTCAGTATGAAATAGTTGCTTATAAGAATGCCTTTTATTAACATATTTGCTATTTATTAGTAATTATAAAGCCAGATGCTTCATCCCTAATCTTACCCAATACCTAAACTTACTAACTATTAATAATCAGTAAATTAGTTGCTAATGGTGAGAACCGGACCTTAAAATAAAATGTGACCTAAAATAATTCAATATTTATTGTATGCTTTTTTACTTATCTGGTAAACAGATTAAAAACAATTGATAGTATAAAGTCAGTCGTTAAATAAACCTCTTCAGGATGAAGTTTAAGGTTTTAGTTATTCTCCCTTAAAAAACCTTGATGTTTGACATATAACGATAACAGCGAATAACAACTTTGGTTCTGTCTTTTATTCCACACAAACCATTTTAATTAATTGTTTGTGAAGGCTTTTTGATCCTATTATGGAGCTCGGCAAACATTATGTACTGTTGTTGCGTCAAATATATAAAGTTTCTTTAAAAAGGACTATTTTGTGATCCACTAAAGGAGCATGAAAACTAGTCAATTGTGACATATATTCACTTTGGGATTAATTATTATTTACAAAAACCTTTTATTTGAAATGAACAGCCTCCTCTGTGTGTATACTTCATGTGTGTATGGCTTCTTGTATTACCTGCACTGCTGTGGTGACTACAAATGGACAGCATACTGAGTCGTTTCTCTAGCTCACTGGCCTCTTGGCTTATCCTGTCTTCTATAGATGATGGGTTAGCACTGGGGTCTATGGAAACAGAATTTCATTAAATTTTAATTAAACTAATACAGTAAACATTCATCATTCATACGCACATGCTCCAACATATATCCTTGTGATCACACAATCATGCACCAGACAGCAGCACTGAGCATCAGAGCATTAAGTCATATATAATCCATCACTGTGGGATCACTGTCTCTGCTGGCAGAATTACTGGAGCCACTGGCTGCATTTATCAATTTCTACTGGTACACCGCAGACAAAGCCTCACAGCAATAATCTCTGACACAAGCACTCACACACGCATAGGATGCTTTGAGACCTCCTTTTGAATATGGCAGAAGGTTAGTAATCATTCTCCCTCACAACAGAATAAATCAGGACACTGAACACAAAGTGCTCAAATGAGACAATAAATCAGTCAGGGGAAAACAAATAAATAAAGGGTCTCGGAAAAGACATAATTGGAACAAAACAAGAGCAAAGAAACAGCAGAAAATAGCATGGAAAGGTTGATATACAGGCATAAAGACTCAGACTTTGCACAGTTTAGTGGTAGATATTTCTGGAAATCTTATTAGCATGAAAAGTCAATTTTAAGCTGGTCTAACATAGTGCAACAAGCATTCAAGCAACGCTACAGGCAACAAATATTTGCAGAGCATATTTGTGTTAAAATACTCAATATACAGTGTGAATAACCTGCTCATCTTTGTGCATGTGCAGCTGAAAAACAGTACTGAGAATGTGGAGATAAAAAGCTAAAAGAGCATTCGCTTTTTGCATATTTAAAAAGGTTTGACATTGTACAATTTATCTGCTATGCGAAATGCTTCTGCAGAACACAGAATAAAGTGAGAAACTGAAAAAGGAGAGCAACTTCGGTTGCACTTTATTTTAAAGTATGTGACTGCTGAGTTCAGACTGCACGATTTTAGCCCGAAAACGGCCGAAATCACAGGCAAATCGGTGATCGTGCACGCGAGTGACAGTCACACAGTGTGAACTATCAAAGACCCGACACCCGTGAGATATTTGGCATCCTAAATATCTGGACCTGTCGGCGATTCAAAATCATGCCGTGTGAATGTGTTCTGTAAGGGATAATGTACAGGCAGCCGGGATAATCGGGATAATATACAGCCAGCCGGTAGTTATCGCGAAACTTATTTCTGCGATAACTACCGGCTGCCTGTATATTATCCCGATTATTACACGGCTACTTGCCACATAAGGGAAAAAAAACTGAACATGAATATGAATTTGAAACATTTTATTGGCATAT
>JAUCMU010000001.1:17727344-17801863 GCA_032275025.1 Enteromius treurensis
TCTATTTTATGCTTGGATTGAGACATGGGGAAATTTTGCAGCTACTGATCAGCTTGGACAATGTTGTTATCAGCATGGGGACACTGAGAAGGAACCTAAAACGCATGGGGCTCATCGCTCGTTCGCCTTCAAGTGATTTAACAAGGCGTGCTTGTGACGCAGAGACCTCGGGTTTCCCCTAGGTCCACTTCTCACTTCCAAGTTCAAAACCTTATAGCACGGGGGGATTGTACTGTGTTCCCCATAAGCGTCTTAGCAGACGCAGTACGAGTGAAATGTTGAAAGGGAACTTAAAAGTTACTTCAGTAACCACTGTTCCCTGAGACATGGAACGAGTACTGCGTTCAGTGCCGTGCTATGACAGGCCGTCGCTTCTGTCGAATTAACCTGAAGTGTGCTGGCCTATCCCGCTCTTATATAGCGAGGGATACGCCCCCCTAATGCAAATAAGCATGACCGGCTGCCATTGGCTCGCTGTAGACGGCGCTTCGCCTATTGGTTAAACAAGTACACCTGCAGCAGCCAATGGCCGATATTATATTGTACGAACGTGATAATTATATTGTACGAACGTGATATTATATTGTATGAACGTGATATTATATTGTACGAATGTGATAATTAAATTGTACAAACGTGATATTATATTGTACAAACGTGCTAAGTATATTGTACAAATGTGATAAAGTTCAGGATTTTTTTTACCTGGGTGGCAGCTCTACGTTTCAGTAAATATGCTTTCTTGTTTTATCAAATTTGTTGTAGAAACAATGCAGTAGCCTATTTTATGTAATTTAATGCAATTTCATCTGATATAACTTCAAAATTAAGGCCAATTCCAAATGATTCCATGGAGACTCGTCATATGATCGTTTTATAATCATGGTTTACACGTTTATCTCTGAGTTAGTCTACTCAGAGTTGATTGACCTAAGTCAGATCAGCTGTTCTAAACTCAAAACCCTGAGTTTTTAATCTCTTGGTAAGTCAACTCAGAGTTCAAGTTTAAAGTTGGTTGGTTGAATCTCCTTACTGAAACAGGCCTCTTGTGTGTAGTCTGCATCTGAGGTCTGTGGATGATGCAGTGTACATGGGTTTGCACTTCACCCTTCAGCATTTAGACGGATCAGGGACTTATGTGAGGATGGTAGAAGAATGTGCTTAATAATGTTAACATTTACAAATTGTGTTTCAATATTAAGGGCTTGTCATGCCATGCTCTGCTAATCTTATACATTCCACTAGGAGGCTCTCATGCATCATGGAGAGACTCTTGAACAATACAGAAAAAGCTTTATTGATAAAGGCAAGCAGATACACAGCAGTAGTAAAGTGAGGTATGTTTGTCTTATCTGGGGAAAATTATAAACAACAATGCCTTTGAAACAGCATTTTAAATGACAGAATATAAGCTTTTTGCATTAAATTTCAATACTTGAAAAGATGAACATATAAAGCTCTAAATGAAAAAAAAATCTGACACATTTTTATGTGTGCAAAACAAAATGATATCAATCATATCTTCAATGTGTGAATGTTTGCTTGATCGTGTTCAGCTCTTCTGGATCTGATGTCATAAACCAGTATAACGACAGTAGCCACGCCCACCAGAGCAGAGAGGACCAATCGGATCACAGCTTCAGTAGAAACACAACAGTCTTCAGAGACTATAAACACATCAAACTGAGATCAGCTTCGTCAATAAACAATAATATCATCAGCTAATATGAGCTCTGCTGTACCTGGACATGGTTGACAGAGTTGACTGATGTCCAGATGTGTGGTCTGGTTTGTGTTGGGATTGTTGAGCACACAGCTGTAGGTGTTGTTCTCCTGATATTCCACCTCCAGAGGTAGAGAGAGACTGATGCTGAGATCAGACACACTGATGCTGGACAATACACTGTTTCCTTTGTACCAGGAGAGAGTCACATGACCCACGTTCACCACTGAACACACCAATGAACAAGATGATGATGATGATGAAGAACAGACTCTGCTGATGAAAGGAACGTGCAGACGAGCTGAAAACATGAGAGAGTAAAGTCATGGATACGTAATGTCCATGCAATAACATCAAACTAAACGAATCTAGAAGACTACTTACCACAAACAAAAATACTGAATTTCTTGGGCAGGACCTCTTTTCCGTCAACGATCTGTAAAAATCTGTAAACTCCAGCGTGTTGAGTTGTGGTGTTTGTGATGGTCAGAGATCCGGTTTGGTCGTCCAGCTTCAGTCGGTCTCTGAATCTCCCGTCAAGAGCATCATCATATAATGAGATCTTATTGGCCATTCTGTTGATCTGAACTATTCGAGTGCTGTCTGCTCCAAACGTCCACAGGATCAGATCAGCTGTCTGTGTTTCAGTAAGATCAGTAGATAAAGTGAGAGAATCTCCCTCCGTCACCGACACTGGCTTCATTTCATCTGTATAACCAAACACACCTGCAGAACAGAGACATTACTAGATATTTAAGATGAACAAATATGTAAGGGTTAATCATAATTTAAGGTGCTTTCGCTTTTCATCTCGCAGCCTCCTTCTCTATTCAGCCTTTTTGTATCAAGACGAACTCCCAAAGGATATTTTGTGAGGAACACTGAAATGAAAGGAGGTCAAGGTATACCGCCCTGCTGAAAAACGAGCAGGGGGATTATGAAATATTGTTTATGCAGTAGTGAATATCGAAACTTTTTTGACTTGCTACATATAAATTCGAAATAGAAGTTTATAGACTTTAGATTTTATCAACGTTCCATCATATTCAAATCACCGTTTAGAGTTTAAAGTGAACGTCTAGAAAGCCATTTAAATGTACTTACCATCCGCGAGTAACGAAACAAACATCCAAACGAACATCTTCCTACTCCGTGGACGTTATTAAACTGTTCCGTTGAGTCTCAAAGCGTTCAGTCCGAACGGTTTCCACAGGCAGTTGTGAAGTATTGAGTGTTATGTCATATAGTGTTACCACTGGAGGGCGTTCTGATACCAGAGGGTGAGATTCACACAGGTGCAGAAGAAGCCGTGGTGGATCCCAGCAGTGTGTGTAGTAAAAGACATCTGTACAATAAAGAACTTAAAGTACATTCATCTGCTTCCCTCACAGAATATTACAGCAGTAACGTAAACCGCATGTTAGCGACGGTTATTAACACGATTTAACTTTTACATTTCTAGCATATTAAACCGACTTTAGTTGAAAAGAAACAGTGAAACGCTAAAAAAGTTAAATCAACGATAAATCCAGTCAAAATAAACAAAAGTTCAATTTTTTTGCCACGGAGAAGTGCCAGAAAACTCCCACAACTGACGTAAAGTACAGTCCAGACACCTTCGATTATCGACAGTGAATAAAGAACTTGCTCACGCTACCAATAGGTCAGAGTTAAGGGTTAAGTTTTGTGGAACTGAAATTGACCATGTTTACAATTCTACACACCTAACCTCAGGCTATAGTGAGAGTGAGTAGCTGTATCGGATTACCAAGATTATGAAGATGTGACAGGATCAAATGAACATAAAACACTCGATCACTGTTTGATAGAGACAACACAAAAACACAAGAAACTGTTGTTATTATTATTGTTTTTAAAAATCGCATAAAAAGTGTTTTGTTGTTTATGAGGCTGAAAATCAAAATTGCACTCTCACCCTCTGAAAAAAACCCCCAAGAGAACCTTGCCCAAAACACAATAGAATGGTTTCAATTAGAATTGTATTGGTTTTAAAGGAGAGTACAATGGTGTGTATGTGATGGATTCTGTTAGGAATGTGAGATGTTAAATTCCATTGGGAAAATCTTTCACAAACAAATCTTTTTCAGTTCATCTGTCTCAGTCACAGCCACAAAAAAATACAGTATATATATATATGTTTGAATTATTCTGCAAGAATCTGCCAAGTGCCCTCTTTAAAAAAACAACAACAACAACAACTTTAAGTGTAAAAAAAAAATGTATTACCGTTTAAATTAGAAATGCCATTTTCTAGTCTGTGCTCAAAAAGTTAACCTGCACACACGTATATTTGGAATTTTAGATGGCTGTATAAAAAAGTAGAACCATGTTCCATTGTTTGGCAGTTGAATTGAAATGTGAAATATATAAATTATCATTATTGTTATCAAGGGCGAGTTTCTCTCCTCTGAATTTTCTTCGGAACCTCAAAAAAGAAGAAGATTATAAACAAGGAAAGAGTCCTGTTTTGATTTGTCTGGTCGTTTTTTGAGGTCTGTTCAGGGATGTAACAGATGCATTAATGGATATATGGTGTGATTACATGAAGAAAGAAGACTTGACATACTCACACGAGCAACAAGACTGAACGTCTTTGAGATCTTCTGTTTCTCTTTGCTGGTGATGTGCAGTTTGTAATGTCCATAGTGTTCAGGTGTGACGATCAGAGAACCAGTGCTGTGGTCCAGATGCAGGGACCACATGTAGCTTTTTTAATCCCATGTAGCTATGACAAAAAATTCAGCGAGTTTGCATACTTTGAAATCAACATACTTCCAGCGGATCAGCTCATTTTCCAGTATTCGGTGACATTGGTGTGTAGCGTAATGAAGACTCCCACCGTTGCTGACACTAACCTAATTTCATCTTTCTCCACAAAACTATCTGTAAAACGACAGGGATCAAATTTATCTTGAATCAATGTATGATTCTTGTTGAACAAACCTTGAGCATGTAGCTTCAACAATCAATCCTATTTCAGTTATTGCCGCTAAATTTGATAAACTAAAGTTGATCGCTGACTAAACTGGCTTTGGCAGTATTAAAAAAAAAAAAACATTTGTAGAACAGTTTTAAAATGCATTTAAAGGTCTTTTAAGTGCATTGACTAAATATGCATTAATTTATGCTCTGCATTATATTGTGCTTTTTTGAGCTTTAATACCTTTTCATATCAGCATTTGTCATGTTACTCCCTTTGTTATGTTACTTTTTCAAGTTATAGTAACTTACTGTTGGATCTTTCTCCTGATCAGGTGTTTCTCCATCTGCTTGAAACAAATAGCAATAATAATTTCTTGCATGTGGATTAATATGAGCACAAAGATTCAGAGCGATTCAGTGATACGGTATCTTACCATTGTTCGGCCGATTAGCATCCCGAGCGTTTCCAGTTCCACCTTAACAAAAAAACACATTACGTTGATTGTTGGTGAAGTTGCTGTCTAAGTGGACAGAATAAAACACACAAAACACAAGAGTTACTTACTCATCTTTAATTAGACTAATTTTTTCTTCTCCATCAGGTTGGCCTGTATAAAAATATTATATTCTTTAAAGAATAAAGTAGAAATTAAGTATTCATAACAAAAAGTTTTCTTGGCTCTCGGTAACTCTTACTCTGATGATTTGCTTGTTTAGACATCCTGTGGTGATGGAAAATACCACACAAAACTGCAGCCACAGTCAAAACACAAAGGCAAACCAGTGCTAAATGCCTTATGGTATGGAAATGAGTGCGGATATCAAATATTCTCAGGTTTAGGCTGCATTTCAAGTCCCTCATTACAGTAACAGTAGAAGCAGCATGAAAAGTGGCAATAAATAAAAGTGACTTCTCATTTAAGATCAGTGAATATTGAGTTAGGTCATTTTGGACAGACAAATATCATCACAAGCATTGTTTTTAAGCTCAATAAAACACATCAGAATGTTACTTCAGAGGTTGTACATGATTATCAGATCACTTAGAAATCCATTTCTACTCACCATCCACGAGTAAAATGACTCAAAATAAAACAAATGTTTCCATATTTCTGTAACGATCAGTCTAAAATATATCCATTGTAACTGTCAAACCGTCAAGCTGCGTTGGATCAGTTCGTCCAATCCATTTCTAAATGAGCTCAACCACAAAGACAGTGATTCTTCGAAAGCGAGTTTCACTTTTACACACGGTTCTGTCCTGTGTAACTGACCTGAGAGCTGTAGGCTGCAGTTAAACGAGTGAAATACAATATGTTTGAGAAATGGGTCAGTAGTCTAGTCTAAATATCAAATATGAGTTAACAAATAAACTGAAAGCTCCCAGTGAGATCTGTCACGGAGATAGAGAACATTAGATCAGAAACTACACACTACATGGGAACTATCAAACGCTTCGAGATGGGTGTGATGGAAAAATGCCAGATCAAAATTCAGGCTATTATTAAATCATTATTTTTATGCTTACCAAGACAGCCTTGATGTACAACAGTTGACATAGATACCCGAGCTAGGAATGCTATTGATATTGTGAGAACATTATGCTATTGTGTAAGCTATATTAATTCCAGGGAGAATTTTTTTTGCACTGCAATTATACGTCCAGTTAAAAGACTGAAGTGATCTAATAATATAAATATAAACATAGGATAAATATAAGTTAACGTTCAGGAAAAGAAAAGGAAATCAAATCTTATTACTACAAGCAGGAAGGAAAGACAACAGAGAATTCATTGGTTGTCTATCAGTTTTATTTTGGGGGGTATCATTCTGCTTATCTATGTGACTGTTTAATTACAATACATATTTTAGAAATATTCTACTTGCATGGTTGTGTGATTTCAATTACTATCATGATTAATTCTGTCCTCCATCTATCTAGAAACTGGTCCATTGCTCCAACATACGTTGAGGGCACTTGTTACACTATGTAGGAATGTTTTTAGAATGTTTTATTTTAGTTCCCAGAATGTTCTCCTAAAAGGCAGGATAACATTCTCTTCAAACATTCTAAAAATGTTTATTGATAACATTATCAGAACATTGTCCTCTAGCATTCTAATTAAGATTTAAGCGGGAAACTTTCCATTTGACGTGGACTCAAATGTTGCAGATGTCACATTTTTGTTGAAAGTAAATACCCAACATTTGATGCTTTATTAAATAATCCCAAAAACAGCATAACCAGCTTCACTTATTATAAACCAGATTGACTTTCTGTCATACATTTACAACTGTTCTTATTGAGATTAACAGTGGTTTAGAGAGTCTAGTAGTTGAAGCTATGTGTGCTATGGCAAAGACAGCAAGAGAAAGTAATTTAAGGATGATGCCTGTTTGCTGCTGTCGTCATCACATAGCAGTCTAGACTAGATTCATCTGTAGTGTTAGTTGTACATTATTTAAACTCAGTAGTTTTAGGGATCATGATCCAGCAGAATTTTCATCAGGATCACAAGTGTTAGGTATTCCTGTTGTTTCGTGTGTTTTTCTCTGTCTGTTCTCTTGCTGACTTTCACTTTCTAAGTTACCGGTCATTGGTTCCTGTCACCTGTCAATCTTCATCAGCGCCGACGTCACCCAATTTGCAGCCTCCAATCAGACCAGACCATCCTAGGTAAAAGATCACGCCAGATCACCCACAAGCGGATCTTGTTGCCATTCTGTTTATACATTATATTTCCGTTTGCTTGTGTTACATGCCCTACGTGTACGTTGCCTTTCCGTTCCCTGTTTTCCCACTGTACATATTTGAGCACATGTTATGTGTTAGAGGTCAGGGAGAAGCGGACAAGTAAGAATATCACGTGACATACACTGCATCAAGATTTGCCACTGTATATTACACTAGGACTAGGTTAGGGGCGGGTGCCACCCCTTGTACTTTAAGGCTAGTGAGTGTAGTCTATTTAGGGTGTTTCTAAATTAAAACATTTTACTTTGGTTTACTTGTTTGGCTAGTTAGGTTTAGCCTTATGGTTATTCACTCCCCCCACCCACAATCCCCTGGGACTGGACTGGACTTGGGTTGCAAGTCCAACTCCCTATCCATTAGACCACGACAAAATAATCCCACAAATGAAACTCTAGATGACATCAGAAATCAGATCAAACTGGTCAACTAAAACAAGCGTGGTAACATCAAACCAACGCGTTTCAAACAGACATCAACATCTAAACCTCTGTTAATCTCAGTAAGAACATGTTTAAATTTATGACAGAAATAAAGTCGCTCTGGTTTATAATAAATGAAGCTGCTTTTGCTGTATTTTCAACCAAAATTTGACTTCTGGGTAAATGTGGCCTTTACACTTTACAGTAAGTCCACATCTAATCTGATGGGAAGATTTATTAGAAAGTTAGACAATAATGTTCTTACAATGTTATCAATAACATTTTTTAATAACAGGCTCAGATGTGGCGGCCATCTTGTCCAGCGGCTCAGAAATCAAAATTGTGTAATAATAAAACAACTCAGTTTGAAGTACAACAGTGTCTTGATAGTAATGATAGTTCCCCTGTTGCCCCACCAGATGGCAACCTATCTCCACCCCACACTCTAGAACTCATCTGTCACTCAAGGACTTCAATTCCCATCGTGCACTTCACTCTGATTACACAACACACCTGTTCCTTGTTACCACTCCCCATCACTCAGTATAAATTTAGCTTCAGTTAATCGCAAAGTTTTAGATTCCCTTGGTTTCTTCTCTGAGCTCTTCTTTGTGTCTGTTTTAACCATGTGTGTTTTCTGGGACCGTTTTCCTGTTTTTTTGATGTTTGCTGCCTGCCTGACTTCTGTATAATCTGTATAACTACTACGACTCTGGATTTTCTGCATAGCTCTGTTTACCGTTGTTTGACCCTATCTACCTGACCTTGATTAAAGATGTTTCGATTGGATCCACACACCTCTGTCTCATTCATTAGTCAACAGCGTACTAACATTTTTGTAAGATCTTTAGGATAAAAAAAAAAAACTAAAACTGAAACACGCAACAAGGCACACGTCTCTGTGTGATCGAACAACTATAAAGTGTGGTGTATGATCTTTGCTCGAGTAGTGTAATGATGATCTGCTTTCCTTTACAGAGTCTGTAAGTGTTTGATGTTTTAAAAATCTGTTTAAATTTTAAAAGTTGTGTAGTGTTTTCCAGCCTTTACTAAAGTTTAGAAGAAGAAGAAACACAGGACAGGAAGATACTCTTCACCTACAAACTAAAAAACAACATCAAACCAATGGCCACCTTCCTGCGACACCTGTCTGTCCACCAAACAGATCAGACTTGGAAAGAAAACTAACCACAGCCGGTTTCAGTTTGACTCCGTTGAGCTGCTAGAGTTATACTTCAGTGAGAGATGGCAAAAGGTTTTAACTTGTTTTGTTTTTTGTACATTTTACCATGTAAAACAAGTGAGAGCTGATTACAACTTTTTTTAATTTTTATTTTGAAATTGCTATTTTATGAAATAGAAAGGAAAGATTTCATAATATTTCACTTCTATACTAGATACTTATACTTAAAAAAAATAAAAATAATGTGTTCACCCTTTAAGAACAGTTAAACATATATTATAACATATATACAACTTATAAATGATGAAATTTATATATAAGAATATTTATTCTCTCTCTCTCTCTGTCTGTCTGTGTGTAGGAGGATCTAAAAAATGTGGGAGGATTCACACTTCAGTTTAGTAGCACTGCTGTGGTTGGTTACATCAGTTTGATTGTTTCTAGCAGACGGTCTTAACTCAGACTTTCACTGAAAATGTCTCACATATCAGTTTTGTTCTGTTTGTGTTGCTGTCGTCTGATTGGTAAGTCATGAATGTATTTTTATGGCTTACTGTCACAATGTCACGGATCAGGTGTGTGTTTACAAACTGTGTGTTTAGGTGCACAGAATCCAACGGTCATGGAAAATAATGTTTTATGTTTGTAAATATCTTTGTTTTAGAGGTTGTTACATTTGAGAATCATTTATTTAGTTGATGTTACATGAGATAAAAATGGATATTAAAAAAAATCCATGAATTACTGCAGAAGTCAGAGAAATCATTTACAACTGATTTTGGGCTTTGTGAACCAACAAGAGTCTTAAATTCTGATCAAGCCTGTTCATGTTCATCAGGTGTGTTTGGAGCTAAGACAAATTTAATACAGTCGGTTTCAAAAATGGAGGGAGATTCAGTCACTCTAAACACTAACGTTACTGAAATACACAAAGACGTCATCATACTGTGGACTTTTGGAGTGAAAAAGATTGCTGAAATCAACAGAGCTACTGAAATCTTCATCATATATGATGATGTTCCTGATGAGAGATTCAGAGACAGACTGAAACTGAACAAACACACTGGATCTCTGACCATCACCAACACCACAACTCAACACACTGGCCATTATCAACTAGAGATAAGAGGAGCAAAACTGACATTAAACACATTCAGTGTTTCTGTCTACGGTAAAGAAGAGGTTGTATTGTTTACACTAGGCTATGTTACATCTAGAAAGAAAAGAAAGAAGTTATTATCCATATTTCTCTTGTTTTCAGCTCGTCTGCCTGTTCCTGTCATCATCAGTAACTTTTCACATTGTTCTTCATCATCTTCATTATCATCTTGTTCATTGTTGTGTTCAGTGGTGAATGTGAGTCATGTGACTCTCTCCTGGTACAAAGGGAACAGTTTATTGTCCAGCATCAATGTGTCTGATCTCAGCATCAGTCTCTCTCTACCTCTGGAGGTGGAATATCAGGATAACAACAGCTACAGCTGTGTGCTCAACAATCCCATCACAAACCAGACCACACATCTGGACACCAGTCAACTCTGTCACACATGTTCAGGTATGGTAATATTATTATTGATTTACTCTCGGTTTCGCCCCGTTCACACAAGGACGACCATTATAAAGATAATGATATTAGCATCCACACCATATCGTCTGTTTCTTCTAAGACTACATGCATACATGAAAATAATTCTAACGATATTGTTTCTCTGGACACTGCTAATTATTAATATTGAGAAAAATTAGAACTATATCTTTACCATAATCTTTACAGTTATCATATTTGGCGTAAACTGACCTTTATACAAACTTACGTTGTCCGTTTCAGAGGAAGGCCTACCTTTACTTTGCGTAGTGCTGATCTCAACTGCCGCCTCTGGGTTTCTGTTGATTGTACTTGCAGTCATTGGTATCTTCTGTCTCTGCAAGAAAAGAAGAAAAACAGGTCAGGAGAGCAAGCGATTATTCTGTAGAAATATTAACATTTTTTAATATCAATATATTTTTAAGATGTAAATATTAAAGACTTTGTTGTTTTAACACATCTGCGCTTATCATTATTGCAGTCCACAGACAGAAGGAAGACAGAAGTGATTCGGCATCGTGTAAAACAAACAAAAAGCAAAAGGTAAGATGTAGGACGTTTTGTTACAGTCGGTTAGTCTGTCTGAAGTTTACTGATTGAAGTTTGCAGCATCAGACAGTCAGTGAACAGACGTGGGTGGTTCATAAACTGAAAAGCAAAGATAATTAAAGCTATTATTGGGTTAAATGTTTAAGGAATAGTTCGCGCACGTCGAGTCAAGTTGAAGTCATACAAGACTCTCTCTCTGGCACGCGCAAGCAACTGTTTGCCAGAAGTCGGGTATTTAGGTTATCATTTTAAAACTAGAACTATTTTTTCTACAAAAAAACATCAATCTGCTTCAGATGGCATATGAGCCCTCCCGCAGAACCTGATTTTGCTGAGTTCGGCGTGTCCCAATGGAACAACATTGTGATTAGCCAATCATATTTGAAGAACCAGTTTATAGTTTTTGTGAGGTTTAGGCTTACAATCAGTGTTTGGTGCTTGTACATCAGTGTCAGTCATCAATCATTTCCTCTGATTTTAGGCATTACTCATGGGTAGCGTTAGGTTTAGGTGTAGAGATATGGTTAAAACTAAAATTTTGGAATAAAATATGTTGACCCAGGAACACGCCTAACTTAGCAAAATCAGGACGTGCGTAAGGCCAATACATAAAATAATATAGTACTATACACCCATTTTCAATATTGAGCAGCAAAATTAACTTTTTGCACAGCTAAAAATAGCTGGATGCAGATAAGACTGGAAGACAGACGGATAGAACTTACAAATGGCCATATCCATTTATTAAATGAAGAAAAAGGTGGAAGGGAACCCTTATACAGGATGTAGTGCTCAGAAGTGTCTCATACTGTATCGCAACTGGGTTCACAGTGGGAGAGTAGTACCTGGGGAATACAGTTAATGCCTAACACGAGGGAAATGGGACAGCACCATGAAGCATTTTGAATCTCAATTAAGTGTCTAGCCTAAAGGCACAACACCAGTTTTCCTTACTGGAGGAATCAGTTCATGTCCTTGATGTCTGATTCCATTCAGGTTCCCACAGAGAGAATTTTTATCAACAGTAATATAATGTTCCTACAAATAACAAGACTGTAAAGAGGCTTTCCTTATGCATGTGTCATTTAAAATGCATTTACTTGAAATAACCTGATAGCAAAAGACAATATTCCTGAAATTACATTTATATTATGTATGTCCATAAGTGAAGCTTTCTTTATAATTAAGTGGTTCTTTATATATTAAGTGGTTACAAAGTGCATGTATCATGTTAATGGCAATTACTGAAACAGGCAGCTAAAAGCTGTGGCATTTTAGGGCCTTAATTAAGTAAGCAAATTTGTGACAACGGCTATATTAGTGCATATTTGTACAAAATGTACTTCCATTGAAGCGCAAGATGTTCTTTGGAGCAGTTCCGTTGTGCTGAATAATGTGGATCAAGAGGTTTTACATATCTGAAGTTGATTGAAAAGAGAAATGCCAAATAGAAGCATTTCCAGGGTTCTGTGAGTTTCAGACCTCGCTATATTTAAATATTTTTGGATTTATGAAAGGCGAATGTGGATGAAGAAGTGGATAACTCTAAAAGCCAAGATCCTTTGTGGCTTTGTATTGAAAAATCAGCTGTTTTGACAGCTTGTTGTATTTAGTTCCGCCAATGGAGAGATCAACAAATGGAGAAATGTCTGCACCTAGACAAGCAGTAACCTTTCATAGGGAGAGATGATGGAGCTGAGCGAGCACAACTGCCTGACAGTAATGGGTAAGCTGGGGCGAAGTTTAGATGAAGGATTGAAAGTAGTAGGCGTCAGGCCATTGGCAGTAGTGTAAAAGTCAGAAACAGCGTCGTATTGGCAGGCAACAGAAGCGTAACATGAGAGAATTCCAGAGGTTAAAGACAAGTCAAGCTGAAGCGTTTTGAATGCACTCCAGAGGACAAATAGCAGATGCTGGTAGAGTGAGTGAAGGTAGTTGAAAAATGACTACAGCCAGTGTAAGGAGAAGAGGAGACTAGTGGTTGAGAATGTGTTTTATTGTTCTTTTTGAAGCGTGAATCAGTTAAAAGCTGGGGTGCAGGGCGTTTACACCCCTATGGTATAAAATTGTAGCCTGGTAAACCCAAACTTTGCTTTGCTTTGTAGACAGAGTCTGAAAGGGCATAATTGAAAAACATTTACTTTCTCGTTGGGGGGATGGGGACGCTTGTCTGAAGTTTTTAAATCATTTGTGTACCTGTAAGCCTATCACATAACAATTGGTTATATAACGAATGTTAGGCACCGGCTCAAACTTCCACTGTGAACACATATATGCAGCGAAAACAAAACCATCAAGCGAAATGCTGCAACTTCATTGCAAGATTACTGCATGACATGGAAATATTCAAGGACTGGAAAAGAAAGGAGACACTGGCTTGTCTGTTACGGATCAGTAACAATGGATAAATTAAACTTTTCCCAAAAAGCTGTGTGGAACAGGGCCACAACATCACCTTCATTCAAAATGTGAACCGAACACTCTTCTTGTTCGGGCTAATTGAATCTTCTTCACAACAGAGCGAACAGCATCCCATGTCTCCATGTCCGCAGTTATTGTAGATTTCCCTAACCAAAACAACAATCTTATATGCGGTTCTAAGGAGAGAGAGCCGGAGAGAAATCGTAAAGAAGCGAACTGAAATTGAGTCATTCAAACAGTTATTGAATTATTCACTCAACTGATTCGCTCAAACACACTGATTCATTGAACAGAAGTTCAAAGTTGGACAAAAGTGTTTTATGGGAGTCATTGGATCATACACACAACAAATTTTAAAGGTGCAACACACTGATTCATTCAGGAAATTAAAGTTTAAAAATTGTACACTCTCTTAGTGGATACTTCTTTTGAATAAATTATTAATTAAAAATTCTCTACATATTGTAAATGTGGGTATATGGACAACATTCAGAAAAACTACATTCACCGTCTTTGTTTATTTATGCTGTCACACAACTTCTCTCCCACGGCCTCATGGGAAAAAAGTGTCCAAAGTAGTAGATCATCCTGGTACTTTTCACCTAGTGTTTTCTGATTACTATCTATGAATACTTGTTGGATATGCAACTTAATCACATAGTGTTTTCATTTTCTAAATGGTAGTAAAGTAGGCATATTAGGACACAGAAATGAGTCACTGGATTATTCGCTCAACTGATTTGTTCAAACACACAGGCCATTTGGGAATGTCACTATACCATCTGCTGCTCTGAGAGTTAATACAAAAGGTTACTCAATTTCCAAGCAGGTTTCATGAGAAAATGTAAATATTTAACACAGTGGTGATTTTGTATGAATATGTATACAATGTGATTCTTACGTAAAGTATTTTTTTCCTTTAAGACCTTTAGATCAGTGGGGTGCAAACAGATTGAACCAAAATATATAAATGAGATTGTACTAATTAATACAAATTAGCTGCAAATTTGCCAAAATGAAAATAGTTACAAATTGTTTTTGAAAAATATGTTGCAAATAACCTTGTTTTTTATTGAATTGTAATACAAAAGCAATGTCACAAAGATAGACATGAATGCATGCAAGTTATTCTAATTCCTAAAAAAAAGCCCTTGAAGGAAGGGGTGGGATAAATGACAGAAGTGCAATGTTTAGCATCCCTCAGGCAACTTGGGTTTCATCTGCATTTGCTCAAGGACACAGTGGCCACAAACAAAGGAAAACCAATGCCAATCAGACGTGGCCAACAAGATCTTCCTTTATGAATGAAATTCAAATTCCTCAATGAACACTGATACTAATGCAATCAACAAACATTAAAAGATTCAAATCACTGACCAGGGACGAAAAATCATTAGTATTTATTCAAGACAGTTGCTGTGTCGGAGTGCAGGAATCGTCAATGCATTAGCTTGTGGTTTAGCAAATGAAAACACTGCATGTCCTTAGAATACCTGCGGCATTTTGTATTGATCTTTTTCTTCCGTCTGCCTTTCCCTTTCAGTATCTCCTTCCTCTTTGCAATTATCCCTGAAATCCGTCTTGGCAGAAAGCAGTGCCTTCAAATCCTCAGGTCAATGAGCCGTTTTCAGCGCTGAACGGTACCCATTAAAATTACATGTGTGAACTTTAGAGATGCAAGAAAGCATTACCTTGTCTAATGAGACAGCAGCGTAGAAGACTTCATTGGCAGAAGAACAAGGAGGAAACATCAAGCAAGAGACAAGTATTAGTAGTATGACACCTTATTATGCTTTATTATGAGTGCTGTTACACTGAACCTGACATTAATGTTCATAACTAAAATAGATAGCAATCCACAGCGTGCCGGTCCAGCTAAGTCCCAAACAGCTCCTCCTGTGTAAGCACATTATAGCAGCCCAGTAATTGACAGCAAAAACCAACTTGAAAATCCACTACAAGCACCATGTGAGAAGTAATTTAAACTGTTGTGGGTGACAGCCCTGAATCATTGTTTTCTGCTGCACTGGAAAATGCTATCAAGGTAGTAGAATTGTAATTGTTACCAAGCTCAGACTCTTTATTGCCTGATCAGACAAAAGTGGCATTGTTCTTGCTGCGGTTATTCTTCTTGCTTGCGGTTTTAACTGAAGGTTTAATTGCTGTTTTTGCAGTTGGATCAGATCTCTTTTTCACAGAAAGTAGCTCTGCTCGGTCTGAGGTCTGGTAAACTCCTGTCCTCATTCTTCCTTTGCTGGTTTTCAGGTCGCCAACTACCCTCTCCAGGTCTCCAAGTTCTCCATTCTGACCACCAAGGTCATCACATCGGATACCATCAACATCAAGAGCACCTCGCACATGGAGAGGAGCCCGCTTGCTGCCCTCTTTGACCCTGGGTGGGGGAGGTGGAGGAGCGGGAGGTGGGGCAGAGGGTGCCCTCCTGTGGGAATATTTGGAAACACTTCTCCTCTCTCTCTGATGTCTTCCATTTTTCACTAAGAAGGGATAGTCAAAAAGGGACAGAAGTAAATATTAAGATGTTAAGCACTGTTTTTGCAATGATATGTTCAATGTAGACTTGATTTATTCATCACAAATAATCTGATCCGGCAGATCTGACATCAACGAGTTGTGACTTCCATGTCTTTTGACCAGACAGATAGTATTATTGACGTGCGTTTCCAATGACATTTTATAGCCATGGCTTTTACTGAATTACACATTTTACCCTGGGAAGACATGAGAATAGTTACAAATTGCTATTGAAAAATATGTTGCAAATAACCTTGCTGTTTATTGAATTGTTATACAAAAGCAATGTCACAAAGAGAAGTCTTAGAAGTTATTCTGAATCAAAAAAAAAAAAAAAGCCCTAGAAGTAGGGGGTGGGATCAATGACAGAAGTGCATCTTGGGTTTCAAACATTGTCATGTGGAGTCATATGGGCTAGTGTTAAGGTGTTTTATTTGTCATTTCTACTTAAATGAATGTGACTTCACACCCACATCCATGTATTTCATTATTCCATGTGTTTGCATTGACAGAATCATCTAAGCTGAATGTCACAAGGGTAGAATGTGAAAGTGCTGAGGTTTAAGATTAACTGATTAATGATTAATACATAACTTTGGTCACATTTTTAAAAAGAAACATGTCTATATGCTCACTAAGGATGCATTTATTTGAACAAAACTACTCAAATTACTTTTACCATTTATTTTCTATTTGAATAGATTTTGAAATGTCATTTATTCCTGTCATCCAAAACTGCATTTTCATCATCATTATTTCAAATTATAGTGTCACGTGATCTTTCAGAAATCATTGTACACTCTCAGAAGTAAGGGTACAGAAACTGTCTCTGGGACGGTACCCTCTCAAAAGGTACACTTTTGTACCTATTAGGTTCTAATAGCCTATGTACACTTTAAATTTTAATATGTACCTTTAAGGTACCAAAATGGACCCTTTAGGTATACAAACATGTACCTTTTGAAAATGCGCCGCCTTCGCGACAGCTTTTGTACCTTTATTTCTGAGTGTAATATTTTGATTTGGTTTTCAAGAATAACTTTATTATAATCAGTGCTAAAAACTGTTTTAATATGTAACCATGATATGCATGATTCTTTATGTGAGTAGAAAGCAAAAAAAAAAAAACAGCTTTTATGTGAAACAGATATGTGTTACAAACTTACTTTCATTTTTGATCAAATTCTTGCATATTGAAAGCATCTATTTCTTAATGAAAGGTAGTGTACTGGTAATACAGAGAATTCTTGAAGGTTTTTTTTTTTTTTATGAAAGTGAGCACTTTGGTCGCTTTTACACCATTTTACTAAATAGACATGCTAGTGTAATCCATCTTTATACTCAAGCACATCCAACACTAGACATGATTAATAAGAGCAGCAGTCATGTTTTAGACATTCCTGTCTTATAAAATTAAGACTGAATAATGTCTTGTACTGACAAATCAAGCTACTGAGCTACACAGACTGGAATAAAACTTGATTTTCTGTCAATTTTAATATAATAAATTTTAAAAAAATGTACATGTCAAACATTTATTTCATCCATCTAAATTAATTTGATATATATGCTCATGCACAAAATCAAGCGTGTTTTGGATCTATGTTTTTTGGGAAGTCGATGCAGCCGATAACCTTTATCTTAAAAGCAACCTTTCATTTCCCCCCATGCTCTGTTGCTTCTTCTAATCGCAATTTATATGGTACTTATCTTGTATATTTCACCAGTTAAAACTGCTTTACGACTGAGATTCTGGCTTCTGCCCTCTCATACATTAACCAGTCTCCCAGACCAGTTTAAAACCCCTTTTTTCAGAAGGATATACAAAACACATTTATAGCTCATCATCAGGTTGCTTAGCGACATGCAATCGAATTGGAATATAAGACGTTGCAGCACATGATGAGATGAGTGGCTATGTCTTGTTAGCTTGATTTTAAGCAGCTAATGTCCTCCAATAAAGACTCTTGACCAAATGCACATACTAATAATCATTCTCTCAAGTGTTTCCACTGGTTTGATTAGTTGCTCTCTGATACAGGTAAGTTGGAAAGGCTATTGTTGTCAATACACACAAGTGTTATCGACATGTGCTAGAGGAAAACGTGTTAGAGGAAAACAGTGAATCTGAAGAATATAGAACTGAGTTAAGCTGTGCACATCGTGGTATATTGAATTTGAGCTGCTTTATGTTGTAGAGTGATTACAGTTACAGACACACTGCCCCCTTGTGGCACCAGTTAAAACTACTGTCCTGAATAAGAGGATTTCGTTTGTAAACCCTGTATATAGACTCCCTGGAGGTACGACCTGTTATAATAATAATAATGAAAAATGATCATGTCTTCAAGGAAGTCTTCATATTATAATTAAACTGATTATCAAAGATATGCACTTCTCTTTAATCTAACTATTCCGTTTCTTAACTCTATTGACAAAAAGCTACTGGCACATTGCTGCCATTTTTTTTATATATGCAATAATTCAATAATCACTTATCTGCCATGGCCACTAGATGGAGCACCGTGTCTTTTCAGAATCTCACTCATTCTCAAGTTGTCCTCCTAACATTGATGCGAGTGCTAAATGTCCCATCATTTGTCTTGGCCGTGTTTTTGCAGTTTAAACCTCCTAAGACACGCACATATCAAACATTGTCATGCATTTGTTCATCACTGCGAGTTTGGAAACAAGCTGTAAAGGTTAGTATTTCTGAGAAACACAATAGATGGGGTTTTGCATCAGCTGTGACTTTTAAGGGGATTCACTTTCTAAATCTTCATGGGAAAAAAACATTGTCTTCCTGTTATTGACGTTCAAGCAGATGTTTAAAACTCTTCGGGTGCAAAAGTCCTACCACAAACAAGTGAACATGACCTGTGGATTTATTGGGTCCTTCAGGACTTTGCGAGTGTTCGGTGGACACGAGCACCCAGATGTACGGTGGCCAAGGCTCAACGCGCTGCAACTTAAAAAAACACACATACAAACGGAAATAAACACATGCAAATAGAAAAAACGACAACACATTGAGAAAACATCTTCATCAGTTCATCTTCATCTTCAACACAGGCGCTGCAAACACAGAAACGCGCTGCAGATAGTACAGACGAGACCACAACGGAAATGTTTCAGGGGGACCTCAAAAAGTGACTAACCCATCTGAGAGTAACTCTAGCTAACATAGCATTAAAATAATGTTTCACAGTTAAAGGTGCTCTATGCAATCTTGCAAACACTAGGGGCACAGGATGTGCGACAAAGCAAAAACAAACTTCGGCGAACCAATCAGCGAGAAGAGCTGGGAATTAACACGCATTAAACACCACCTCTTCTTGCCGATTGGTTGGCCGAAGTTTGTTTTTGTTGTGGTGCCCAAAGTGTTTCTTTTAGTATTGCAGCCTCTGTGTTGTCTTTGGAGACCCGGGGTTTTTTCCCCAATGTATACAGAGGGCAGACAGCAAGACGATCAAGAGGTGATGCGTATGGTTTGAGATAAAAATGAAATCGAGCTAAAATCCTGCAACCTCGCATAGAGCACCTTTAAGTGTGTA
The DNA here is from genome assembly GCA_032275025.1 of Enteromius treurensis. Lineage (NCBI taxonomy): Eukaryota > Metazoa > Chordata > Actinopteri > Cypriniformes > Cyprinidae > Enteromius > Enteromius treurensis. The sequence continues at coordinate 17,747,009 of JAUCMU010000001.1, forward strand.
ATTCGTACTTCACCCGTCATATTGATGTTGTCATGTGTCATGCATCATCACAACACTTTCAATAACTCATCCGTTTATTTAGATTGTGTTAAACAAATGTAATTTAATCACAATAAACAACGTTTTTTTCCTGAGGTACTTACACTTGAGATGGGTTTGTTTTAGTTGTGGTCCGTGCTATTTGCAGCGCATTTTGCAGTGTTTGGTTGCATTGTGAGAATTAGCAGTTTGCATGTGTTTTCTTCTGTTTGCATGTGTTTTTTCTGTTTGCATGTGTTTTTTTTTTTCTCTTTGCATGTGTTTTCTTAAGTTGCAGCACGTTGAGCTCTCGAGGCCACCATACTGATGGGATTACTAGTCATTTGATCGTGAAAAGCAGTAAATTCCATAGCATCTGTATAGTGACACAAGTAATATTTTTTCAGCAGCTATGCTATTTAAAATAGGAGTTCTTCCGGTAAGAAGCTAGAGCGAGCAAATGCTTCTTCGCTGTTTTTCAGCTTTAATGCTCTCTCTCGTCTTCAGCGCAGGAAAGTCGATTCGTACTATTGAACTGGTTCACTCTAAACGCTCTCTCTGCCTGCGTCCCAAAGTGCATCTGAATTCTGTGTGATATTTGTAATTTTCATAAGCCTACTATTTAGGATAGTATGCAGACTGGAATGCAGGGAATCTCTCAAAGCGTTGAAAAGTGTGATTGAATCGCACGGAAAATTCATCTAAACCAACTATTCATAAAAAATTATTCAAGTCCCGGCCTGTACTATGCCGAGTTTTCAGCTCAGTTATATAGTAGTCAGCATTTGAAGTGGATCATAACCTTTCATCAAAATTGTCCAAAATACCTATTCTTGTTTTTAGGACACCTTTGATGAACTTCAAATGTTCATACTACTATATACTAGTGATACTACTGCACGAGCAAAAAATACATCTGATGAAATGGGCTAATTTATCCGTTTAAACATTGAATATCTATCTTTTAAAGAACTAAACCCATTCCCCTTGTGTGTTTTAACTAGTATAGAAAATAAATTCCTTATGTCCTCAATTTAAAATATTTTGGAAGCAATGTGGCTTCATAAAATGGGAAGATGTGTTCTTCTTAGGTCAATTAATGTCTTACTCATAATTATTATGTTGCATACATCAGGAAACTCAATTCATTTTTATTGGTCTATAAATAGCTCCTTTTACATCCAGTCTGTCTTTCAGTCATCAGGACCTGTGAATACATTGTCAGGGCAAAACTAGTTCTCAATCATTCCATCTATTTAAGTCCAGAGTTGAAAATGTGCCTGACAAACCTGTTGTACTTTTGTACTTCCCATGGCCTGACATAACAGAACAAACAGTCTTTGCTGACAGTAATGCATTGACAACAAACTAAGTGTAAAGCAGTGGTCATGTGACAAAATGAATAAAGAGATTGAAATACACAGAACAAGAGCGTCAGGAGGAGTAATCGTGCAACAATTTGGCTTCATGGTCAAATTACGACAGCATTTTGATTTCTGTCTATGGAGGGTTTCCCTTCTTATGGAGCGTGAAAAAGTACAGGGGGAGACAATGCAGAATTAGGACACTTCCTCCGGTGGAGGATGAGAGAGGGAGCACTGAAGGGAAACAGAGGCTGGTTTTGTCTGAGCCCAGTACCGGCATCCAAACAGCACAAAGCCTGCCTAACCAGCCATTCACTTTAACTAGGCCTCTATGCATAGCTAATGTACTGAGAACAGCCTCCCTCAAACAGCACACAACAGACGGCGGGGAAAGTGGGGTGAGGGGAATGTGAAGGAGTTATTAAAAAATGCTTGTGAGAGCAGAACGTTTCATCGCGTGATCAGCTGTGCCGTTCATGCTTTATGTATACCTTCTATTCTTTATTTAATAACAGAAAAAGGAAGTGATAAAATGTCTTTTCTGAGAACTTTTCTTGAACTCTGACGGATGTGGTACAGTTTTTAGTCATACTATGCTTAACATTGCTGTTTTAAATGTGTGGGGTTGTAAAGATATTTTTTTATACTTTTGAAAGAAGTTTTTTTATGCTTTCCAAGAGGACACAGCATGAATATATGTATATATAAATATATATATATATACACATATGTGTGTGTGTGTGTGTGTATATGTATAAAGAGTTTGCAAAAACACATAATTAGAAAATAACTTAAAAAATTGAAAAACAATTGTTTTCATTGTGCATTTCAATTAATCTCAAATCAAACTGCAGTTGGGTTATTTTCATTTGTTTAAAATATTGCTAAAAATGCAGCTATCGCAATAACATAATGTTGGGTTGTTACCTGTCTGGCATAAACCTGGGTGCACTTCACAAATAAGTACATATCACTGCAGTTTCCAAAAGAAATGAACACCTTTAATTCCTTTTTACACTAATTAGAGAGTTAATTATAGAGGAATATCACGTTATGACTTCAAAACAATATTAATATGCTGGGAGATTTAAAAACTAATGCTTTTGAATGTTAATCTATGGCTTTTCATAGACGGTAGGTTTGTTCGGTAGCTCATGGATTACGGAGACGTACTGAAGAACTGAGGAGTTCCGGTTCAAATCCTGTCTAACTGCAGATTGACAAAACAGTTCAAATCTGCATAAAAGGTTGTTGAAATGACACGATTGTCTCAACAAATGCCAGTTTTTATCGGTTTTGCATTTGCTAACACTATCAGTTATGTTTAGGGTTGGATTTGGTGTAGGGCATATTTCCAACATGGCAGAGCATTAGCTTTTAGCAACAGTCACCAGATATTTGAATTCTGAACCGTGGCAATATGTACCTCAAGCAACATAATAAAAATGTGCCAGGTAAATCTGTGTTTTAGCGCCACTTAGTGGACATTTCTCTGTGAAACTGTGGCGAAACGTGCAGTAAGGTACATAAAACGTATTGCACAAAAAGTGCAATAAACATGATTTTTTAAAAACTCTTTGTAAATAAACTCTTCATTTAGATTATTACAGTTTCTACTGTTGATTATATAAATGCTATTTATACAACTTTGTGATAATGTATAAAAATATTGATTTAATGAACATTTTACTGATCATTTTGGTTTCACGACTCTTCCAGAGCTCTGTCAAGATTACTTTTTCAAGAGAAAATAATGAACTAGGTTTGCTTGCTTAGAGTTAAGAGTTGAAATTTCATTTAAATACAACACCACCACAACATGCCAGAAAGTGTTACACACAAATTTCCCAAGTCTTGTTCTTTAAAGTGCATATGTAACATTGTGATAACCCTAAGGCCAGAAACATGCTCTCACAAGTATACACAAACAATGCTTGGTCATCACGTTCCAATAGCAGAGTTTACTTTACAGTAAATTATAATAGTTTACAATTGTCTTTTGGCATTATAAATGTTTCCAATCACGCTTGCTTAGAAAGATTCTCTTGAAATGATTGATTGACCACAACAGTAGTAGACCTAAAAGATAAAAGTAACTGCAGAAGCGGACAACGGATAACTTTTATAGCACCCCTAGTGGTAAGACTGAGAATGCAATAAACAACCAATGAACAAACTTGTTAATAGCGTAGTTGGAAGCATGTGTTTTTGCGTACATAGAGTTTGTTTCAGGCCTAGGTAATAGAAATAGAAATTGAAAACGGGTTTTGGAAAGAGATCGTAACAAGACAAACGGTGAGAGGAAGGGAGAAAGATCTCACCCCTAACATTTATTTAACTCTATTTACAGGTTTATGGAAATATCAATCCGAGTAGAGATATTGGTTGTCTACAAAAAAGACTGCTACAGAAAACTGAAAATGATTTCAGTGTCAGAAGGAACTGAATGGAGAACAATTCAACGTTGTTGGCAACTGAACATAGCAATAAATCACACAGCTGTAACAGAAACTATGTACACATTTAGTATTTTATCATTCAAGAAGATATACTGACGTTTCGTAAGGGATAAATTAATCCTTTCTAAGGATTATATTACACAATTACATATAATATACTAAGATACTGTAGCTTAAAAAAAAAAAAACACGGAAGTGATGTCATGGTGATAAACAGGAAATGATCTGAGTAGCTACACATTGTTGAACTGCATTTCCGTAAGACCACAATGGAGGAATGAAAATAAAACAAGCTCTGAGGTCTCAATTTAAGATTCAAATATAGAAATGTGAGGTCGTGAGGAGTAACTGAAGACTCTTTGTCAATATTTAGGTTTTATGGAGAGGTTCATGGAAGGCACGCTACTGGTAACCAAAGAGAGGTAAGGCGAGTCCTCTGTCATACTAAAACGAATTGTGCTTGTTCCTGTTTTAATCCATTTGCGTATTCACATCATTTGAACAGACAAATAAATTCTTGCATAAACGAGGGTGTTTGTCACTTCCAACACTCCACGTCTGCTATCTAGTTTTTATTTAGCGTCAAAGAATTATCACATGTTTAGTTCAGTCGTTTGCGGCTCCTGTTTAGGCCATCATGTGATCAGCCACGGGGCAGAGATATGCAGAAGATGAGCAAGATCACTTCAGTTCACTATTGACCTCAAATCAGTTTGACTGGCTACAATAACTCTATTGTTTCTCTAAGTGGAAAAAAAACGGTGAAGGTCAATGATTGTCAAGATTGTGTGTGGGTAGTTATTTTAAAATACTTTCAGGGGAACTGTCAAATGCATTGTAGGTAGAAGTCTCTTTTCCGATTCTTCATTAAAGTGCTTAAAGGGTGTCAAATGTACATGGGAAGGAGGCAGTTGGCACAGGGATTACGATGAGGAACACAGCAAATCCACAGCACTCAGAAATCACACACATCTTCAGGAGGGACCAGAGAGAGGTGAGGATAACACATGCGAGCGTAGTTTGTTCACACAGGAGTGGTACCTGATCGAGCCCAGCTGTCCTGGTAAGGGTCCTCCCTCAGGAGGTGCAGTCGGTCTGGGGAGGGAGGGAGAGGCACGTGGGACTGCTGAAGGAGAGAGCTGTTAGGGCTTGTGATGTCGCCTTCAGCGACATATGTCAGGTCCGTGCCGCTCTCCTCTTCCTCCAGTGCCTGCACCCCTCCATCGCTCCTCCAGTCTGTCATCCCGGACGAGCCCCCTTTTTGCGAGTGGGGGACTGGGGACAGTGAGGAACTAAACGGCAGTGGATTTCGGACTTTTGTGTTTCTGAGAGCACTATTGGGAGGCATCAGGGCACGTCTAGGCACTGTGCCTTCCACCGCTGAATCTAAGCTCTGCGTTTGGTGGCTGGCACTGAGCGCTGAGCCATTTTCCTTGGATCGGGGCCGGGTCTTGTAGGAGACAGGGGTGGAGCTGAGGTGGTTGCCATCTGCTTCCGTGTCGAGGCGCAGGAAGTCTGGAAGGATGAGGTCGGATTTGTTCAGCAAACCCCGCTGGTCGTCAGCTCTGTTGCTCTGTGCTTTGGATATGAGCTCGAAGAATTCTGGTTGAACAACAGACACAGTTTTAAACCGTTTTATTTGTAAAAAAGTACATTTGACATGTTAGAAAGGACGTCAGCAAAAGATTAACTGCGGCTGCCAGTTCAAAGTGTGCTTGTGTTAGCATTAGCTATGTCAGCCAGTGTTGCTACAGAGACTGTTAGCATAAGGCATAGCCAAGAACAGCTAGCGCTTAACTAGGAGAGAGAGAGAGAAAGAAAGAGAGATTTTTCAAGAAAGTGAAAGGGGAATTGTTTTTTTTACCTTCAGCTTCATCTATATTAAGTTTTTTCTGTTTGTGCTTTTCCACCTGGGCCCTGGTTTTCACAGCCGAAGCCTTTCCTGCCGCTTTGTCCTCCCCCTGGGTAGCGACAATGAGAATGGGGCACATTAAGGGTGCGTGGATGAGAAGCGCCCTTTCTACAAGGCTTTCTCTGGGGCGCAGGGCTAAAACTACAGGGGCCTCATGGGGGTATGGGTGGGCCTCTAGTCACTATCACTAAAACTAGTGTACATACTCATTCTACTTGTGCAGTCAATCTCCATTTAGCACAGCACGTCACTGCAGAAAAACCACCACCAGCACAGCATGCCACCACAAGACCCAACATCCATGTACAGCCACGCTCCACTTTCTTGCTTTTCCCCCATTTCTCTCAACATAACACACAGCTATCAGTAACTATGTTGACTACAAAATCTGACCCCAAGGAACTCTTGGTGGACAGAGTTTGCTATCCCCTCACAACGTTGTGGTGTGTTGAAGGAAAGGAAGTGGTAAAGAGTTGGGGTTGCTGTGATCCGAGAAGTAGGGTTAGATCATCCACAGGCCCAGAAATGCACAGATACACGCAGCCTTCAGACCGAAGAAAAGAACAGAGGAGCCAGCCATGCACAGACTCCCCACACACAGGCCAAAAAAACACAAAGAAAGAAAGAGAGAAGGAGATGAAAATGTATGATCTTTGAGATCGAGGTCTTACTGTGGCAGACTGGCTTCGTGCAGACAGAGGTGGACCATGACTTTTAGATGTGACCAGCTTTTGTTTGTCTGTTTAGAGAGGGAGAGAGTTAACTCATTTCTGTTTAAGAGCAAACAATTAAGTTAAAGTCAACAAGGCATTCGTGACCCATTTTACTTTTTTATAATGCAAAGTGCACTTTGATGTGATAACTAGAATACTAAAGCAAATGAACTTCATTAGAATTATTTTCTATAGTGTTTCGATCGAAATCAATGCATTTTTAATGTGCACAATTGCACCTTCATCATTACAAATGTGTAATTACATTTATACAAATACAAGACATGAAGTATTAATGCATGGTTTAGTTAATCATAAATGCTTCTCAGTATATTCAGCACTTTTAACCATATTTCAAAAGTAATTCTAACATTTTAATGTAACAGCAGTAAACATGCATTTTAGTGTAAAATACTGCTCCTGATATACTGCTATTGTTTCACAGAGGGTGAAATCAAAGAAATCAGATGATTTAAATGATGTCTGTCCTATATGTGTGTGTGCATCTTGCCTTTTCCTGGAACGTGGTCTCCTGCTTCCAGAACCACCCTTAGTCCATCAAGATTAGATATAGGAAGCCCAAGATCCAGCGGTTCTTTCTCTCCACTCTAACCACACAGAACATCATATCTAATTAATAACCATTTCATAAAATCACTAAATGCATATATTTAATATTTTATGGTACAGAAGCCCATATTCCTGAATCTCCATAATACCAATGTGCTACAAAACAAAACCAGCTAAACAGGTAAGATGATGGAAACTTTACTGTAATGTATGCAATAATGTGAAATTTGATAGCCCAACAGGATTCTTAACCCACAAACACATCGTCATCATGTTTTTGGTGGGAATTCTAAAATGCAATAGTGTGCATTAAACATTTTCTAAGATACATGCTAATATGGGCAATAAACTAGACACATTCACGACATTACATACTACATTACCCATATCAACCTCTCTCTTTATATGAAAATGTTTGACTCACTATTCTGGCCACCAGGTCTCCTAAGTTGAGGCCATATTTGGCCACCACTGGTCTCAGCACTTCTGTAACTGGCTTAGTGGGTTTTGCTTTAAGCCCAACAGAACGGTTTATGGGCACCAGATCCAGTCTAGATGAAGGGAGAGAAGTGGAAAGATAGAGAAGTTAAGGAAAATAAACAACAAAATTGAATCCTGATGACTGTTTAAATAATGAATGACTTCAGTTATGTAAAAAAGTATGTACCGGAATAGCGTACGTTTCTCCAGCCGAAGATCTCTAGAGCACAGCGTCATGCAGTCCTGGTCCAACACTAAAGGCTGTACACAAGGACAGTACATGCTATTATAGTCCATTACAGCACTGCAGCATCAAATGATGTAGATGTGCACACACACACACACACACACACACACGTATGAGCAGCACTCTGCACAAACACACACACACAAACTGAAACCACTCTGTAACCTTTCAAGGCAGACAAGACAAAATTAAACGCACAAGTAAAGGTACCTTTATTACTGTTTGTACACATGCAGTATCTGAACCACACTAGGATAGGCATGTTACCTTTTCTCCTCCTACTAGGAACAGATCCACAGCAGCCAGATTAATGGCAAGCTTCTCACACAAGCCTAAAAGCACCTCTCTGATGGAGACGCCAGGCCTGATGGGTACTGAGCAGCATGAGCCATCGGGAAGGTTAATGTTACAGTGACGCATGCTACGCTCAGAAAATGCCATGGAGTTACGTGACGTCTCACCCTGTATGACAGAGGACTGTAAAAGAAAGGACAATACAAATCAATTATTTTGACTCACAAAATTAAATTGGAGATACATTTCTTAGATAAAAATACATAAAATAAATAATAACTACATCACATTGTGTAACACTTTAGTATAGGTACCAATTCTCACTATTAAAGTAGTTACTTATTAACATGCCTGTTATTAACATATTGGCTGTTTATTAGTATGTATAAAGCATATATGCTGCATGACCTGCATCCCTAATCCTACTCAATAGCTGAACTTAACAACTACCTTACTAATTATTAATAATCATATGGTCTTGACCCACCTCATTTTTTCCAGAACCAGAGGTGGCAAGTTCCAAACTCGCACCAGAAGACAAGGAGCCCTGTGATTCTCTCCGTCCGTTACTGCCTGTAAAGCCTGTGTTGAAAGACAAACACCATTTATAAATGAAAAACTGGAAAAATTGAGGGAATTGGAGAAACTGCAGGAATATTCAAGGTTATTAGAAGTATAGAAACAAAACTCCAGACATAATCAGAATCAGTACTGATGTTCCCCACTCACTGTAGTCCTGAAGTTCCTTCTTCTTTGATCCTTTTCCAAAACTTCTATTTCTGGACCAGGAGAAGAAAATGCTTTTCTTTTTATCGCCATGTTCATCTCTGCTGTCTTCATTCAGTGACCTTCCCGATTTACTCTTCTTGTCATCCTGGACCTTCAAATAAAATGTTTGATTATTTTCCATATATTTAAAAACAAAGGCATTAGACAAAGAAGGTAGAGACAATACTAAACTCTCTTGTGGAGTCATTGATATGCAGAGTAAAAATGAGCCGCATAGCGGGTCAGGAATTTACTGCGTTTAATTAGATCTGACTGGAAGGCATGGTGGGATGTTAACCAGATGACTGTGTTTCTTCTTTGAAATAACACCTGACTATGTAAACAAGAATAGAATGCTGACAATAGCTCAATCTCACACCCCAAAAGCAACAAGATAATTGCATTTAAATACTTTCAAGTGTGAAACTATTCTTGATTACCTTTAAAGGACAGTAGAATATATCTTCATACATAATGACATATGAATGTAAATAAAGTACTGAAGGTGTTAGTAAACCTTCCTCTGAGAGATAATTAGGGATATCGTCCTTTGAAGTGCTTCACAGATTATTTGATTTTGTTATTACGTTTCAAAGGAAGTTAATGTGTCAACTGCAAATAGAGCGTCATTTTTCTAATGAAGGGCGTAGGACATGAAATAAACACAATTGTGTGTGTGTGTGTGTGTGTGTGTTACCTTTTTGGGTGTAGAGAGGTTGGAGCGGTCAGAACTTGTGCTATGTTTGGACGTGGGGCTACTGGGGACCTGGTAGGGGTCTGGAAGAGGACGTCCCTCCACCTCTGCAAGCATACATTCTTGATACAGGTAGGACTTTAGGAAGCGTGTGTAACTGTCAAACTTCATCAGGTTGAAGATCTATTGATGGAATAAAGAGTGGAGCTGTTAAACCAGCTGCTTATAAGACACAAGCCACAAATCTTGATACTGTTCCAGCGTAGCCATATTTTTATTTTATTTTATAGCTTTTGTAGTCTTGCTGGTAAAGCAGCTTAAGCAAAACCGGTGAGGGCACCAGCATTTCACATTGGGCCCAGCTTCCTGAACAAAAATATATGCTGATGACCACCAATGCGGGTCTTATCAGCTGGGATAACATACACTTCCGTTCAAGTTGAAAGGAGGTTGTTGTTTTTTTTTTGGTTGTTTTTTTTAAAGAAACAACTACTTTTATTCAGGAAGCATGTATTAAGGAACCTAAAGTGACATGAAAACATATATAAATTCTGTTTTCAACATTAATAATAATACTAATAGTAATAAATATTACTTAAGCACTAAATCAGCAATATTAGAATGATTTCTGATGGATTGTGTCACTGGAGTAATATATTACAATATCTCAAAATAGAAAATGTTTCCCATTATTACTGATTTTACTGTTTTATTGATCAAATAAATGCAGCCTTGTTCATTATAACAGGCTCATTTAAAAATCTTAAAACATCTTTCTGAATAAAAATGTAAGCTATAATCTGCACTGTTGACAGATACCCAGAAAAACATGGTTAAAAAGGTTGTGACATTGTGACATGTGGCCAACACAATGTTTATGTAAGTTTGTGATTTACAGATTTTTCCTGGATAAAGAGGTGACAGCCAGACAGGAGCCTCTAAATGCGTCAACGTGATTCTCCGCCTTAAAAGACACTTTATAAGAGCACATTCTCTGCTGCTACACGCACAAAGGTTGCCCGCAGGTTTCCTCCCGGTGATCATGGGGTTGGAGTCTACAGGATGCTACATTCATGATCTTATGACCTCACAGAGCTGAATTCAAAATACTTCATTATTTCACGTCTCTTGCCCACAGCCCTCAAAGACGGAGCTGTGATGGTAAAGCCTTACAGACATGCAGTGGACGGGACAGTTATTTCAAAAACAGCAACTGTGTGGAAATACACAGAGCAGTTTTTTTATTTGTATGTTGTCATAAAAACTGAAACCACATGATTATTTTTTATTAATTAGTCTGGGAAAATAGAACCACATAAAAAGACATGTTAAGGCATGTAAAAAGATTTTCCCACATTTCAAAATCTCTAGGATGGGCCTGACACCGACTCAGCCTGAGGTGCATTTGGAAATGTTTAGGCTCTGTTAATTCTGTGCTAAAGCTTTTTTTATATTCAGAAATAGAGTGCTGTAGGCGCACTTGCTGTCTTTACCTGTAGCTGTTGCTCTTTAAACATGTCTGGCCTTGGAGCGTTGAGGATGTCGTCAGCCAACTGAGCCTGACTATCAATGTTGACGGGTGTGGTGGCCTTACTCGACAGGAAGCTGTTGTAGATCTCCCTGGCCCTCTGGGACAACTGGGGGCCAAAAGTTATGACAAGGTCACAATCAAACGGCAAATGAAAAACATTGTTTATTAAATCCTGTCCGCGCAAAGGGTGTTTTTACTACACTATATGGACTGCTGTAGACAAAAAAAGATCTAATTATCAACCTACAAAAATGTTTTGTGATCAATTGTTCAAATAAAATAAAAAATGTTTTGATTCATTAATTTAACTTTAACAATCCCACTGGTAAAAATGTAGACTTTATACCTGTTTCTTGTCTGTTTCTGGAACATGGCTGAAATATTCACATGCTTGCCAAAATAAAATATTCTCCTCACTAAACTCCTTCTTCAGAAACTCCTGCAGGATGAAAAGAAAAAGCAATAAATAAAAAAAATGTAGGTTATTCTGCAAAACAAACCTTTCCAAACACTTCCTGGTGGTTTTGTTTGAGACCTTGAAATCATTACGTTCCTCATGCAACCTCGCTGAGAAAGCCTTTACAACCGATCCAAGTTCAGATACCAAATTTTTCTATTATACATTTTCTATTAAAATGCGTAGAGCTGGACATGTACTCTCAGCCAGTATCGATCAAGGAGTCTGTAACAGTGCGGCTGCTGTAGAAAAGGATGACTCCGACCTACCGAGAAATATCGGACGCCGACAGGATCCTGTAGTAGCCGCTCGAAGCAGACAGCCCACGATGCAACACGCCGCTCAGTGTGGCGTCTATGGCATTGCACGCTAGGAAGGCTGGCATTGCTGTTCAGACTGTTATCACTGCCGCAGCCCTTCAGGTCCACACTGTTCAGCTCTAAACACACACAATCAGATAAAAAGGTTACTTTTATCCACAATTAATTTTGTTATTCCATTTCTCAAGTTGCACATGACAAATTTACACATTAATCCCCTCAAAACGTCAACTCTTTCAAATCACAAAATGCCCAACGGCAGAAAAATTATGCAATTCTGATGCCTGAATGAGGAGGGTGTTCTATATTAAAATCATAAAAATAAAAAAAGACAAAAACGTCAGGGCTAGATACTTTTTGTTTAGTTTCTGGGTGATTCTGATTGGTTGGTAAGTTCTTGTAATCAAATACTATTGATTAAATTTACAAAGAAAATACTTCTTTAAAGGAAATCTTTCAACCTAAAATAAAAACAGCCATTATTTATTGCAAATTTACATGCCGTTATTTAATCAAAGGAATACAAGAGTATTTGAGAAATGCAAACTGTTTATAGTAAACATCAGCTGTCAAGCTGCATAAAAGTAAATAAAACAGGTTCATATAACTATCTTCCATGTTACTTTGAACAAAGCAAAAGCAACATTAAAATTCCTCAAAACCCTGAAAGGCTATGCAAGACAAAAACAGCTTTAGCACAGCATTCAGAAAGCACCTCTGAAAGAACCTCGGCAGACTGTGGGTCACTGTCAGCACAAGCTCTTACCTGGGTAGAGCTGGTATGAGCCTGTGTGATGCCACTTCACCAGGTATTTCATGCCGATTGGGCGCCAGGCTTTGACATCCATCACCCCACATTACAAACACACACTGCCACGGAGCCGAGGGTGAACAGCCATCAAACTGTCCATATAGCTAACGTACATGCTGGCAGCACACATCATAAGCAACTAAAAACTAACTAAACAACACAGAGACAGCGACAAGACGAGACTACATGAATGCATAGAGGTAAACAGATAGAGTGGCCAGCGCACAAAGCTCTGGACAGGTAGATGATAAATTATTGAAAGTAGAGAGAGGAAGGGAAACTTAGACGGTAGAGGTAACAAGAACCTGCAATATTAATGCTGGACCAGCACGGACACCCAGAAGCACCATAACCCAAGACAAACTGCAAATACAAACAGATGGGATGATTTTCTTTTTGACCACGTTGCATAAAATGCACACTGGTACTGTTGCAATAGGGGTAATATGACAAAATAGAAGTATTCATGATGAAAATACATACATCCTAATTACTAAAAATAATAATAATAATAACATTGAAGATAAACCTCTCACATGCTATTTGTAATTTCAAGAATCAAGATACATTTTTATCATGTGACTCAAGTTTTTATTTCTTTTTCTTTATTTACATTTTTGCTGTCACACCATAGGGCTATATTATTTGTCTATCTACTTGTTTTCTTTAATAATAATAATAATAATATAACTATATAATATATACTATATAATATAACTATATTTTTTACTATTAAATTAATTTAAAATTAAAATTGACATTAAAAACAGGTTTGTCAGGAGGTGTATTAAAGTCACTGTATTTATGACTTTCATTTTGCATAAATCAACCGCTCCAAGAAGAAAAAAACATGCATTATGTCACTGATCCCTAGATGCAGATGTCCTGTAAACCAAACCTATCTTACACAATGAAAGGTCCAGACTGTAAAGCTCACACCAAGACGTCTACACAAGCACAGCTCAAGTCTAAAGCCAGCAGAATAATGATGAAAATGAAAGGTTGCCGAGATTTGCACTTTGATCTATGGGTGTTACTGACGTTACAAGTGGTCCTTAACTCACCCTCTCTGCTTTCACAGGCAGATTTACGACATCCTGCCATGCCGTTAATTGATCCAGGAACAGTTCTAGGGGATAAAACCGGCCCCGGCATCTGAACACGGATCCAGCCGGGCTGATCTCTAATAAGATCCCCTCATTATCATTGAGTTTAAAGGGCAACTTGATGAGGCCACAAACAATCATGCGCCCATTCGCAAACACACACATTAAAAACAATACAACAGGATTGTAAAAGAAACAGCCCTTGACTTTATTTCAATAGTTCACCTTAAACATCCTACTAACAACACGCATATACATGTCAAATACCACTCACTAGAGTATTAGTAGAAGTATCTGCCAAAGCTTATTTTTGATGGTCCTTCTACAGAAATTTACTTGACTACAACTATGCAAATACGTCAAATGATTCTACAAACCCTTAACATCACCTCACAGTCTACCAATACTTTAACGAGAGTTGCAAAGTTACTTACAGAATACAGATCATCCAAAGTGGACTATCAAAATAAAGAGCAAGTATAAGTTCCTCACAGTTTTGCATGCATACATTTGTCCCTCCGTGCCTTTTGTTATGCATAAGGCTGAAAGATCTATAGCTCTGACTGGCAGCGTTAAGCAAACATTCACAGAAACCCTGGCACATTCACACATGCTAATTGAGGCATTGAGGGGGGGAGATGGGAGGTAGTCAGGGCTTGTCCACTCCTAGTGCAGTTGGATTTGAAATACAGAGATTTATGCCAAAACAGTAACTCACTTACCTGATGAATCAGACATCATATTACTTTCTGTGCAATCACTGATGTTGTTCCTCGTGAATAGTTTTGTACAAAAATAGGAAGTTGGGCTGAATGTTTAAAAACGCGTGTAATGAAACACCAGAATTTGTTTTATCACATCGTAACATTATACAAGATTATATTTGTGATTTCAGATAAAAACTGATCACAAATAATGTTGCAACTGACCTTAAAAAGAACAATATTACATGGTTTACTCCCACAAAATGAGCCAGACTTTAAAATGCAAGTCTATATTGTTTCAATGAGTACTTATATAGCAAAAACTGCTGTGTAAGAGCTGGATTTAGGGGATGGATAGATGGATGGCAGAAGGAACAGAAAGCCAATCTTATCAAGAGATCAGGCAAATAAAAGAGAGCCAAAATGGTGTTTGCTTTCTCCTTAAATTAGGTAGAGCTCTATCAGTTTCACATCTACATATATAAACTACATTAACATTGAAAACACAGAATTGAAAATAACACAGAACCTGAGACTGGAGTTGAAATGGAGTAGAATGGGAAAACAACAGAAGATGGTGAAAGTAGAAGTATATAGATCCCAAAAACGTGGAGTACAATAGAAGTAAAAACAAAGAAAGAAACTGTGATAGAAAAAACACGCGAGTGGAACAGAAATTCAAACATATTTTAATAAGAGTTACAGATGTGATTTGAGGTTTTAATATCAAAACAGTTAATAATTACTCACCACCATCGGAGACAGCCGCCGACTGCAAGAGAACACAGAAAGACATGTGTGAGTGACTTTCTTCAACACAAACGCACACTGAAGTCTGCAGCATAGCAGGGTACTCTGGTGGCATGATACACACACCAGCTCTTCCTGTTTTACTGGTACAGTCTTTCACACACGCGCCTCCTGACTCACTCACTCACTTACTGATAATGAGATGCATCAGGTACATTCCTGCAATCTTGATATTATTCACCCCGCCCACTGTGACACATTAGCCCCACCCAATTTTTGATTTGCCTGAGCATGTAATTCAGCGGTTTAGTAAGAGATTAAGAAAGAGACTGAAACCTTTTTATTCCAAATGACAAATATTGAGTCATAGAATACAAAATCACAGAAAAAAAAGATAATCTCGACTGCATTTCATTTGTATTTCAATTTCATCTGTGATTTGTTCAGAGTGATAACCCATTTACTGCAGGGTCAAATGATGCATGCTACAGTAATAACAGTGGCAATCAGGTGAGTGGATGTGGAAAGTGTTTGTTTGGGATGGGTGCCAAATGAGTGATTTCCTTTAAATGTGGGCTCAAAGGTCAGTAAGTGATGAAATTCCCAGGGTGTGCACTTACATAGCGTAAAATAGAACTTTTATGCATAAAACACAATTAGAACTTCTTTATGGTATTCTCCACCGTCCAAAAGGTCTGGGTCAAGGCATTCATATTTTTATTCAGAGAATATGCATTATAATTAATAAAAAATGACAGATATCTAGAATGTTTCAAAAAGATTTCAATTTTTAAAAAAATTAGAGACTCTCTTAAAAAACAACCTGAAGAAATGTACAGAAGTTCTTATAAAAACATAATATCTGTAGAAGCACATTAAATGCAAGTAAAGTGTCTACTTTTAATGTTTCAGATAAGTTTTGGAGAATAAAATGTCAAAATTCGGTTGAAATAATGTTACACTGTCATTCAGTCAAAATATTTATGTAAAAATTCAAACAACATGCCTAGTCTGAATTGTACATATTAAAATATATAAAATATGACATTTTATTGTGTTTTAAATTAGTAACAAAGTTAAATTTGTCACTTAAATTAGAGACAAATGGAAAATTTAAAAGAACGTAAAACTAATTAGTATTTGCAATTATCCTTTTAATGTGCCATAAATTATATGCTCCTCTACATATTTAAATATGTATTTAAATAAATGATTTGTGAATGAGGCAAAGAGCACTACACTAAAATAATGTGCCTTAACATATAAAAACACAATTGACAGGGAATTCAGACTATGTTAAAATTACCACCTCAAATAAAGTGATCTCCAAAGAACTGAGTCACACATTGTTTACTCGCACAAAAATGACCGTAGCCTTCTCTAAATAAAATGCTCTATTCTTGCAATAAGAATTTTGATTCAATATAGGCCTAGAAATAGTTATGACAAGCAATTAATAGAAAGTGAAAGGGGGAGGGTCTGATCATTCACAATCCAGAAACAGTCATGGGGAAAAGAAATAAAAAAATAACCTCATGTCTGGCAGCTGGTACCAGCATGGATAAACAGAAAGACGGATGGAGTTTCCATTGAACGCTCTATACAAACAAACATACTGGAAATACAGCAACTTCTTTCCCAACGTGACCTTGTATTAAAGCCCTAA
Organism: Enteromius treurensis; assembly: GCA_032275025.1. Classification (NCBI taxonomy): domain Eukaryota; kingdom Metazoa; phylum Chordata; class Actinopteri; order Cypriniformes; family Cyprinidae; genus Enteromius; species Enteromius treurensis. The sequence goes on from JAUCMU010000001.1 coordinate 17,763,873, forward strand.
CTGACCCTGATGTTATTCAATACTGCATTTAAAAAAACTGAAAAAGTTCCCAGAGAATGTGGAGAACTCGTGATAATTTGTCTCTGACTCATTGTTCAACATTTTTAAGATGACATCAGCCTACAACTTCATTATATTGGTCCAGTGACATCAGGGACACACTCTACACTGCCCTACATCAACTATATTACCAATCACAGATGACCGTGAAGGTGTAAATCATTGACTGCTGAGGCTTGATGAAGGCTAAATACCTTTACTATATAAACAATAGTGTTAAAAGTTTAGTTTCACACTCTACAGTTTATCACCTAACCGTCTTTTACATTTATGTCAATCCATGATCTATCTCTCACATTAAGTTCCTATATACCTCATTCAGTTATGTATTTGAATTCATTGTAAAACTAAGAGCCTGTTAAAGGTGCTCTATGCGATGTTGCAGGATTTTATCTCGATTTCATTTTTATCTCAAACCGTATGCATCACCCCTTGATCGTCTTGCTGTCTGTTTTTGCTTTGGTGCACATCCTGTGCCCCTAGTGTTTGCAAGATTGCATAGAGCACCTTTAATGGATGATATATTTTAATCCATTTACATTTGCATGAGTCCAAAAAAGTGAAACCCGATTTTATGCAAATTTGAAGTACACAAAGCCACTGACCAAACAGGTCATTTAAATGTGGTGGTTTTTATCTTCCTAATAAAAAATGTATATCTCGACCAATGGTGGCATTTCAGATTTTGCTATACCGTCCTTCAACTTGAAAACCTGTCAGTGCTGTTACTGTCAGTATACTTCTGGATATCTAAATCCAGAAGCGTTAGTAAAGCTCTACTTCTATTCTAACCTGGTAAGACCATGTACCAATTAATTATCTGGAAACACCATGTGAAACCAAAAAGTAGGGTACTGTATAAGTCTAGCATTCAGAAGACTATGAGTGCAGATAGAGTCAGAGTGAAGCTAAACGTCCAAAACATTGATCATTCTTCAAAACCCTTCTGAATGAAAAGTCTTGAAGTCATTATATGACTCACAGAGAAAGCAAAGCGCTCAGACATACTCTTCGCTCATCGTCTTGCCCCCTCTAACCCCTTCTGTTTCCCTCCTTCCTCTTCTCATTCCAGTGGGTTCCCTGCATTTTTTGGCAGTGGAGCTGCTTGTAACCACATATTGAAATATAAGTGGCCTTTTCCAAGCCCCATATTCCAACCTCTCCACCCCTCACATTCCTGACTCTTTCTACCCCGAATTTCTTTCTATCTTCTTAATGTAACATTGAAGACTTTGGCACATAGAAGCTGCTTTATAAGTAACATGGTCGATGGCACTCTTTATGTAACACTTATAAGATTGATTTGAAACAAAATCTAAAAATGTATTTACCACCTAGTGCTAATGTCGTTCTGACTTATTTATTCGGACAACTAAGTGTTAATGACGCAATTGAAAGTGTTGTGTCTCTTTTCTACATGTATGGTGCAAGAAATCACAGGGAGCGAGGTAGGTCTTGACTCATCACTGTTGACAGATCCTGAAAACAAGAAGCAAATAAGAAAAAGCCCACAATAAACTTAAATCCAAAGACTTGGAAATAAGCCACTACTTCAAACTGGACTGCATTATGAGTCGAGTCCAGACAACAAACACAAAGACACTTAATAAACGTTGCTTATAATAAATAAAAATGTAAAAAAAACTTGTGCACGCTCTGAGAAACAGTCTTTTAAACATCCAACATAATAATTCTGTTAATAGTGGTTTAGGTCTTTAGATATTTTACTGTGATACTACTTTGGTCAAAAATAGCGAAAAGCTTTAAGTGGCCCTTTTAAGGCTCAAGTGTGCAACATTAAGCTACCATCCAAAAAGTTTAAACAAAACAAAACACAACACAAGATAAAATCAACTAAAAGCCAAACAATATGTTTAAAAAGTCTTCCACAAAGATCAGTTTACTTAGTTTGGGTTTTTATCTAGTTTTCTTATTCTGCCCATATTATGATAAAAACAGAACTCATATAAAAGAACTCGAAAAAGAATCTGAATTTTCATCTGAAGGTGAATTTTCCTGTTATACTGCTTTAATACCTGTAGGGCTTGAACATATTGACAAATCATTCATGTTAGGCCACTACTTGATGTCGAATGTCAAATCTGTGAGTAAAACTGTTGAGAACCATTGCCCTAAGTTATGCACACCACATATTAACTGCTCAGCTAAAGATAGTATATTTAGAAAAAATAAATGATTTCTTATATACACGTTATCAAAGCATCAAGAACACGCAAGTTCCATCACTTCTTGCTTTCATCTCAGCATCTCTCCCAGTCTGATGACCCTGGTGTGACTTAATGTATTTTCCTTCTCTTCCCCTCTGCTGTGCATTCTCTAACAGAGTACACACTGTGGAGAGATCCATACATACCTCAGGGTTTACATACTTGCAGCTGGATGGCCTGTGATCTCACATCCGTACGACCAGATGTGTGGATGTATTACTTTTGCTGCAGCAGAAAATATGATCAAATCATTTATGGCTGAACTACTCCTTTAAAGACACAGGCCACTAGGTGCAGAACTAAATGCATACATACAGAACATCCATTGTTGTTTGTCCAAATGTGTTTGTTTACACAAGGCTATGGACAACACACACATACACAACACCTCTGTGCTATGTTTGCAAGGGTGAAATATTCAAATGTGGATTAGCTAACACAGGGACAACTTCATGACAGAGTGTGAAAGCATAGCTATACACTCACAAAGGCAAGATGTTTATATACATATGACCTTACAAAACCAGGCCTGTATTAATTAGTTCCTCCAAAAATGAAAATTACCACATGATTTACTCACCCTCAAGCAATCCTACAAGCTTTTGATATATTGCAGATATATATATAAAAAAAAATGCCCTGGCTCTTCCAAGGTTTATAATGTCAGTGAATGGTGGTCGAGATTTTAAAGCCCCAAAAAAAGTGTACAAATTCATCATAAAAAGTACTCCATATTAGATTTAAAAAAGGCTTCCTGAAGCAAATTGATGTGTTTGTTTAAGATTAATATCAATATTGAATAAAACCCTGTTCTTGCGAGACATATTCTCACCAGAGCTTATGCTACACCTATGTCCTGCGTAATTTTTGATGGACGAATACACTTTTTTGGGCTTTAAAACCGCAACCTCTACTCACAGCCATCCTTAAAAAGTCATATACACTTAGGATGACTTAAGGGTGAGTAAATCATGGGGTATATACATTTTTGGGAGAACTATCCCTTTAAATAAGTATGGCATAATTGTAGAATATTACAAGCTGAACAATAGCTCAACAAGACCTGTAATAGATTTTACAATATTATGTGATGCATTTCTGAATGAATCGAGACATTTTGGGAGTACAATTTGAAGTTGAGCAATTTGTACAACTTCTGCAGTTCCTAGTACCTGGAACATATACAATACGGTTAAAAATGTTCTTATATTAAAAGCTGTTCTTTTGAACTTCTTTAATACGGAAAAATGAATCACGGTTTTCACAAAAATATGAAGCAGATGAGAGTAAATATTTTCTTGAACACCAAATAAGCATATTAGAAAGATTTCTGAAGGATCATGTGACACCGAAGACTGGAATAATGATACTGGAAAATCATATATATATATATATATACATATATAAAATATTAAGAAAATAGTTTATAATAAGCTTAAAAGTGCTTTCCTCTAAAATGCAACTTTGAAATTATAAAATAAGAGAGCACAGAACTGTAACTTGAAAAAAGTGACTGAATAGGATTAAAAAATAGGATTATAACATAAAAAAATAAGTAATTGCTCACAGAAAGAGAAGAAAAATAAAGAGAAATGAGGGATGTCCGTTCTCTGTAATGTTGGTCAAAAAACATATTTGATGACCGCTATCCCTCCCACATACACACACCTTCCTGTTAGGTGTCTGAAAAGTAACAGACACGTTTTTTCCAAACCTAACACACTGTGGTTTGAGAAGAAGCAGGAAACTGTGGAACTAACAGCTAACGGACAAACAGTTGCTGATGTTTATATTTAAATCTGAAATGAATAATCCCTCGCACTGAATGCTAAATACCCTAGCACAGAAAGAGCAAGTTGTGTAGCGGTTTGAATCCAAATCCAACTCTCACCTATTTGCTTTGGCTTAACAAATGCTTGAGCTAACTTACAGCACAAACTCTTCAGGACAGACAGACAGGCTGTTTTATCAGACAAAATACCCGTGTCTAATCAATCAGCACGCACGTTTGTCAAGGAGACAGTTTCAGTGAAACAGACAGAGCTAGTAATCCAGGTGTGTTCAGTCTCTCCCCCCTTTCAGACAGCATGTTTACAGAGCTATTGAATGGGGACTAACAAAAGAGACGTTTTACAACGACTCAGACTACGTCTAGACACATAAGAGACAGTAGACAGAAAAAGAGAAACTTTCCATCACTTGCAGAACCAACTCACCGCGTGAAGGTAGCAGACCCTTTTAAATGACAGTCTCTTTTTGAGACTCATGGTCTTTTTCGGATGGGTGTCCATTCATACGGCGCAGCTCCTAACATGTAGAGATCCAGTGCTCTTACTGGCGAATCCATTCTGCTCTTACGCATAGACTGCGCTCACTTCATTCCTCCAGAGCAAGAGCTGACATGCTCTCTGAGCGCAAGACAGACACTCAGTCTTACCGTCGAGGAAGTTCCCTTCTGATTCTGTGCTGTTACTACAGCAACCCCGACGCTCGGTAGAAAGCGCCCGTGTAGCGAGCTAGAAATTCAGATGGAGAAGAAAACGATGGGATTCTCCTGTTCCTTGACCTGTGTAGTAACTATAAAAACAGATGTCAGACTTTTCTCTATGTGATCTTTTTTTTTTTACACTGACTAGCGCCTCTCACTTCAAGAATCACAATCAAGAAATGCTTACTCAACCGCTTCACCATCCCTGGCTCTACCGCAACTCAAATAAATCCTCCATTCAAGACAAAAGCAAGCACTCACTCCGGGCCTCCAACGACACAGCCCTGCGCTGCCACTTCAAATAAGCATCTGTCTAAATTTCCCAACGTCTAAAAACACAGCAGCATAGCTCCACTGAGTTTCTTGGGGCTGTAAAAAGCCTAGAGGATGGACAGACAGGCCTCTGGATCGTCCTGCTGAAAGGCGTGTTTTGGAGGAAAGTTGGAGAATGACGTATGGTGAATGACCATGAGAGTGGACGTTAATGAAAGGCAGGTTCTGAAACAGGTTGCATCAGTACAGAGGGAGAAAGTAATAAAAATATCCCAGAGCCAGAGGTACAAAGGCAGTTTATGAGCTCGTCTCATAAATATGAGCGTCGCGATTGGCAATTTCCTGAGTAGATGGGTGAAAAAGAAAGATCCAGAAAATACTTGGCAGACATTTTTCAGAGAACACAAATATTAGGGGACCATTATACTTTTTGGCTGGTGGTGAAAGATATTTAGGGGAGGGTTGGGAGCTTTATTTTTAGTATTTTGTGTGGCCTGTTTTGTTTTATTTGAACTTTTATTAATAACCCATCACAACCCCACCCCCTTAAAAACTCTGGCCCCATTTAATTGATATAACAATTTTAGATGTGAAATCAACTATAAATATGGAACACTAGAGCTGTATGATTAATCAGCTCTAATGATTATAAGATTGCAATCTCGATTCAAACACCCATGTGATCTTATTATTAAATGAGAACGATTCGCCCGTGTCTATAAAAACTTTGAAAAGTCAACCCGAAAACGATCGCGCTGCCGCTGAAAAAGAGCAGACACATAGTTACCATGTTTGGGTAAGAAACAGCTTCACAAACAGTATTTGTAACTAAACAATATTATTTTTGTCAAATTCAAGTGACAAGCAAAATGGATGTTTCTAATCTAATTCATAAGCTTTTTAACATCATTAAATGTACATACTGAGTGAAGAAATTTATTTTCAAGATCTGAGGTAAACTGTTGTTGCTTTCAGTTTGGCTATAAGGTCACACAAAATTATATTTAAACTCGTATTAGACATGTTTAACTTTGAATAAAGCCATGAGATTATCTACTGTCATATCGTTTGTTTGTTGTTTCAGCCACGAAATCGCAGAAATAGAAACCTTTTGTAAATTCGAATATCTCACGTGTCGTTGTTGCGGTTCATTAGGACAAAACCTCTGATTGACAGGGAAAAGATCCCCTTTATCGCAAACTTTTCTTATCCCCTTTTGAAAACTAGCATGAAGTTTGACAAAAATTATTTGTCATTGAATCATTTATTCAAGAGATTTGTTCAAAAACAAAGATTTATCCAGTAATGAAACAAGTGAAGTATGTAATGTGTTTTTTTACCACTTTTTCATAATTTTAATAGTAAAAAATTGAATTAAATATATTTTAAATACATATATACAATTTTATAACAATTTATTTAATTAAACACTTTTACGTACAACAATATTTTTTTTCACACATATTTTTTTTTTTTTTTTTTTTTTTTTAGAATCATGGGAGGATCATGAATCGAATTTAAAAAAAAAATAATAATAATAAAATCGAGTTCTCAATTTTAAAAATAAATATAAATAATTGAAGTTCTTTAAAGAAGCTGTTAATCAGCTTATTTTTTATTTGTTGAAGACAGTGTTGAAGTTTTGAGCAGTGAATAGCATTTTGACAGTGTTTCAGGTCACCTCTGACCGCGGGTTCATATTTAAATGCATGGCTTGGCCCAGATCTCCACTCATGGTACACATTTCAGACGGGGATTAACTCTCTGAATCAGGGGAAGTCCTGGTGCACTTAAGAGAAAACCTATGCATAATACTGAGTCAAATCTCAAGTCATTTGAATGCAGATCCACATTCCTGTTGGTTCTCACGACTGTCCTCTCTGCCTGTTCCCAGTGGGCATGAAAGCTTTAACGGTCATTCTCTCTTACTTCTCGAACCCAGAGCAGTGGAGCTTAAGTGAGCTTAGCCAGCTATCAAAGATATGCAACATCCCATCTTTGAATGTTAATGGAAGATTAAAAAAACAATAAGAATCAAGGATATAATGTAATAGTAGCACACTCTTATATATATCAAAACACATATTTAATAAATAATGTTACATTGACCTAGTACTAAAACCAGTGCAAGACAGTCCAACAAAGTCCTACAACTACAATAAAGTCAATGTCAGCACAGTATAAAATGTATCACAAGCTTGATTAACACTTCAAAACATGAAAAGAGATACACAGAAGAGCGATAGTTACACCATTGAACACTACATTATGTAAATACTTATTATTTGCATAATGTAGAAACAAGGAACAAACAGTATGTCAGTCCCAGATGATTTCTTCAATAAAAAGACCAACTTGTCTCAATACTGCCATCTGCTGTCTCTTCCAAGGCAAAAAACAGACTCACACACAAAATGTTAAAATTTTATAAATTAAAAATAAATACATATATATATATATATATATACACTTACTACATTACGCATATTCATTTCAAGGATTTCAAGATTTAGTGTAATTTAGAAGTAAACTTTTCTTGGAAACAGTAAAGAGAAAACAACAACAAAAAAAGAAAATCCAATACGTTTCTGTTCTAATTTTCAGGCAAAATGCATTTCTTCCAAAAAAAAAAAAAAAAAAGAGTCGGGGGTGGCTTAAGGAACTCAGAACTACTAATCAGCATGACCATATATAACTTAATTTCACTAACAGGTTCACTTACAAAGTATTTGTTTCACAATGTTACACTTTTCGATTTGCGTTCTTCTTTCCTAAAGGGAAGTGCAGATTTACTTTACATGAAATGTTTGCTGTCTAAAGCCTGCACAAATTCAAGAATAAAAATTCTAACACTCTCATGCAAGTCATGGGACGCATGAGCTTGAAGACGAAGTTGCTTTAAATTCATAGCTAACCGCAAAAAAACCTCCAATGATGTTCAAAGAAAATTCCCAAAACAGAAAGACAGATACAGAAATCTTTAATCAGGAGCTCACAAGAATTCAATGACACCTGGTTGGACGAATCAGGTCACGTGATTAGGATATGCAAGATGATTCGTGATCGAACCATAAAAGGTAAATTACATAATTACATATATAAATATCCTTCCTCTTGCTAATTGGCATAACATTAGATAATTCAAAAAATATTTAAAGCATAAAACCTGCGAAAAAATGGCATCAAATGAGTATCCAAGATGCAAATACATTTGATAACCTGTCCATCAGCACAGTTTTTAAACTAATTGGAGGTTTTAACAGACATGGACCTGCATTCCAGAGCAAGATCGCACAAGCACTTGTGCAAGCGGTGTTAAAATTCGAATACAACCACACTCTTAAATATTAACATCAGACTCCAGCTCTACAAAACTGCCGGAGTGCATCCACAACCCCCACCACAACTAAAACACTCTGCCTCTAAACCCAACACGACTTGACAGATCAAACAAGCCCACAAGCCCCTTCAAATGTTCATGAACAGGTACTCACTCCATCAGTATTGACGCTCAAAGTTGGCTCCATGTATGGCAGTGTTAGACTCCACAGTCGGCCGTTAAATGACTCCACGCTCTGTAAACACATCCATCCACTGGCTGCGTCCAATACAGCGTGTGTGAGTCCGTATTCACAGTCTGTCCCTGTCACTATGTCTGCGTCTTGTGTTGTTTGATTCTCTCTCTCTCTCCCTCTCTTTCCGTCTTTTTTTCACCCACTCCGCTGTAATTCCTATTCCGCCCACAGAGCCCAGGGCTCACAGACAGAGATGCAGAGACACGCTTGCAAGTGGGAGTGAGTGTGTGTGTGTGTGTGTGTGTGTGCTTGTGCGTTCACACTCATATACTTCACAGAGGCGTGAGAAACAGTCACACACACACGCACTGAAATGTGAGTGCTTCACAGTGGGATTCTTCATGTTATTTACACAATGCCTTGTGTCACCTACTTAGTATGCCTGCAGCACAGCATCTGCTTAAAGAAGGGAGCGTGAAAGAATCAGTGTGAATGTGTGTGTGTGTGTGTATTTGAACAATTAAAAGGGTTCAGCTTCCTGGCATGTGTTTATTTCAGTGTGCATATAATTGCAGTCAATGTGTACATTAAAAAGTATCAGGAATATGGAATTGTGTTTCTCTGTGTGTTTGTGTGAGAATGTGTCTTGTTTGACAGGCACTACTAAGCCTAAATGTGGTATGAAGGGCTACATTCTTCAACAAGTCCCAACTCTGTTCTCTCTGTAAGCTGTGTTTAAGAATCCATGGGGTCTGTTTTTTTGAACCCGGGAGCAAAGAAGAATCTTCGCTGTGATAAATCAGTCGAAATTTGTGACTGATGTGAAGTTATGCACAGAAGAAGTTCTGTAGCGAGCAGTCTCAGAGAGTTAAAATGCATTGTACTGATGCGGATTTTAATTTTAAAATGCCATAACATGAGATAATACATCCACTTGGATACATATGTATTAAACTGACATTGTAACGCATGTATATAGAAATAGCAGAAACACACTTCAACAATTGAGAACAAACTAATTTTAAATCAGGCAGTCACAAGATCAAGAGTTGAGACATGTTTCTTCTGGGTTGCACAATTATTAGGACTCTACCTTGTTTTCTAATCAAGCTTTTCATCTGCGGGAAGTTATTTGCCAGCGCTGTGTCATTAATATTTATTTAGCTTAGCGGTGAACAACAAAAACACTATTCAGGGTCTAATTTTCTGAATTATTATTACTTGCTCTGTGGTTCTAATTTAAAGGAATCAAATACTGACTAAACAGCATCTGCTCTTATGATAAGCATCAAGTCGTTTTCACAAATGCTTGCCTTCATGTGTGTTGCAATCGTCTAGAGACTCTCAAGTGATTCAGAAGAATGTAACGTTTTTTTGCAATTATTCAATGCACTGCCTTAAACATACAGCGCCGATCCAGTTACTCAAACACGATAAAGTCTACAAATATGAACCAACTTGCCTGTCAAAAAAGGCCTGCATACAACATATCCGATTATGCCAAGTTCATACCTGATTGTTATCATACCTGACTGATATCACTGTATATCGTCACGCTGTGATTACCTATGGTGATGGCCGATCAGTGTTTTTGATGATGTTTTTATTTTTTGTGTCAAACATTCACATTCATTCTGCCTCTTTTGGCCCAGAGACAGCACATTATATGACTTCAAACACAGCATGGAGTAAATACGTTATCTGTGTTAGGATGTTATGATTTCAATATCTCTGGATTGGCCCAGAGTATGTTTCACGTCAGCATGTTCTGAACTCGTACTTGCTCATACTGGCATTTTTTCCTTCTGAACTCACACACAGCAGAAGTCCGGTAACATTAATTTACTGATAACGTTACAACTTCTCATACCGGTAAACTTGCCAGAGTGAACTTACTGGTATTTGTGAAAAAGGCTCTGTTCACACATGATCTCTTTAAGACAATTTCCCGGTAGTTTTCTGTTTGCGTGAAAGGGGCTATCGTATCCTGTAAAAACTGTAAGTCAAATATATTTAAATAAACTATTTAATCTTTAGGTGGTAAATCACAAATGAATGAAAAAAAGATATGTAAGTTCATTATTGCTTCTGAGGGTGAGAACCGTGAAAAAAAACTTGAGTTCTTAAAAGCTACTGAAATTGAATTCACAGAAACTAGGAGTGTATGGCCTTTGAATATTGTTGTGAACAATGGGGGCCTTGAAAAATGAAGAAAATCGTCAGCCAAGACGTCATACTAAAGCGAAATTATCTGCTTCTTAGTAAGTAGAATGTATTTATATAGCACCTTTTGCAGACAAAAAAAAAAGTGACTTATAAATTACAAAACAAATTACATACCAGCTATACAAATACCAACAGATTATTATTATTATTAATAGTTAATATCATGTAGAGCAAAAGGTATTTATTTTCTAATGTGTATTTCAAGTTTGTTTATTTCAAGTTTACTTCCGCAGTTTGTGTTTATGAAGAAGCCAGTCTCCGGAGTGCCATTCAGCTTAAATTATCCATGTAAAATCAGTTTGCATTTAAAAATAAATCGTATTCGTGACTTCCAACGATAGTCACAATCAGTTATGAATGGGGGGTTGAATCTGTTGGCTCCGTGTGCAAGCTTAAGGCTGGAAAGGCTGGCGTGATGTCACACAGTGTCTGTGGGCATGAAGAGAAATGACATCTCACCGGGTAAACACTCGCTGACAAGATAACTGCATAGCTTGCTTTCTCTTACATGATAGGCCAGCCAGAGGAAATATGTGTGTGTTCTGGTGAAGCCAGTAATTAGTGCCTTTCCTGATGTTGTTTGTGTATGTTCATCTCAGAGCTAGAGTGTGTGTGTCACAGCATTTAAGGACAGTATTCAATTAGCATGTAATTTAAGAGTGCGTATGCATGTTCATGCCTCACTGCAGAGAGTGTGTGAGTTCGTAGCAGAATCCCTGCTAATGACAAGAATGCTGCTCAATGCTCATTAGCACACACACACACACACACACTCTCACACTAATTACTGTGCTGCTTCACAAAGCGAGCTCTGTTCACACACACAAGTGCCGCCATCCTGCATATGTGCAGCTCTGAGAAAAGAGACGAAGCTAGGTAAAGAGATGAAACCCTGAAAAAGACAGACTCCAAAAAATAATCGAAGCATGAGGGAAAAATATTAAAGAGTCATATTTTACCTTCATTTCATTTCATAGCATCATCACAGTTTCTGTGTTAACTATCAAGGCTTGTTTAGCATTTGTACAGAGCGTATGACAAACACCTTGCTTTTAAGATCTTAAGACTTGTTTTTTTCCTCTTCTTCACTCAATACAACCCGCTTTATGCAATCAGGCGACTGTTTGTTCCAGACACTAACTGGAGGAAGCGTTTCATTCTTTTATCTTATCGTGCTTGATCAACAGTGTGACTGTCCTGTCAGAGGGGCACGGACACTCGTTTTCATGCTATGTGAGTCATCTAGGATTCTTGCTCTTTAAAAGTCGTGAAATGAACACTCAACGAGTCCAAAAGAGTAACAGTTTTCTGGAATCAGTTACTTATTACTGACTGATCATTTATAATAGTGGACAAAGGTATAGCAGTGGGAGGGGCCACATTAACCTTAGTTTTTGAAAAGCCCTGATTACCCTCAAAAAGCCAAAGTAGATTTTCTAGAAGATTTTTGTTTCGTTATTTTTTAATGATAATTGAATTGAATGGATATTACTGTATATAATATTCTATCCATTATACTGTATATAATGGATGTTACTGTATATAAGGTAAATAATAATAATAATGTTGATTACAATGACGATGATGATTCTTATGATTATTATATGTTCCTTTAGAGGTGCTATTCTTAAAAAAAAAAAAAAAACTGAAAAAATAGTGGAAGAAATACATTTTGAAAAAATATAATCAGAAGAAAATATTTATAAATTGTAAAGTATTATACATCGCTATAGTTTTAACTAGATTTGTAAATTTCCCCATATAAAAGAGGTCTTATCCAAAGCTACCTACAATGCAATTACATAGCACTGCCAATGACAAATTAATGGGTTTTTATCTCAGACAATACGTGAACTAATTAATAAATATCTGCAATGCAATGTCTTTTTTACAAAACGATTTGGCAGTTGCATATATGTAAATGTGTCTTTTCATGAAAACTGTACCTACAGTAAGAGTTCCACGATAATATAGCATTTGTTTCAGTCACTGTGATTTGTTTTGGCTGTTTTATTGTTGGCCACTTCTACCCATCAACCTCCATGATTCAGGAGCTGCATTAGTTAAATACTTAGATAAATTCGTTTAAAAAAGTAATGATTTTTCAAACATGTTGCCAAATCACTAATATCTGCCATAATATCCACACTTCTCACAAAAGACAACACATCAATGTTTCACTTTTTGTTTTCTGCACAAATTAAGAATAAGATAACATATGTCAAAAAAACAAACAAACACAAATTTCAGCTTTAATGTAGCAGATTAAGCCTCTAATTACACACACACACAACTATAATAACCACTGGCATGCTGGCTATCAGGACAGACTGAGATGTGATGTCAGTTTTTTTTTGTCCATCTGAAAATTACACCATCCATGTTTCACCGTCTCCTCCGTTGCCACGGCAATCTGCCGTCACCACACTTGTGCGAGCATCACACGACACGTGGATGCACTCTATCTCTTTGACTGCTGGGTCTAAAATTAAACTCACGTGTTTGAGTGTGACCACAGCCAGCAATACACTAGAATACCCTCTCTGCGGTGTCAAATCTGCTCTACAGGCACACAGCTGTCGTTTCGCGAATAAGGGCCCAAGAGTTCATGTACTCCAGAGGCTTGCTTGTGTTTGTTTGTTTCGGTTTGCATGCATGTCTTCAAAAAACTGCGTAGGTCCCTCATTCCTCATGTAATCATTCTCAACCCTCCGAGTGATAGGATCGGAATGCTGAGAAGTTTCATAAGTGAGAATGCCAGAGAGACAGAGACTGAAATGTAGGGACACCTTCCTGGGGAGAAAAAGAGAAGCAGTTAGGGAACCTTACCTCAAGGTCGTCAAGTGAGCGAGCCATACTGAGACGCTTGGTACGTCCAAAAGAACGTCTGCCGGAGGAACGCTGAGGGAAGCCCATAGTGATGCCTTTAAATCTACCTCCCTGCGAGAAACAATGAAAAAGACATTAGCAATATAGATGAGATCAAATGTATACAATGTAGAGGTCCTTATAATACAATGTGTATAGCAAATCATTAAATGTTCCATCGTCCTCGCAATGGCAAACCACATGCAAATGTCTTAGTAGAAGAGTGGGGTAACATCTCACAGCAAGAACTGTCAAATCTGGTGCGCTCCATGAGGATGAGATGCACTGTAAGCAGCTGGTGGCCACACCAGATTCTGACAGCTACTTAATATTCACTTACTTCAGCAACTCATTATCTATTTATAATCATTCATATCTGTGAACTCTGTTGTTTTTATCTCTCAATTGTTGAACTTTTAATGTACATATAAATATTAAACATTAAGACATTTGCTGGAAATTGTTATTTATTTATTTTACTATTTATTTATTTAGACTGCATTAGGATTTTATTTAACTATATAACTTTATAAAAAACAGTATTGTAAAATATTATGCAGTTTAAAATAATTATTTTTTATTTTAATGTATTTTAAAAAGCAATTTGTTTGATGGCAAGACAGTATTCAGTCTCACATGATCTTCCAAAAGGATATTATGTTGCTTTGGTGCTTAATGATTAATAATTGAAATTATTTAAATGATTATTAATTGAAACTCTTTTACTGCTAAATATATTTGTAAAAACAGACCTTTTATTTCAGGATTCTTTGATAAATAGACTAGCGTTGTAGTCAAGACCACCTAAACTGAGATCAAGCCAAGTCCAGACCATATAGAGACCAAAACCTGACCAAGACCAAGGCAGGAAGAGTCCAGACCAATATCAAGACAGCACTTTTCAAATTAATTTCCATTAACTGACTGAGAAATGTCTTGATAAAATAATAAAAGTTCAGTTAGACTACAATTACAACTGCATGAATGTTATTCAATGAAAATATATACTTTATATATTAAATCCAAGCATATTAGCAAGTCAGGATGATTTCCTAGTATTCTATGATTGTGAGTGAAAAATAATAACTGCCGAAATTTCAACCTCAAAAAGCAGATGCAAATTTTATTTTTAATTATTACTTATTATAAAAGTTCATTTAAATCACATTTAAATATAAAGCTTTGGGTTCTCATGACCGTTCAACAGACTTCTACATCCTTAGTTCCACACACACAAGTGAGCCTGGTGTTCAGTCTCAGTCCCAGCCCATAATCATCAGTCTACCAAAACTGAGAAATAGAAGCGTCTCCCTATTTTTGAAAAGGACAACGACATTTGTCATCCACTCCATGTATGAAATACACAGAGGAGCCAGTAAACTCCTCTCGCAGTTGGATTTTACGCAGTTGGATCATTTGGCGATATCGTCTGTGTAAAAATGAATAGCATAAAGGATACTTTTGTCACTAAAGCAGTTTGTAAAGTGGAGTTTTTAAGCTTAATATGACATTTATGCCACTAGTATAGCACTACATAGTTTTGACAAATTAACGAGACTATCTTAAGTTGCTGTGGGTGGTTGCTAGGGTGTTTCCAGGTCTTTATAATATTCTGGCTGCTGGAAATTACTCGAGATTTTTTTTTTTACTTATATACATTGGGAAACGTTCACATGAAATCAGTATGAAAAGACAAATGAAATTAATGGATTTTGCCCATAAAATTTTACTAAACAATGCACCTTAAATGGCCCCCAAAAAACGGAAATTAAAATAATTGACTAACCCTCTAGCCAACCCAGATGTCCTGAAATTCATCACTTACTTTCTTTAGATGAGTACAAATATTTTATATCTCTGTTCATATTATGCAAGTAGAAAAAGCCCACTCCAAAAACCATGTAAAATAACCCCAGTTGATGTCTACTGAAGTGAATTATGTTTGTGCAAGAAAAACAAATGAAGATAAACACTTAACATAAACCATTGCTTCCACCAACAAGCCGGAAGACATTGATCCATCAAACCGTGTCGTATGGATAAGTGTCCTGTTTGTGTCAACTCTGGGAACCCTCTTGCATTATAAAAACTCAAAGATGGATTATTTTTCTTTAAATCTTTCTCTGTGTCCAATATGTCTTGTATATCTGGGATGTCATGAAGGTAAGTAAATGACGACAGATTTTTCATTTACAAGTGAAGTATCGCTTCAAAGAGATTTTTTGCCCATTCTCAGGTACAAATACCATTTCTGATTGCTATTAAACCGCAAACACTCAAACAAAGCGTCATAGTAACAATATTTACGCACTCTACACATTTAGGTGGTAGAAGGTCTTTGCAGCAGAAAAAAATACATCAGCATTAACCCTGATGCAGTCAGAGAAAGATCACCAGTGACACTAGACAGAAACAGGAGGAGGAATGTAGAAAGATGGCGGTCAGACAGCCAGAGAGACGGACTGATTAGAGGCATAATTTTCATAGGCTAAAGTTTAGAGGCTGATTGTGCAAATGACAAGAGCAGTGTAATCGAATGGCCTCCTGTGCTGCCTAGAAACGAAGCGAACTCTGTGTTCAGCCTCATCATTATGACACATCAAGAGATAACAAACATATGCACACACACAAATATGCCAACACAAGTGACTACTTGCACATGAGAGTCATGCACATGTGCTTCCACATTTGAAATGACAGCTCAACTAAAAATGATAAATGTCAACATTTGCTTACACATGCCATCACAAACCTCTTTGACATGTTTTCTTCTGCATACACAATATAACACATTCAAAGGAATATTGGTCATCAATCTCTTTCAGTGACAATGTAAGAATTTTCAAATATTTCTTAAAACACCTTGTTCCCTTAAAGAGAAAAAAGCTTCACATGAAGAATCTAGTGCTGCCAAATGATTAATTGCGAATAATCACATTCAAAATTAACATTTTTGTTTACATAATATATGTGCATTTACTGTGTAAGTTTATTATGTATATATAAAGACACACACATACATACATACATATATCTTGAATATATTTACATTTCTATATTTACAGTCTTATATTTTATATTATATATAAATATATTTAATATATATAAATATAATATTTCTCTTAAATATATGCATGCATGTGTTGGCATTTTTATATATATATATATATATATATAATAAATATACACATTATACACACATATTACATAAAGAAAAACTTTTATTTTGGGTGTGATTAATCACGGTTAATCGCTTGTCAGCACTTGTCCAATCACATGTTAAATATGTAAAACATACATTAAACGTGGAATATTTTTCTGGTCTTAATGTGGGTTTCATGTGTCTTTCACATATTTCACATGGGATTTTAACGTGAACATAATGCTTAAAGTGAAATTTTTGCGCTTTTTCTGTTTTAAACGACTGTCAGCAGGCCTATACACAATTAAATATTGGTGAAATATTTCTTTAAGGCCAACAAGACAGGACATTTACATAGTATCTCTCTCAGTCACACACACTCACAATGTAAATTTCAAGGCAAGCATGCAAAGACACGATCACACACACACATACCATAAAAAGATAGCTCACAAAATCAATAAAGAGATGAACACGTTTCGTAAAGATGGACATGAAAGTTACAGACTGTAATGTGAAACAACTGAAGCGTAAAATCACTTAAAGAGGAAAAATGAAAAAGAACACAAAGGTTTGCTATTGTAGTGCAGCGAACGATCGTAAATTCTGCATTCATTCTTGGTGTCTGGATACTAGACCCATATTAGGTTTCACTGAAAACACCATCGGTCACGTAACGGAGGAACAGGTTAGCCAGACATGAGTGACCACTTCTTGATCACCCCAGTGGTTTCCATGGCAATTGAGCACCACAGCTTTGTGAATTAATCGAAAGAAATCTCATGGACTAAACTACGTTCCTTGGGTGAATCTTGCGGGTGGTTGCTGAAAAGCAGCTAGAGCTGTCAACATTGGTTTTGGAGAACAACACTAAATGTTCCAGATGTTAGCGGGAGCTGCTCTGTTTAGTGTGAAGCACTTGAATGCTGGAAGGAAAAAAATGTTTTATTTATATACTTCAAAAGACTAATGATGAAGGGAAAGGCATAGAAACATGAGGCTCATATGACCATGCTTACATCAGCACAGCCTAAAGCTCTTTTTTAGGCTACGAAAGAGCGAATGGTACGTGCATACAAGCTGAAAGGGCTCAAAGTACATTCTGTCCCCTATTTTATATAATTTCATATGACAGTTTCACCTATTGATTTATTCACTCCATAACTGAAATATTTACACTATGCTTCTGTAGCTCTCTCTCCCTTCTTGGGTGCAGTCGGGTCGGTCTTGGGGTGGAGATAACATCATGGATTCCTTTGGGGAGCAGGGACGTACTGTGCACTGCATAGACCTCTTAGACTTATCAGGGAGGAGCTATCTTTGAGGAGCTCTGAGGAGCTTTCTTTCCTGTTTACTTCATCCATGTCGGAATGACAAACCATACCAAGAAATGTCAATACAGAAACATATCTGTTCATCTGTTTCATACCCACTACCCTGTTCTTTAGGTGCATGAAGCAGATCTGTAAAAATCTATTATCTAATAATCCATCACACTATAATATTACAACACAGTCACTGCAAATGCGTATTCATATAACCATCTGTTACAAACTGTAAACATCCCAATACTCAAAAGCAATACCAGTATGGACAATAACTAACATGATGACTGTTCTGTACTCTTCTCCTCAAGTCTTGACATGTCTTGTTCTAGTGCATGATTCATATTCATTGTAGGTAAATACTTTAAATATAACATGAAATACGTTTTTTCTTTTGTATATAATACAATACATGCATGCAGTGGGACAATGCTTTCCATTTTCAAGTTGATTTTAAGTGCACGTTTGAAGTTAGCTGACTTTATTACATTAACTATGGATATCAATCTGAATATTTTGTTAACACTTTAAATTAGGGAATAAATATTCAACTGCAGCCTACCGCTAGTTGCTCATAAGCATGCATATTACTAGCATATTGACTGTTCATTACTTAAAAAGCATATGTTAAATGCATAGTTCAGCCAAAAAAATAAAATTTGGGCAATCATTTACTTAACCTCATGTCGTCCCAAACCTTTTCTTTCTTATGTTGAAGAAGATATCTTGAAAAATGCTGTTAATGAGATGATCCCCACTGACTTCCATAGTATTTCTTTCCTTAACTGGTTGGTTCTTTAAAACCCTGTCAAAATATCTTCTTTTAAGTTCAACATAAGAAAAAAGATTATACAGGTTTGGAACAACATGAGAGAGAGTAAATAATGGCAATATTTTTTTATTTATTTGGTGAATTATTCATTTAATGCCTTATTCTGCAAGACCATATTCTAGATCCCTACCATATACGTAAACATAACTACCACAAACAACTACCTTACTATCAATAAGCAGTATTGATGAGATTATTAAGATGAAAACTTTTAATATAAAGTGATACCAATATTTTGCTTAAGCTATTCATATGATCTTTAAACCTCTAAAAGAAAATTAATTTGCAATGGAAAAGAATCATTACTGCAACAAGTATTTTAACTGTTACTGCGACTAGACAGTGGAACAGTGCCGCCTGTTGGTGAGTAAGAGATCAACTTGCGGCCCCATGTGGATGCCAAGAAAATGTTTAGCTTTGTCTCTTTCATGATTTCACAAACAGACAAGAAAGTTTAAACCAATTACAACTTCAAAACACCTTCTTATCATTAACTAACAATTTATCAGCCTTATTGAGGTAGACTGTACACTATCAAAACTCATGCTCCCATGATACCTCACACCTCTTCATCGGTCATGGCTGCTGCCACCTGTGTGAGACAGACGTGCCACTGTCTCTGTGTCAACAGCCCTCAACTAGAAAGCTCCCATTATCAATAATACAACCTGGAGTCACCTTTGCAACTACATGTATGCATGCATTTTGAATTACCTCAATAAATGAGAGACTATATGGAGTATTTGTATTTTTAGATATTCATTTATAACACTATTCAAATTAATAAGTGGAAAAATCTTCAAGAAATGCTACAGCATTATATAAGCGGTGCTAGAATGAAACAAGCAGAGAATGAACTGAAAAGCAATTCCTTCGAGCAGTGAACACAGACCATTGATGTCTGACATGCCTTGCTGTTTTTAGCAGACCCTGAAGCTATTGTCACAGATGATGCATATAACAGCTACAATACTCTTCTACCCAATCAATGTTGTTTGTTTTGTTGCTTTGGGCCTGTGGACATCTTTGGGCCAGTTTGGACCCGTTTGCTCCTGTGGAGCAGTTCTAGGGAATTTACTTTATCTGAGAAACTGATGAAAGAGACATGATGCAGAAGCTCACAGTCTTTTTAAATGGAAAGTTTTCCACTGGGAGATTGATTCAAACTCAGCTTTGTATCTCAATCTTCTCATCTCAGGGTCAGTTTTAACATGTTCCCTCCAAGCGAGGAGCAGCAAAAGGCACTGAGGTATTTTCAGCCCGGCTACGCATGTCACCTACCTGACAGAATTCTCTTTGGCAGTGGAGTGTTTGTGCATCTTTACTGTAAACTATAAGAGCAACAGCATATTTTAAATATAAAATGAGTGAGAATATCAGTTAAAATTGTTTTGCAGAAACTCTGTGGTGGAAATTCCTAGGGCAATTGAAAACAGCAAAGTCAAGAATTATGTAGTGCCTGATAATGAGAACAAGGAAAAAGTGATAACCACTCCAAGAACATTAGTTTTTCGCCTTCAAGGACTTTTTGCACAGACAACAGTTGTTCGAACAACATGTTTCCCGGCTCATTAACCAGTGTACTGCTCTTGTATCAAATTTGAAATCATACTTACTAATTCTTCCTAATCCTGAGGATCACTTACTAATGTAATTCTTAAGTCATTTCAATTTGCAGTCAAATCCTCTGGAATGAGGTAGCCTCACTGATTGTGATCCTGAACAAGTTATTCACAGACTTAAAAACAGAACTTAAAATCAGGGCCTCTTACTTTTTTCTCTGAATCTTTCATTCTTCTGCAGTCTTTCGATTGCTGTTGATGCTCTCGTAAGTTCTTCTCCCCAAACAGCTTCTTAGCCCACTCATCCTTCTGCGCATGCAGCCGGTGAGGCTGCGAGGCGATCTCTCCTGCAGCACGGTACCGGTCGGCTGGAATCTTACTCATGGGTGGTGGCAGGGTGCTACAGTTAGCACTGGACCATCCGTCTGTGGACTCTGCATAAGACTCCTGATCACTGCTGTGCCCCTGACGCCAGTCTCTCAGGACGTGAACTGGCAGCCAGCGCTGGCCTGATGCCCCCGTCACCTTCTTGCCATGGGCGGAATAGTGCGAGCATGAAGGAAGACCTGACACATCCAGCCGTGAGGAGGAGTTTAGATGCCTGCCAGAAAGCACTGGTGGGTCTCCGTGGGGGGGCTGAGGGCGATCTGCAAACTGGTCAGGGCGGTAGCCATTACGATGCGAGATCGGTGGAGGAGGTGGTGGTGGAAGACCTCCGAGGACACTCTGGCTACGAGGTCCTGGTGGGTTTTCCCATAGTCCTGTAGGAACATGGCGACTAGGGTTGGCGCCCAGGTCAACCAAGAGGACTCGGTTGTTCTTTTCCTCTGGCAAGAAGTTGCCGATGCCACTGTCACTGTTGCTGCTTGTGCTGTTGTTCTGCTGAGCATCTAGATCCCCACCGAGGAAAGCTCGAGCTCGCATACCCTCTATAGATTCTCCCATATCACGGTAAAGCACTGACACAAACTGTAGAAGAGGCTGGGAGGTCGGTGGGAACTCCAGGCAACCACCGGTATCTGGGTCAGGAGTGCAGTCAAAGCCAAAGCGTCGGGCTACACCTTGATGGATCTTATGATGACAGAGTTCAGGGTCTACAATAAAGACGTGACAAGATGTACGCAAGCCTTGCTCTTCCTCACCGTGCCAATTCATGGCGTGGTCATTTGTGGCTTGCATGGTGACAAGGCCAAAGAAGCGGCGGTCATCTGGACACACGGCACTGAATGCCAACTTCTCTGCAGGGTAAGTGGCTAGAACAGCGCCTCGATCGTTGCACAGCTGTACACAATCATGCATGACTTTGAGAAGGACCAATGAGTGCACTTTTTGTTCTGCACGCAGACGTCGCATGCAGCCACGAATCGCCTGCAGGCTGTCACTTTCCAAATTGGCACTTGTTGAAGCTAATTCAATAGATCCCAGGTATCCCACAACCATTCCAACATTGAGTATTCCCGCAGAGTCTGCATTTTGCAACAGGGCAAACTCATCTTGCTGCTCAAACATATCATCGAACACAGAGTCATCATTGAGCACCTTGGTCATCTCTTCTTCAGTGAGCAAGTTGGGATCGCTCCGTCGGGTGCTGCCATTTCCGTACGAGAAGTCTGGCTCTGAGAGAGCTCTGGTTTTAGAAGCTGAGGCACAAGCCACTGCCTTCTCCGAGCTGCTGGATGAGTGGCTGGAATTCTCAAAGATCATGTTAAAGATTCCACCTGATTGCATTTCTGCAACTACACGTTCTGCACGGTTAATGCCAAGTGTCTTTGAGTCTATCTTTGGCCGCAGCCAGTGGCTCTTGTGGTCATGGAAGCCCAATTCTTCATCGCTTGAACATGAATCTAAATGTGCATTGTTATGACTGCCTTCAGCGATGACCAAGTGCAGGACACCTGTACAGCGGCCAATCAGCTTGACAACGTCCTCGTGAGACGCTTTGGACACGTTGATGTCGTTCACGCTTAGTATCTGATCTCCAGAGCGAAGGCCCACATAGTCAGCAGGACTGCCCTTCAGGATGCAATTGAGCACACATGGAGAATGACCAGAGAGTGTGAAGCCATAGCCTGTTCTTCCCCTCGCAACCTCCACCCCTCTTATGCGCGCAGATGGCTGGGCACGCCTCCTGCCTTGCTCTGATTGTCTGTACATCCTGGTTTCAGTCCCTGTTTTACTCTCTTCTGACTAGGGCTCACAAAAGCAGAGATGACCAGTTTAGTGATATCATCCTTCCAGCACTAAGGCCCACATCTAAGGCACTAACGTGCAGCATGGCTGAATATTCATATAATACCTTTAAAACGGAGAGAAGGGGAAAAGTTAATTAATATGTTGACAAAATTAATCATCATATTAAAAGAAAATTATATGGAAATGGTGAGCAGATAATTTCAATTATTCAAATATGCACTTCAAGTTAATTAAATTATTAGGAATTCATTAAAACATTGAGAATTGCAGTAACTGTTGCTGCTTAGTCATGATTATTGCTTAATTTTAGAATAGGCATTATTTTCATCCAGTACTGTTTAAAAATACGGAAATTTAGATTTTGATTTTACATTTTTTTATGATTTATATTTCTAGTGTAGCAATAAAGCAGAAACGTCCAGGCGGAGGAGTGAAAAATAAATATATTTGGAAGCAACATGACTGCAAGGATTAAATTTTTCAAAAAAGAAAATTCAAAAAAATGTTTTGTCATGCCGTCACTTGGCACCGACCCACATAACACACAATGCCTATATAAAATATAACGATATAAAACGTACAATATGCTAACCAAAAGGAAATCTAACACTTACTGGACATTCATAAGCAAACGCATGCGATGTGCATTTTAAAGGCGGGGGACAGTAGTTTTTGAAAAGTGGCGTGAAGTTAGCATTCTGTAATAATGAAAATGAAACTGATAGGATAGCGCACTGCCAGAATACACAAACTCACAAATGTAAAAGTGTATGTCATCAATAAACTTTCCTTAGTTTCCTTCCTAAAAGACTTTCTTAAAGTTACAGATGCGAAGAAGACTCATCCACTCTTGCTATCGGTCCCACCTTCTTTTTCCCATTGTTGGAATGCCCACGCGTCAACACATGTAACCATGACAATGGAACTGTCTCTGGACATTTCTCCTCGCTCATTGGTTTCCATGGCTGTCAATCATCTCCACAACGACCCAAACCCAGTTTGACGGAGACTTGCCAACTGACCACAAAAGTTATGCTACAGGTGTCCAACTCAACACGAGAGAAAAACGACCGAAATTAAAACACCACCGTCCACATCTTAATTCTTACTACTTTCCAGATTAATTTAATATTTAATATGGATAGAGAGCCGAGCTGCCTCGGTGTTGGTTTTCGCGAGGAACAGCTGGGCAGTGAGTAACTTCTAACGGTATTGAATTATCGGCATCAGCAGCAAGATACTGACTAGAATAACATATATTGAGACACAACTCCTAAAAAGCTATAAAAAGACAATCTTATATAGATCAACATGCAGTTAAATAACAGTATCATGTACCTAAACTTTTAATACAAGCAGAAAGTACAAGAAATTTCCAAGGCTACATTGCTAACATTAGCCGCCACTTCCCAAAAACTTTCCTGAGAGGAAGAAATAAAAAAAATCGTTGCATTGCAGTACATATAATACCGAGTTATAGATCATAGTTATGTATTAGGTAATTAAGTGCTCTTACTTGTGACGGATGTGTCCCAACCTGATGTGAAGTTTAATGACATGGTAACCTTAGTGCTGCATTAGGAGTAAACAAAAGGAGAGGGCAGCTGGTGTGTGGACAGCAGAAGCAGGAGGAGGAGGAAACTACAACTCAGGTTTTTTTTTCTTTTTTCTTTTCTTCTTTAAGGACAGCACCGGTAAAGGGGGTTTCCTTTACGTGACATAGGATTTAGGGCTATAATTCAGTTCATCCTCAGTGTTATATAGATGTGGTTTGAATGGTTTTAAGACATATAACGTTACCCTGCCAGGTTCACACTAAAACCATTTAAAGTAATTTAACAATTATTCTTGTTCTTTTGGTAGGTCTGTAGAAAGTGACAGATTTTTCCATCCAAGTTTCCATAACACATAAAAGATGGGATTATCAAGAGAGAGAGAGAGAGATGTTTTTTGTTGTTGTTTGTTTGTTTGTTTGTTTTTTGAGATTATTAGAAGCAAATAATTTTGGGCTTTGAATCCTCCTTTTGGATTACCAACATAAAGCTTGGAGTAAAAAATTTCGAAAGCATATGGGTGAATGTTAAAAAAGAAAATATTATTATATATGAATAAAAATGTAATCACAACATTTCTGGGCTCTTCAACAAATTTTAAGGGTCATATTCTAATCGAAATCTAACGTGCATATCAAATACCCAACTGTCACCTTACAAAAATTCAAATGATAATAAAAAATGAACAGCGTTTCTCATGTCTGCCCCTTAAAACTCCTATTCTGTGTAAAATGAAGTTAACAATAATTAACAGACTGGATTTGAAAAATTCAATTAAACAAACTGAACATTTTCCATCTTTTATTAGATTTCTATATTATAGTATGATTTATGGCATTAAACAATCCAAATTTTTTTGTCCTTATTACCAGCTATAATTTGCATAAATGATCTAATTAAACATCTAAAAAGGAAAAAGGTTTCTTAAAAAAATTAATAACTAGAGCTCCGGTGCTTGACCATCATGGCACTGTATTGTGATATTTATAGGACATGCTGCTGCTTCAGCTAAATTTGAACTTCATCTCAGATAAAACAAGCTAAAGTAAACACTCAATTCAATAAATAAAAAATCTTCTAAATTTGACAGAAAAAAAAGCAATATTATTCAAGGGGAGTGGCATTTACCAGTCAGGATTCTTCCCTTCAGCAAAAACTATAGAGGATAAAAGGTATTTACCATCTGAGTGGTCTTTATGAAAGGCATTCATGTTTTAGCTGTATGTGCCCCCCCCTACTGTTTTATTTAGCCAAACAAAACTGAGATTTAAAGATCTTCAAAGCCGCTAAAGATGTGTCTCAAAGGACAAAGTATGTAGATTTGGGGCGATATTTAAGATGAATCTGACAATACATTTCAGAAAAGGCAGTGAAACAGAGCAGTGAAAATATCAACTATTAATTGCTATGTATATGTTCCGCTTCCCTAAACAAAGCAAACGTTTGATCAAATCATAACAAACATATACTAGACATAACCAGATTATTGTCTCCATGGAAGCATGCCATGAATCCTGTTATTTGACAAATTCATCTTTCATTGGTAGTTATGGTTATGCAATTTAAACACATAGACTTAGCTGACCTACAAACACAAGTCACCTCATTTCAAATGTTGCCGTCATTACGTAAAACTCAATATTGAAAGCAGACTAAAGCATGCTTCAAGTTAATATACATCTTCTCAGGCAGACTTATATTTACAGTGAAGGTTTTTATGCCATCGGAGATGGATACATGATTGTTTTTTAGTCTCTCAAAAATGAAAGGTTGGGTTATTGCGCACATTTGGTTACAACAGCCTTTCTCTTTACACCATCTCATGTCCACCGATAGGTGTTGTCATGCACCACAGTTTATTCATTTAATCACAAATAGTATTTCTTTTACACAAATTGTACATTGATGTAAACACTCTATAGATTAAAATACATACTTCCAGTCATTACACTAGATCAATAATCATATATTTCGTCCTGAGCTTTTAAAAGAAATTTAACAAAAAACTAAAGATGTGTTTCAAGGGACACAGTATGTAGATTTGAGCTGCAAAAGCATAAACCATCATCTAAAATCTTCTCTACGCTAACTGCTATGGCTATTTCAAACCCCGTCCATACAAAAGGATTCACATTTGTGATGTTTTTTTCTCAGTCTTAAAAAAAAAAAAAAAAGTTTCAACTTAAAAACAACAAATATAGACAACCAAATTTAAAGGGGAAAAATAAACTTTGTTCCAGGCAATTTACCCCTCTTACTTAGTAAGTCAAACACATTTTACATTTAAATACACAAAAATCTTATCATACCAATAGTCGTACACACCCTCTCCCACATTAGAGGGGATATACAAATTCAATTTACAATCTATTTTCGCTTCAAGTGCTAGCAAACACAGAGCAAAGCAATGCGTCGCCCATGCAAAAGGATTGATTTTAAACTGAGTAAGTGGTGAGTGTATGAAAGTGAGCATCTTTTGGAGAGTATGGACTGTTAGGGTATAGAGCACACATTGTATAAAATACCCAGATTTGTTGATTTTAGCAAGTTTGGACTAATTAACCTGGAGTAGCTGAACTCAAGGTCTGCGGACTAAAAGATCTGATCTTGGATCTGCTGAATTCCGGAAGTGCAGGAGATATTTTAACAGTGTTTGCATCATGTTTTTAAGAACAGTCACTACAATATGTTCTTTAGTCAGTTTGTTTATAGCTGAAAATTCTCTATATTAGAATATAACGTTACAAATGATGGAAACGCATTATCAGTTCTGACAAATGACCTTTGTGACCAGCCTCGCAGTTTTGCCACAGTAACATTCTTTGATACCAGATGAGGAGCATTTATACATACAAAATATAGAGAACACAAGCCTGCATCCATATAGACTTATAAGACGTTAAGTGACATACT
Organism: Enteromius treurensis; assembly: GCA_032275025.1. Taxonomy (NCBI): domain Eukaryota; kingdom Metazoa; phylum Chordata; class Actinopteri; order Cypriniformes; family Cyprinidae; genus Enteromius; species Enteromius treurensis. The sequence goes on from JAUCMU010000001.1 coordinate 17,791,051, forward strand.
GTGAAACCAGTCAAATATTCTGATGGTAGCTTTTCTTTTTTAATTGCAGAATCTGGTGCGCTGTGGTTTTTGTGGTCACATACTTGAATGGATGTGCAGCCCAGCTTGGATTGGTCCCACTGCCTCTAATAACTATGAACTACTTGGGGCAATGTCCTCTGGTGTATAACGTTAACGTTACTGCTCCATACATCCAATCAGAGACAATTTTTTTGTTGCCATGCATCCTGGTGTGTAACGTTCTGATAAGTGTGATGTCTTCTGCTCGGGTATTGTTACCATCTTTTTGATGCCTAATTTAATGCAGAGGAGGTCTTAATGATACCTTATGTTTTTTTTGTATTATAGTGGCGTGTCTTGGTGAATGCTCTGCAAACAGCAAAGTAACTGGTAATACGGACTACCAGGTGAAGCCACCATCTCAAAGACTGACTGGAAGGCCCTGCGGTCTAACTCCTCATCGATTTGGTGTCGGTAGAAATCCATAGCTACCAGACAAAAGAGGCTAATGTCCACTGTGTCGGACTTTCCCATGCGACTGATGACATGCGGCAGGCTAAATGGAAGACATTAAGGAAAACAAGGATGAAGTGGGGAAAAAGTAAAGTATGGAATAGCAAGTGGGCTGTCAACAATACATTGGGCGCAATAACTAAAATGTGTTTAAGGATACAGGGCAGAGATCCACTGGCTGGTTGAAGCACTGACAAAGAAACAAGACAGACTCCACATTGCCATGGCGACAGGCGTCCTCTGTGTGAAGTTTGACAGTGAGAGTAGCACCCAATCACGAACCATGGAGGACTGCCCAGTTGCGTGAAGCGTCTGAAATACCTGTATCGAGAAATATATGCACTTATGAAAGCCAGCGGGGTCCAAAACAACACTGAACTACACTGATTTTTTATTATGTACAAGATGTTTAATTAGATTTCAAAAAATTTCAAAATATCCTATTTTATGTTTCAAAGAAAAAAGGACACACCATACAGGTTTGGAGCGACATGAGGGTGAGTAATTATGACTTATTTCTAAGACAAAAGATGCAAACACATGTTCAGCGAATTGTTCCAATTCTGCTACTAGTATCAGAAAATCCAACCGATATCATACAAAATTTTGCCATCGGTATCTGCCAGTACTTAAAGCACCGTTCCGATACCTATAAGACCCTAGGTATGCCCACTAGCTTTGCCCAATGCTGTTTGGAACAACAATGGTTTGGAACGACATGAGGGCGAGTAATTTATTAATTGATGGGTGAACTCTATGTAAAAAAAAAATTAAGCACCCAAAAAGTGGAACTTGCCTTATATACCACTGTAGCCATGAACTGTGGGTAAGGCTGCTGATTGGACAAGAACTCCCCAATGACTTTGTTCATGACGTCCTGCAGTGGGAAAAAGTCATCCAAGAACTGAGGAAGGATTCGGGCTACCACACGCGCCTCGCTTGGAAAGCCTTTGCGAATCCTGCAGCAAGAGTATTTCAAAGAAGAATTAGCTTAATACAAAAAATACTTTTAGCTAGGGCAAGTTTCTTCAAAAAAAAGACATACCTGTCAAACAGGACGGATACACGCTCCATCGCGACAATGACAGATTCGCTGTCAGGAGCTGTGGGGTCTGCATCAGCAGGGTGCCCAGGACTTCCCTTCTCCTTCCCTGTCGAGTAAAATTATGGCCACCAGTAAGAGGAGCCGCTCCAGAATGGATCAACTCGGTTTCAACTAGATTTCTATACAACCCTAGATTTTAACATTAATTTAAATTTTAATATACTCATTTAGCGTTTTCACTTTCACAGAAGCAAAATTAAACAACCTGTCACAAACATTTTCTTGTTGAATTCATACTGAGGACTGGGCTACTGTGTGCTCTGTTAGTAGGGTAAGCATCTAAGGTGAGTCTGTTCTTATGGCTATTGGGTGTTAGTAGGGTGGGTAAGTATTAAAGATGAAGCTGAAATGTGTCCTGCCTTCCTCTCCAGCCACACCTGTGTACATGCAGGTGAGCATGAGACCCAGGGCAGCCATGGCACGGTGTGGGCTGGGCATGTTCACGCGTTCAACGCTCAGCTTGACTAGCGTCTCCGCATCCATGCGTGACAGCTGCTCAGACAGAAGTAACCGCTCCAGACCTCGCAGAATGCTGTGGTAGATGATGGACGGTGTGGCCTCCTCACTAGCAGACAGCATCATACAGCATATCTGGAAATGTAGAAATGTAAAGTTTTGAAAAACATTTTACCACACAACAACATTTCTAAGAAATTCAATTAAATAGTTAAAACCAAACCTGAATAATCCCAGCATTGAACTCAGACCCTACATCGAGGGGGTAGTTCTCCATCATGTAGAAGGCCACCGCGCACATCACCAACACATGCTGCTGATTGTGTAGATTCGCACATCTGAGAGACACACACCAACACAGTGTTAGGCATAAGCACACTCATCTATTTTCAGCGAGGCTATCCAATGCTAATTCTAGTCCTGGTCTTTAATGAGGGATCTCAGATCTCAGCAAGACACCATACATTACAGCTAATGAGGAGCTGATGACCATGCAGCGTGCAGGCGTGTGTTGTGATTGCCAGTGTGAACCTATTATTGAGTCTCCCAGCATGCCACAGAGACTTTGGCATTAGCTTTGCCTGCATGGGGCATAACCTCTTAAGAGAGACGCTAACAGTATGAAGTCTTTCATACTGTGCAGGACGCAAGCCGTTAACCTCTCATCCCTTATTCTCTTAAATAAAGCAGCAAATGGTAAGAGTTAGTGTAACGCTAATGATTAGGTTAAAGTTTAAGGCTGGTAATAGGAAGATTCAATTAATTCAATCTCAGTGAAGTGTGTGTACTGTATGCATTCAGTTTGTAGTGTTACTCACTGTGCTATAGCTTTAAGGTTAGAGAGCAGGTATTCGCTGACGGTAGGTATAAGCTGGCGTGCCGTATCGTCTAGTAGGTCGCATTCCAGTACATACAGAACGCCGTGAAGAGCACCAATGCGACTGGGCAGATGAGTGCTGCGCAAGGTGCTCTCCAACAGACGGCACACTGGCTCTGCGATGGCTTTGTCCTGACACAAATACATTAGTCCAGACTGTTAACTATCTGTAACTGCATTTGTTTATATAGCTGCTACATCAGTGCATGTACATGCTCACCATGCCAAGCACTGCGGCTGCTTTACAGATAGCTGGCACGAGGTACTGGTTGAGAATCTCATCTTCTGGTGGATGAACCTTCTGGAGCTCAGTAAGAGTGGAGAACATCATATCAAACTGATTCCTCTCGGTAAAGAGATCAGACACTGCCAGCAGCTTGAAGACCCAGAGAGACAAAAAAGGGATATGTGTTAACTGTATGGGAAAAACAGAGGTAAGTGTATAGAAGAACATTTAAATGTGTACACCGTTAAAACACAATATTCAAAGTCTCTAATGTTTATTTACTGTGCTGGGCAACACATGTTGAAATATATTGAATCACTAAACAAATACACTAATTTAGTCTGATTCATGAACAAATTACTCCTGTGACCCAGTTCTTATAAAGAATCACAAAACGACTCACAAAGTTATTAGTCTATATAAAATAAATGATGTACTTGATGAAACAGAGCAGTTAAAAGACTAATTTCTGTTATGTGTGGTTTTGTAAACTTTAGCTTTGTGGAACGCAACAAAATTATTACTGACTGGTTAGTTCATGACAACATGTAGCAAAATTTCACAAACTATTTCTGTAAATTCTAGCTACAATTATCACATTCAATGTTTAAAACATTAAACACAGTGTGCAAGTTTCACTGCTAGATGTTCCTTCAACAATTTTTAGCAAAATAGTGTAATGTATTTAGTTGATTTTAAAGTTTTAGTAAAGCGCAGTAAGTGGCAATACAACAAGTGTCAATTTCGGTAGGTGACAAATAACATTGCTGTGCTTTAGGCATCCCAAGTTCGAGTCCCAGCTCGTGGACATTTCCTGATCTCGCCCCATGGCTGTTTCAAACCTACCAACATCCCACTTTTTTAACTTTGTGTTTGTGTGTGTGTGTACAAATGAAAAAAGATGTACAGTTTTAGCCCCAGCCCTACTATACATCATAAAGACTGATAAATTGACTCACCGATCTGACCACCTCACTGAGGAGCACAACAGGAGTCTTCCTGCTACTGGGGCTGCCAGGGAGGATCCATTGACTGTAGAGCTCCAGAAGGAACTGAGAGCAGGAATGTATGTCAACCCCAGCACGGTGCTTCCTGGACAGGACGAGAAGACAGACAATGCAGAGTGTTAAGTCTGGAAGATGCTGGTTTCAAAGATCTGTCCTGCTTGCAACTTTGGAAGTCTGACCTGGAGTTGATTGGTGATAATGGTGGTGAGGAAGGTGCTGGAGCATCTGCTTCATCTTCCTCATCCTCACCCCATTCCTCCTCCCTCAGAGGGGTGATGTTATTTCCCAACCACACTGAGTGAATTGACACCTGCAAAGTATACAGGATTGATATTGTAAGTAATGAGGAGCCTGAAGCTGAATACCATATTCGGAAAGGCACGGACTATGGCTTTGAAATGAATAATAAAATCTACTGTATAATAGAAAAAACAGTTGCCATACATTCCCTTTATTTTGCAGGGTAACAAGTCGACAAAACATTTTTTTTTCAATATTATAAACCAACCTTTAGTATTTGTTTTGTAACAGTGATTGTGTGAAGTGAAAGAGTGTAAACTCTAAATAATTAAGCATGAATCAAATATGTTAATAAAATCAAGGTTTGTAGAGCAGTCCGTTTACTAACTTGACCCAGTTTGTAGTCCATGTTGCCAATCTCCCTCTCTGTGTTAATCTGCAGCAGGAGTTTCTCATGGCTGATGAGGGTGCCTGAATATTGCAGATACACACACACGCACAAAGGTCACAAATATGAAAAGAGACTGTGCACACATAAAGCAAGAGGATCTTTTGGCTGACCACTGACCTGCCGTTGAGGATGATAGGGATGGCACGGGGTCCCAGGACTGATAGGGGAAGTGTGTGGCAATGTTGTCTCTCTTTGACACCATAGCTTGAATCTCACGCTCAACCATGCCTCTAATCACACTCAGCTTACGACCAAACCTACAAAATACACGCATAATATGTAGGATCCACATCTACGTCTAGAGACCCAAAAGATGTATGAAATAAATGTATACAAACCTTGTGTCCAGTGCTTTGAGGATTTTGTTGCGGGGTTGCTGTTCAGGGCAACTGACGGCTGGATTTCCTGCTGTCGGCAGAGTCATGGCACTCAGCACCAGAGAGGTGATGGCCTGAACCGCCAGTACATTTATCTGAGTCCTCTCCATATCCTCCTGTGGCACAAACAGACTCGGTCTTATCTATCACTCACAGTATCCAAAACCTGGATGAGTGCTTTGGCAGAAGTTGGATGATTAACCTCTTGCTGGGTTTCCTCTTCTTGGTCCATCGTGATTGGCTGAGTGACCAGCACTCCTAACAGAGTGGCCCACGTCTCCTCAAACTGTGTCCGACTGCTCCAGCCTGCAAGGCAAAAGGAATAATTCAATGATAATCATATATAATAAAAAAAAAAAAGACTACACGTGAGGTTTGACATCAACATGACAGATTGTAAGAAGACTATCTGTTAATATACAAGTTTGTCAATTAATTACTCTTACTACTAATTATTTCTAACTATTAACTACTGATCCATTTTCACCATGTTTTTTTTTTTTTTTAAAGATTCTGTGAAACAACTCAAAATTTCAGAACCACTTTTAAAGAAACTAGTTTCTCATACCGAGAGTATTAATGCGGTAGAGGAACTCTCTGAAGACGTCTTTCTCTTGCAGGAACTCTACAGGGATCTCAAGTAATGCTGTGCCAAATTCTCCACTCGGCCTGGGGGACCAGCCCAGCTTCCAGACCTGTTAAATCAAACACATCAATACTTTCATACACTTCTAAACACTCATACACACACTGAATGCATAAACACTCTCTCACCAGCGGTGGGATTCGGGTATAGCTGTTCACAACCGGCAGCCTGGCCAGGCTGATGATGACATTCCGTAGGGTAGGTGTAAGGAATGCTGGGATGTTCTTGTTTCTATGGTGACCCAGAGCCAGCACACTCTGTAGACCTTCAACCAGCTCAGCCATGATCTCACAACACTTCCATTCTAAGTTTTCTTCAAAAGAAAAAAATCATCATCAATCAATCATCAATGTGATCATCATGGATCAGTGTGTAACATGTATCTGTCAACTTACTGTCCGCAGAGTCTAACTCGTCTTCTGACTGATCTGATGTTTTCCGCTCCGGCCTCAGAAGCTGGTCACCAGGACCAACAGCAACTACATAATGCATTACAATCATAAAATTAATATACATTTTTAAAATTGATAGTACTTTAATAAGGATTCAGTAGTTTCTGTGTTTTACAGAGTTTCGTAACACACACCTGCATGGATGAGGAGCTGTATACAGTAAATGATGGAGCAGGTGTGTGTAAGGTAGGTGTGGGAGGCAAAGTGTGTCCACACCGCCGGCTGCTGGAGAGCCAGACACAGACACGACAGACTCATCTGAATGTCCACACTCAGAGGCAGCTGATCCTGCAGCAAACGCCAAACCACCACCTACAGAGACAAAAAAAGAGATATGAGATGCGTGCCTTTATTTATATAGCTCCATGATTTCTGCAATGCGGAAAACAGAATCACAGAGTCCAATATCAATTTTCTTCGTACAAAAAAAAAACATTGCTTCACTTCAGGAGGCCTTTATAAATCCCATGGAGCTTGAGCTTTATGATGGATGGATGAACTAAAATATTCCACCCCTTATTCAGATTTTTTTTAAAATTACATATAGCAGCCAGATGCCGCTCTTGGCCATTAAACAACCCATATTGGTCAACCACTAGAATATTCCATATAAAATCCTCCCATTTGGAAAGGATGCATCAGTCTTACCTCTATGGCGAGGGTGCTGAAGGCGGTAATGAGTGTCTCTCTGTCTTTGAGAATCTGCAGTGAAGATGGCAGTTTGGACAGAGACAGCAGGTACTGACTCAACACGCCGCACAGATTCAACACTGTCTGATAAAACCCAGGCTCACCTGCAACCACACACATAAACACAAGCAATGAGAGAGTGAGTTCATTACCACTTTACTATAATGTGCAGAATTTGCCACAAAGGATAATTCCTATGTACTTACACCTACGAAAGTTTAGACACACCTACTCATTTTTTATTATTACTATTTTCACCATGTTGGAATAATAATAATAATAAAGTCATCAAAACAATAAGATAACACAAACATAAGGATACGGATTTTGCAGCGACCACAGCAATGCTAAACAAAGTGTGCCTTTGCCTGGATTACAGTATTGTACATATTTGCAAGTTGATCTACGCCACCTAATGTAGATTAGAAGATTTGGTGGTAATTTAGCTAAGCTAATAATGAATTAAAATGTATGTAAAATAATTATTTTTTATTCAATTACTTGTTTTAAAATGTATATATTTACTGACCACCAAAGTCTAATTGTTTGGAGAAAATGTGTTTGTCTACTCACTGTAGACTTGATTAATCTTCTGCCAATAGTCTGCACAGGTTTTGGAGGAGGGCAGGAGGGGCTGATGAGGGGAGGGGAGGAGCTCTACGACACCAGCCAATCGCTCGAAGGCCACCTGTTGAGCGGTGTCAAATAAAACCGTCCCATGATCCTTACACACCCTCTGTACCCCGACACTCAGACATGATGCCAGAAGACACAGGTTGAAGTCCTGCAAATACAGCAGCACAACTTCAGTGTCTGTTTGTGTTATGAATTGAGAGATATGCATGCATTTGCTCTTTACCTTGCAGGTCATGATTGCGTTTAGGTCAGATTGAGGAAGTTTTGTCAGCAGCTCTGTCGTTTCATATAGAGCTCCTTCACCTCTCAAACAACACTGAGATTTCACCAGAGCAACATACCACTCCTGTAACACACACACAATGAAATATTATGCTTTTGCAAAGAGGTTTTCAGCTATATTCACCTAGAAAGCACAATCGTAAGTAATACTTTATTAGGTTCCACATTTTCAGGGGGAGGGGGCGGGTCCCCATCCAGTGGGTGTGAGGAAATGGGGGCAACAGGGCTCGAGGTATTTTCAGCGATAGTGGCTCTGAACCTGTCCAACAGGGAGTAGAACCGCTGATGCCTGACATAAGAAGAAAAAAAAAAAGATAATGTGAAAAAAATCAGGGTTGGGAGATATTCTTAGCAACAAAACAAGCTGATTTGCCTTACCTTTGTGCAAGGCCACTGGTCTGCAAGTACTGCTGAATCCTGTCCAGCTCCTCCAGTGGCAGCTGAGCGATACTATTCTACAGTAGGAGGAGAAAACACGACCCTCAATAATTATTTAGCGCATTTGATCCCAACTAGGGATCCAGGGCCCATTAGAGTACCTCAGCACACTTCCAAAAGCTAAACTTACATTTTATTTCTTATTCTAATTAGTTTTTCTCAACTAAATTAATTTCTGTTTATAAACCAGGTTTATCATGGTCTTGGAAATCCTGAACATATGAGGGAGGTATAAAAGTGAGATTTCTACAGCCGAATGTCATGGAAATCAATAATATTTTAAGTAGTCTTCTTAAGAAGAAATTTTCTTAATAGTTTCTAGTTAGAAGTCTCTAAAATATTTTAGCAAGTATAATTTGTTATTTGTGAGTAAAAAGTAAAAATAAATACAAGTCATCTCAAAGGCATGTATATTTATTGGTAATAAAAATAAAACAGTGAAGAACATTCAGCTATTGAATCTAAGTTTTGTACTATTTATATTATCGCAAATATTTTAAACACAATATAAATATTTTAACATTTATATCAATTAAATGTAATTAATTAAATGTATTCAAAAATGTGATTTTTTTAATCATGATTTTATTAAAATTTTTTGTAGTATTTAACTGTGTCTTTTATTTGCAATAAAATTAGTTTTATAGCATTATATAGTATATTACACCAAATGGCACAGACAGTGAAATAAGTTTTACCTGCAGGGTCTCAGCAAGCAGCATCTCCACACGTCTGCAGGCGAGTGTGTCCACCATGCGAGCCAGCACACGGAACGGCGTGTTGAGAAGCTTGTCCACGTATAGCATGAGCAGAGCCCCAGACTGACTTAGATGAATGCCCTCCAGACACTGCAGGGTCTTCTTCAGCATTACCGGCTGGACATTTACACATTTCATAAGTTAGTAACAGAAAAGATCATCAAAGCCCGAACTTGAAGAAGATGCAGTGCATATGTATATACATACAGTAGAAAGGTTGTCACAGCGTGATTGTATGGCCTGTATGAAGAGCCCGCTAGCTGCAGAATTTCGGTGCACAGCACTGATGAGATCCTGCACTGGAGGCTCATGGGAAAGACTGATCAGATCGCTCACGTGATTCACTGTCAGCCACGTCAGATGCTCAGAATCATGCAGGTTTTGACACTGTGACGGAAGGAGAATGTATAACATATTTTATTAGAAATATGATGAAAGCTTGGCAAACCGTGATCAGATTAGCCTGTTAGCCAGATTAGCCTACAGATTCTTCCTGTTTAGCAGAAGAAAAAAAATCTCACATTTGGAACATTGTGAATGTAACTGATGACCAAATGTTTATTTTGGGGTGAGTTTTCTTCTTCTTTTTTTTTTTTTTTTTTAAGTATTCATTTCTTAAAAGAAAAAAATCTTGTGATATGGCAATAAGGGTAGATGAAATAAAGCTCCTGACATCGTTTTAAAAAAGGGCACATGTTGCTTAAGAAATCTCACCACGTAGTCACAGAAGAGGATAAGGGCTCCCCGTCGGACAATCTCTCTGTTACACATAGCCAGCTTCCCCTCAGGACTCTCTTCCTCTCCAGATGAGTGTGGGCTCAGCAGCTTAGTGCTGGACAGACTGTGCCTCCTGATAGAGTGATCAAGCAAAAACAAGTTGCTTAAAGGAAAAGTAACATATTTCAATAAACATCAAACAGATCAACCACAGGCTCCTACAAAGAGCAATTTCAACTTTACTCACAACCCATGGTGGGCCAATTTGTTGTTGCCCTTACAACAGCAATTTACTTGAAAAATGACCAAATATTTTGCTTAGACTGGGTTGCAGCAGCTGGATAAGCCTTAATTTTAAACAGCCTTTCTCATTAGGCTGCTAGCACGTCGTCTGACCTGGGTGTCTGATGCACCTCGGACCACCAGGTGTAGTTGGTGTAGTTGATGATGAGAAGGACCTGACACCAGAGCAGGACCAGTGACGGGTGCGTAGTGATGAGCTGGAGCACCAGGCTGTTCAAACCCTCCAAGGTATAGAAACTACCCCCCTCGCCTCCCTCTGCCTTCAGCAGCCTGCTGCCCGCTGCCGTGATCCGCCGGAACATTCCTGGAAAAAGGAAATGGGAATTTACTGAGAACCGTTTGCTGAACTAGTAAAAGGCTCAGTTTTTGGTTCCCACACCCTGACATGTGAGACTATTGGCGCTTTTCCACTACACAGTACCAGCTCGGCTCGGCTCTGTTTGGTTTTCCACTGTGTAAAAGCTGTACCTCCACAATTGTACCTGGTTATCATAGCGACGCTACAGGAAACTGCCGTGGCGTAAACTTCTACGCGACTCACACAGGACAATGGAGAAAATCCAGTGCATGTTGTTTTTGATCCTCGGGATGCGGCTGTTTCTCACAGCAAGAAGACAAACGTTGTTTCAGGACTATGAG
>JAUCMU010000001.1:17811422-17827635 GCA_032275025.1 Enteromius treurensis
GCTTGATGTTTTCCCCACTTGTAAGTCGCTTTGGATAAAAGCGTCTGCTAAATGAATAAATGTAAATGTAAATGTAAAAATGAGACAAAAAAAACAGAAACTAAATAAAAGGTCAAGACAAAACTAAACATGGTCAAACCAAAAGGAAAAAGCAAATGTATTTATACGCAAACAAACAAGACAGAAAGACAAAAGAAAAAGCACACCTAACAAAACCAAAACGAACTAAGACAAATGAACCAAAACCAAAAAAGTAAAACAACAAAACGAAAAGAACCAAAGCAAAATAAACCATAACCAAAACAAAACAGTTTTTCTCACCGTCTGGTTGTTGTCCTTCTAGTGGCTGCAGGTAGAGTTTGTTAAAGAAGGCTTCGGGTAGAAGAGTTGCTGCTGTCCCCACACAGCTGACGGCTAATGCCTTAACGCTCACACGAACCTCATTATCAGGAACCAGCCCTACAACACACAGACTACTTATTTAATGAAGAAATTCACTAATGTTCAACTAGCAAACACCAACAACCAAAAGGAATTGTATGCTATTGTGACAATTAGGGTTGTAACGGTATGAGCTTTTCACTGTATGATAATCGTCTCAGAAAATATCATGGTTTCACGGTATTAAACTATCATCACTATTATTATTATCATCAGCTACAATGAATAATTATTTAAATAAATAAAAGGAGATATGGTTTATTGTAACAAACTTATTTTTTTTAATGAGAATTAAAAAAAAATAATAATAATAATAAAAAAAATTAAACTTATGGAAGTCTAACGTTTGGGGGGAAAATTTTAAATAAAGCTTTGCATCTCCCATTTGAAACAAATAATGGAGGAAGCTATTTCTCTTTATATTAGACAAGAATAAATCAAACTTCTTTAACAGCATCTATGGGAGAGCAATATGCGCAGGGTCATGTCGGATGGATGTAAAAGGAAGTGCATTTGATGATTATTCTTTTAAATAAAATTATAAAATGATCATTAAGTGTTCACTGAGAGCATCTCTGGATGTTCATGTGTTCACATCTTCACATAGTGAGTGAGACATCAGACGCTTTAAAAACCACGAGCAGCACGCGCACTTGAGTGTGTACTAGATATAATTGGCGAAACGGCGCTGTTCATTCATACAGAGACACATAATATCGAATTATAATATATGGCAGCGTTTGTGTGCTGTATATTCACAGACACACACATCACCATTTGATTTACTGCACAGCTAGATGTTGATCTATCCAATTACTTGACTGGATTCCGGGATTCCCTCTGCATCAAAAATAATACAGCTTTAATATTTTTATCTTGCTTGCGAATATGGAACATGATCGACGTATTTCCTCCTTTTGTGGGCACTCTTCATCCACATTTCTTGCAAACTGGACATCCATCTTCAAGGACAACCCGCGATCATTTTTCAGATACCCAAAATATTCCCATACAGCAGATTTTAATAATTTTTTCAGCAGCCTCTGTATCAGACCTTTTCTTTTCAAAACCAGGGATAAGCAAATGTGCACGATGTGATTTAATCGTACATGTCAATATCACGATAAACCGCCATACCGGCATACCGTTACAACCCTAGTGAAAATACACAGTCAAGCAACACGTGAGAGTGAATGTATCATGTCCCACCATTTCTTTGGCCAGTGAGCAGGAAAGAGGCAGCCAATAGCCGTACACAGTGCACCAGTGGCTCTTCCTTTGGGTCAGTATAGTGCCCAATATCTCCTTTAATCCTAGATGGCTAAAACACACAGTATACATACAAATTATTCACTGAATGTGCAGTTTAACTGCTAGATCTCTGTAAAGAATCTGTGAACGATAAAGTCTATGTGCATGTTTACCTTGTTGTCAAGTTCTGGGGGTTCCAGAACCTCTTCCTTTGGTATGAATCGATCCACACTGCTGTCAGATGACTGCCTGTTGTGACCTTTTCCCTCCAGAAGATGAGGCTTACTTAAAGCTTGTGACAAGAGAAAGCAGAACTGTGAGCTGAAAGGATAACTTATAAACATGCACTTGACCATCAGAGCAGGGTGCATTGCTGAGCAAGTGTACAAAATGAGCATATACCCAGTGCTGACTGAGAGAAAGGTTCTGGTATTTTGTCAGGTGGTGGAGCTGTGCCCTCCTCCTCCTCATCCTGCAGTGTGCCGATCTGCATCCCTGAGTACTGACTCTCACTGCCGTCCAGCACCTAAACATCACACACACATACATATACTTATACATACTATACATATCAGTATATATACACACAACAGAATGGAAGAAACAAGCATAAACATTCACATCAACTCATTCATGCAAAACAGTAACAGTCAGACATGCAGTATCACTTCAGGAACTCAAGTACTGCTTGATCACAACTTTCTTCTGCATAATATGCATGTCAAGACAATTTGGGGCCTTACATAACCAAAAGTAGGGTGTTCATCTACTGCCAGCTGCATAAGAGGAAAATATTGAGGATTTAATGGCGGACTCGCTAAATATTAGTTTATAAATTTTAGTGTCCTAATTTGGCAGTAGGGGTCAGAGATCATAGCTTTTAGTAATACAGGGAAATGGCTTAAATTCAAAACAATTTTATTTTAGTTTTATATTTTATATATATTTTCTGTTTTCATGTTAAGTTTACGTTTTAGTCATTTTGTTACATGCTCGTCGTGTTTATTCGTTTTTTTTAATTTAGCTTTAATTCGATTTTATTTAAGTTTTAGTAAATTGTAAAGTTTAGTAAATTAGTTGTCAAATAACCATTCATAATTTCATTTTTTTTTTTTTTTTTTACATATGCATTTCATGTTTTAAATGAGCTTTTTTTTCAATTACCAAAACAGATTTTTAAGTGATTGTTTTAGTTAACACTGATGGCTGATCACAGATTCTTAAGGGCTTCACTTGATCATAAATCAGTGTTGTTAGGACAAGATTTTTTTAATCACGGGTCCAGAATGATGCCTGTTTCACACATACTCCATCTGCAGTGCGTTTGTTTTTTTTTTTGCTTTTTTTTCTCTCGAACCCATGTTAATGGATCTGAGTGTCCACACTGCACACAGTTGAACATGGATTGACATTGAAATGTAGTAATTTTGCAATAAATAGATAACGTCTACTTTGTTTCGCAAAGTGCACATTTTTTCTATATAAACATATACCCTTGTCCTGTGGAGATAGACAAACAAATCTCTTTAAGACCCGTGGGATTGTTTGAAATAAAGGTTTACATGTAAGAGGCATGAGACCTGACTGTTTCTGTCTTTGCTAGGTTTTAATAAAATATTGTAAAGGCTATTTGCTATGTTTAAATGTTATTCTAATTGCTTGAGCAACATAACACACAAATCTGTAGCCAAATGCATTAACTATGTTTTTACATAAATTGAGTTTAAAAATGAAAATGTCTTTGAAAGATTATGTAACACTGAAAAACCACTTTCAGTATAGGCTAAAGACATTTGGATTTCAAAATAATGGATTAATGTTTATGGTAAACAGCCGCAGATCAGGAGCGGACTGCAAACTCATCCTGTATGAAAGAACAACTGTATACACACTGCAGACGGAGCATGTGTGAAACAGGCGTGAGGGAAATAAAAGGTGTTCGAACACCTCAGGACAGAGGTCGTGCATGTGGGGGCGGAGCAAACGGAGGGCGGGGCTCTATCGGGGCAGGGAAGAGCAACAATAGCCTCACCCCCTGTCCTCTGCTGACCTGGTCACTACTGCTAGAGGAAGAGATGGCAGAAAAGGTGGAGGAAGTAGTCGAGGTAGAGGAGGAGGAAGAGGATGGCCTGTAGAGAGATGACTCGCTGTCGGAGTGCGGGTCCGGCCCTTCTGTGAGAGTTGGGGAAGGTGGTGAATGGTTCCGATAGCGTCTGCTGGTGCTGGTGACACTTACGAGCTCAGCGCAGTCTGAAGGCGTCACGGCGGAGTCCGGCCCCTCCGTTGTCGTCTGGGAACTGTCACTAGGGGGTGACGATGACACGGCTCCCGTCGACATCTGGTTGCCTTCGGTTACTAAGTCACCGGAGGTGCTGACGACCCCGGCACCTCCGCTTGAGCTGCGACTTAGCATGTCCTCCTCGTCTTCCTCATCTGGAGTATCAGGCCCTACACCCTGCTCTGATGCACTCAGGTCAACTGAGTCTCCCGGCTGCAAAGCATGCTGGGATGAGCGAGGCTGCTCTGTGATGATGTCAGATGTGCCAAGAGAAGAGGGTGCTTCACTGGAGCTGTCGCCACCAACCGAGGCTTGAAGAAAGTGACAGAAAAAAGTATTAACTCTGCCATACATTACATTGCATACAATGCATTTGTTTAAATTTAACAAACATTTTTAGTTTTGTTTTTAATAAGTCGTTCACAAGAACAGCATTTTATAAAATTATAAATGAAATATTTTATAACATTATAATTTTTTTTTCATGCAACTTCTAATCAATTTGATGCATCCTTGCTCAATAGAACTATCATTCAAAAAATAATTTCTGAACAATTTTGTGTATCACATTCTTAATCCTTAATATGAGTCTTCTCCCTCTTTCTGGTTATTTGATGAGATGTTAATGCTGATTTTTCTTGATCTATTGAGAGAAATTCCCAAGTTTTAAAACGTAACAGTACTCCTCTTCTCAGCTTACCAGAGAACGATCCTGTGGTGACCTCTGCCCTCTCTGGGTCATCCTCTAAACCCTCTTCTTCACCTGACAACAGCTTACCTGAGACAAGCACAACATGCAAGGCTTATAACAATCCAACAAACATTTTTTTCTAATTTAAACACATTCTAACTTTCTTTAAGAGTCTAAAACTCCAACCGCACATTCAGTATCACAACTGCTCTACTAACATTCCACAGACAGCCCTCGAAACACAGAAACGTCAGTAGGTTAGACGCAAAAGAAGAAGTCACCTTTCTGCTTCCTGAGGAGTAGAGGGCTGCATGTTGACCCACCCGCTGTATGCAGGAAACACCAAATGAAGAGAGCAGAAAAAGCCCAAAAATTCATTTTGAGGGTTAGAGCAAGGAAGAAGAAGAAGATAAATATCACATGCATAGTGAAATAGTGGTGCAGTGAGTTTTGAAGGTACAGATTAATGTTTAGTTGTCAAACGGAATAAGCAATATTAAGAAGCAGTGTGGGAAGTATTAAGAGCTGAATTTTAAAAAGACTCATCATTAGTGAGTAACAAAGACTTGAATTAAAATGAAAAAAAAAAGACTTCAGGTAATAAATAAAAAAGCGATAGCTTCACCAAATAAATGGTTTCTGTAAAAACCTTTGTGATACTTTCTTTTGCTCCATGTTCTGTTGGTCTTGCAAAATACATTTTATGAAGTAATGATGCTTTAATTTTCTGCACATTTTTTCTGCCACCCTTTCTTTACAGTACGTTATTATATTTCATATGACAACAACGCAAAAATAATAAATTAGTACTTCTTTTAAGTGTAAAAAAAGGTATATATTTTAATAACTACAAAATATGTTCTAATAAAGCTTGTCATTTTTTTTACATCACAGGGATGGTTTTCATTCATATTACCGATTAATTAACAATCAGCCGATTAATCTGGCCATGTTTTACATTTTTTGTCATCGGTATCAGCCACTATCAGTTATAACAAACAACCAGTCAATCTCTCCTTTTGAAAGTCCCCACATTTACCGATCAGCTCGAGAATGCTGCCACTGCGTGCCCGGCTCTGAGTCTCTTCTCTGAAGACACTGGTATGTGATATTTTTCCACATGTGATGAGTGCATTCAGGAGCTCAGGGGGAGGAGTGCGAAACACCTGCTGCAGAAGCTCCAGAGATGCCGTCACCACATTGTGATCCCAGTGCTGAGTGTAGTGCAGGGTCAGTTCATAGACCTAAGAACCAAAGAAAGGGAGTTTACACACAGCACATCACACACGATGAATCGTAACAACATAGTAAAACAATAAATGAATGTTTACTATAATACAAGAATACAATGAGCCTTATCAGCTCTGGCACCTGAATGAGCTGCTCAGGTGTAGGGGTGATATCTGCCTCTTTACGAACCAGTCCAAAGCTGCCCTTCAGACTGGTGTTAGGAGCCTGCTGCTGAAGAAGAGGCATAAGGTAGCGCAATGTCAGTAATACACCCAGAATCAGGTGACTGGAATGTTCCTCCTCCACCGGCACCACCAAACCTGAAAGAGAGAAAACAGGAAGATGAATTAAGACATCCGTTGCACACCGTTTTGTAGTGCATGTGTCTCAAAGAGTGCGTGAGAAACCTACCGAGCAGCACGTTGAGCAGCCAGGTGTAGAAGTAGTGTGTTCTGCGTGAGTGCTGACACACGCTCACAGCCGAGCTGGCCGCTGTTCGGCGAATAGTGGGAGAACTGGACTTCAGATTGGCAACGAAGGCCTTCAGCAGCAACTACACAGACATTCACAGAGTGAAATCATAAGTGCCACATTCAAAGCCATTGAGATAACAATAATTTATAGAAGATGAAAAGAATGGGAGTAAGAGGAAGTGAGATCACAAACATTTCACTTGTTTTATTAATTAATAATACTTATTAAGAACGCTCTTCTGCCACAGATTGGGTAAATACAGAAATAATCATCTAAAGAGGTAATTTTTTTCTTCAGAAACTAATATTTCTTTTCAAAAGTAACCATAAAGACTGTTCTTATGAACTTTTCTGAAAAAGTATTTTTAAGCAGCAAAACCCTTTTTAAGTAGAAAATCATAAAAACAAATCTGCATACTAGAATGATTTCTGAAGGATCATGTGATACTGAAGACTGAAGGTTTGGCTGCTGGAAAATCACAGGAATAAACTGCTTTTTAAATTTAAATAGTAATAATATTTCACAATTTATTTTAGTTTTACTTTATTTTGGATTGGACTAATCGGACTAATCTTTAATTAGATTAAGCACTACTGGAGTACTTGCGTAGCTAAATAAATTTGTCTTCGTCTCCTGTCTTTCCAAGGACCTTCACTTGTCCTTGCATGTGAAATGTGTGTATTAATGACTTTAGCTGGATTTAAACATAAGAAAACTGCACTAAACTGATAAATCTCCTGGCGTTAAATGTAAATGTGTTCTTGGCAAGGGAACAGGCTCTTTCTGTCTCCTACTGATGTGAGGGAGAGGAGGCTCATGGATAATTAAATCCAATCTGAATGAGTCACATTCCATATTGAGAGGATGATGTCACCCGCAGACAACGGTGCGGGAAATCCAGTGCTGAGGTGCCAAATCACAGAATCCAGGCCAGGGGGCATGGTTAATATTGTGGTGGTGTGACATTACAATCAAAAGGTTTCCACATGAAAATCAGCTGATGTGGTTCTTCGAAGCTTGTGACAATCATTCAGCTACACAATAAACAGTTTACAGTGGATTCCTTTAAGTGTTTTGAATCTCTTTTTTTATACTGAACCCGCAGACTGCGGTTATTACCTTGATCTCTCCATCATTAGCAAAGTGTCCCAGGGCAGCCATGATTTTAGGAATTGAAGAAGAAAGAGTTTCCTGCACAGTCTCCTCCTGACGTTTAGTGATCCGTGTCAAACACGGCAGGAGATTCACAAGGTACGGCCTGAGGAGACAAAAAGAGATAATAGAGGAGAGTTCATGTGTGTGGTTTTTATTTTTTTGTGATTTCTAATCACTATCCTTATATCAGTTTCACCAATTCCTGAGCAGACCATTAGAAGTGATTGACTTTAAGTCAATAAGCATACCTGCATTTCTGAGGACGCACCAGGTGAGCAAGCTCAGCAAACCTCCACAAGGCTGCCCGCAGACTCCGAGAGGCGGCATTCTGTGAAAATAGACAGAGTAGTGCTTTATTAGTGATCGGTCAATTTCCCTAGACAAAACAAGAACAAAAACTATATACAGTATAACTTTTCCAAAAATCACTCTCCCCGGGAAAAACAATAAAGCATTGTTTGTACCAAGAACAAATCTAAATCAATTTCCATCCAAAGCACAAAGAATCCCATACTAGCATGTCTCTCTCTCACATATGCATATATATCAAATGTAATAAGGCGAGACACATTTTTGTTCCTTGTTGTGAAAGTACATCCAAATCACATAAAAAGAATGCAATCTAACTCACCTTTTTAATCTCTTTGTACAGTTCAAGCTGCAACCTAGGCAAGTTGGAATCCATCAATGCCTGCAAAGAAATGACATTACAATGACATTATCACCAGTCTACAAATAAATACATACGAGATATATAAAGTGCAAACGACTGACTTTGATGATTTTGTTGAGGCACTCATCTGCCACCATCCTGACGTCAGACTCCTTGTCATCGCTGCACAACAAGAACATTTCCATCGCAATTCCAAGAAGTTTCTGGAACTCTGGAGACGTCCTGAGGATGTCACAGTGAAAAGGCCTCATTACATACTCAGCTGTGACAACAATACTAGTGCTAACAAAAATGTAGGATAAAAATTTCATACTAGCAGCGGCCCAGATAAAATAGGTGCATATCATGTACATTTTGTCCTTTTCCACTTATAAAAGGTACACTACACATCTGAGTGTGTTCTGTTCCGCTTTAAATCCAGCTGTTACTATAGTATCACCAAAAATTACCCTCAAACACTAACAGCTACAAAAGAATGTTGTTGTGAAGCTGGTGTACAGTCTAGCAATAATACTTCTGGCCAAAAAAGTAAATGCTAACTGAAAAACCAGGTTGTGACACACAGTTAAGTAAAATATAAAGCCTCTTATTGTCCCTAAACGTCTGAACAGTAATGTATATGATGACCTAAGAATAAGGATTTCAATCAAAAACGATTTTTTTTAACATTTACAGTGATCTTCCATTTACTGCCATTGTTTTTTCCAAACAGTATTTTGTATTCAAGTGTAGTCGAGCTAAGAAAACTGGACTTTGAGAATGTCAGGTGTGCTGGCACCCACATTTAAATTTGCTAGGCTTTGATCTTGGATACCTTCGCTAAATTTGCATTGCAAGGGTGAAAAAGCCAGCCTAGCCTCAACACTAACAGGCTTCTGTCAATGACTCATAAGACGTGACCAAATCTGATTATGCTTAATCTGATGTGTCCGTCCATTGACTATTGCATACCTCAGCGACTGTGCGACGATGTTTTCACATATCGTCAGGCAATGAGTCACTCTGTCCTTTTTGGTTGTAGCAAGGTCTTTTTTTCTGTAAGAAAACACAACATTCCCAGGAATATTAATATGAACCGAATTTACAACATTGGATTAAACGCTTGAATAACATCTCCAGCACATATTTCCTTCATAAACATACACAAGAGCTGCTAGTATGCAACTCGGAACTGCATAGAGTTGCAAATCTGACATTAATCTGTAAAGTCAGTGAGTATATTATGTTGGGCCACAACAGTCAGCCAGATACTGTTCGTGTTCCAATACTGATTACCTAAATCCATTAGGTTAATGTAATCTTGCTTACAATGCAGCAAAAAAGGCTGTTCTTCTGGACCACAGCACATGTAACATCGCTGTTTGCTCGTGGTGATCTACAACAAATGACTTCAGCAGATTAGTGTTCAGACTTGAAAAACTAAGTATGCAAGAGGTCGTCTATTACAGCGGCTGACACATGATCGCAGACAGGTCACTTGACATCCAAAATAATACAGTTTATCTCTTTATCTAACGTCAATCTGCCTCATTAACAGAACATTAATTTATTTATTTTCATGAATTAACACGTGCTCAGTGCTGGCCGAATACAAACTCAACTATTCAAATGCGTCTGGTGCCTTATATGAGGAAATTGCTTTATTTATTTACACAGTTCCCATTCAATGTCTATGTAAGGCAATCATTCACAGTTACTTATTTACATTGTGTTTATGCTACATGGTTTGAAAAATAAATGATCACAAGAATGCTCTTTATTTAATTTGCTCTTTTATTAAAATGACATCACATTACCACTCAATATTTCTAAACTGACTGTCCTCAGACAATAAAAACCTGAAGATTTCACAAGACTTTGAGTATGACTGTGGTGACGATTCAATGCATGCTGCTAAAAATTGGATTTAGGCAATCGGTCAATGTGTATAATAAATATCTGACAAATTTTTTGCATTTCATGGTGTTTAGGTGAGAGAACGGATTCATAGAAAACA
This sequence comes from Enteromius treurensis, assembly GCA_032275025.1. Lineage (NCBI taxonomy): Eukaryota > Metazoa > Chordata > Actinopteri > Cypriniformes > Cyprinidae > Enteromius > Enteromius treurensis. The sequence continues at coordinate 17,821,612 of JAUCMU010000001.1, forward strand.
GCCACTGCAATTACACACAAACATTTCCCAGTATTGCGTTCAGCAATCAAGAATTATGGAGCTATTTCCTGTCTTCTTTATATGCAACAGCAATCTCCAGAGTTTTCTAGACTGTTTTATCTCGACTCTGACGCAGGATCAAACAAGGCTGTGTGACACTTCTAACGTGTTGAGCGTCATGTGATTTTGAGCGCAGGACAACAACAATAACCAGCTTTATACGAGAAGACACACAGCACTTCTGCATGTGATGACAACATTGCTATAGCGACCGTGTCATGTGATGTCAGCGCCCTGATGATGATGGTGATTATGAAGAAGCATAAAGATGAGCTCATCACTCACTGTTTCTGGACGAGCTCCTCGGCCGACAGCGGGCCTTGCTGCTGCTGGAATGATTTCAGCGACTCGAACGCCTTCATCAGCTTCTCCATGGTGGCCATTTTATCAGACGCACTGTTCTAGATGGAGTCTGACTGGAGAGCTGGTAATATTTACAAACTCAGCGCTGCAGCCAGTGTTAGAGCTCTGCTGTCGAGCGCTGTGCAGAACGCCGAGGGGAAACTGAAGCCGTCGTCGAGCTCCGATGCCGCTTACAGTGGCTCAATCCCCCTCAGATCCGATCTAATTTCCACACACCATCCGATTATGACCAATATTCAAACCAAATATTCACAAGGTAGTTGAAAACATGTCCAGTTCTGAAAGCCATCTTAAAGCAGGGTTAGGAGAGCAACGGTTCTGCTGTATTTCCGGGTTAATAAAACCCCTGTCAAAATTAAAGTCCTCTTTGTCGTCATAAAATCTACGACGACTTTTATGCGTTAGTTAGCCTCCATGAATTTCTGATTCCAATACAATACTATCGACAGATAAATTATTCATGTTAGATCTGACTTGCGTACAATCACTGCTGTATGCAAAATATATGTAAAAATGGAAAAGGAACGATCTTTAAACACCTGGTTATGTTTTTTGTCTTTTGATCTTTTCATGAAAAAGTTTTAATAGCAAAAAAGGAGATTTTTATTAGTAGTAGTAGTAGTAGTAGTATTAGTATTAGTATTATTATATGAATGCAAATCATGAAAACATCTAGAAAACATGTTTGCAATTATCCACCATCTTTGTAAACTGTATCATGCCTATAGGAAGAGCTAGACAGCAGACTAATATGTCTGAATTGGGGTTCAAAATTCAAGAAAATCAATTCGTTTCTAATGTGAAATTTGGCATTTTAGGATATCCTCAGACCGCAGTCATAAAATAAAAATGCATCACGCCTCAGACTAAAAGGCCTTTGTCAATGGACCAAACGGCATCGTAACTTAGACTGGCTTCAGGTCTCAGAAAAAAACGATCTCTGGTCTCAAGTCTCATACACTCAGGCAAAGGGCGAAACAGATTCCAATTAAAATGCATCAGACAAAAAGGCATCAGTATTTTATGCATGTTTAAAAGAATGGTAATAGTGCCATCCTTAACAGTTCCACACCACCATTTTGCTTGAGCGACTACATTTCTACTAACTCTCAGATTAGATTGCTAGGTTTAGGGTTAGTATAAGATGACACATACTTGCATAGTTTCTGATAGTCAGTATGTAGTATGTTGTGGACTCATCAAAATAAAGTGTTAGAAGATATTAACAAACAGTAACACTCTAATAACTGTAGTTGACATGTAGTTGCAAGTTAATATGCTCATACTTCCTGGTTCTAGTAGCTGCTGCATTTTGAACCAGCTGTAGTCTATTTATCAAGCGTGCAGAACAACCACCCAATAAGGCATTACAATAATCTAACCTCGAGGTCATAAACGCATGAACTAACATTTCTGCTTTTGAGCGCATGACGAAATTTAGATATGTATATCTAAGCTTTGCTAATATTTGCCCATGAAGTTATGAAAACATGTTCTCTGAAATTAAAAAAGGTCTAGTTTTTAAATGCTTTAGAAATGATAGAGAAAACTTTAAGGAATGTTTATTTTCTTTCTTTCTCTTTATTTTGATAACATGAGATGTTCTGAGAACATTTGACATTTTCTCTGAATGTTCTGAAACAAGCAGGCTTAGTAAGTTCTAATGTTAAAATACGTAAAGTAAACGACCTCCAACTAAAATGTTTTACACACATATCATTTTGACAATTAATTAATTAATCATTAATAAAAGACTAGTTCACATAAAAGAATATATTTTCTTCTGAACATGAAACTCAGTGGCTACCAGGTGAGGAAGTCTCTTTAAAGACCGGATCATTTAGAACAATGTTCTAATAATGTTACTGAGCAAATGTTAGTTAGTTAGCTGGGTGCATTTTTTATTTCAATTATGAATATTAAAGTGAGCCATACTGATTCAATAACAGCAGAGGCTTAATTTGCATCCTATGATAAACCAAGTATTTGCTGTGAATATATGCAGTTCAGTACTCATGTATATGGCTTCGCTTTCATGTCATGATCACACCACTATTCTCACCCCACTTCTAAGTCTGAAGACCAATCAGACAGAAAAGGATGTTCACAAGAAGGTATTTTTATGACATATCTAATATTGTTGCTGGTGTTATATCTAGAACCCATACAGTACGATGTGACCTGACTGTGAACGCATTGTTTATACGTCGTGCGGGTGGGAAAAAAATGAGATGCCAATTTTATTTATATGCGTATATGAAACCGGATAATAATAATAATGTTGGCCTGTTGCTTCATCTGTTTTGCATGTAGTTTGGGTTCTGTGAGTTTAAACGCTGGCAGCATGCATGTTTTTCGCTGAAGATCTGTTTGTGGTTAGTTATGCTTCTGCTTTTCTGCTGTCTTAGTGATGTGTCCAAAAGATTAGGAAAACAAGTTGATTTCATTTAGTTTAAGATCTCTGAACATGAAAAATTATATTTGTGTATTTATTTTAGATGCTAAACTAATCTTAGTCACTTGTTTATTCTTTGGTTAGTCTCTTTCTCTGATTAAGAGACAGTCCTGACCAACAGTGCCCGTCTTCCCTCCTGTGAGGAAACTTCCTCTTTCTTCTTTCTCTGTTAAAGAGTTGTAATTTCCTGTTCAGATGTCAGAGGAGCTGCTGTCTGTCAGACGGACTTCAGAGAAATAATGCTCATCTTTGGACTGATGCTGCTGCTGCTGGAAACCGCTGCATGTGAGTCAACTTCATAAAAATACAGTTTATTATTTTATTCTTACCCTGACTTTTTCATTTGAAAAACTGCATGATATAAAATTAGATGCATGTGTTTATGTAGAAAACTCAAAGTGGCTTTCAAATGAGGAACATAACAAGCAATTCTTTGCAAAGCAAACCATGTTTATAGTCAGGTTTATAGACAGGAAACATTGCAGATATTAATTTTTTGAAGTATGGTTTAAGGTGGTCTAAGTGCTTGTGGAAGATGTGCGTTATTTTTAAATAAACTGTTACAGACTGACAGTGATGTGTGAAACATGTAAACACTGACTGTTGGACGTTTAGTAGACATTAATTCATAATTAATCTCTTTAATGTCTTTAAAAACAGTTTTGAAAAGCTGTGTTAGGGTTAGAGTAACGTTAGATTTTCAGTAGTAATTACAGGTGGTTGTGTTCAGAGCCAAATCTTCTATATTTTTATAGCACTTTGTAAATTACAGATAGTTCAATAATATAATAATTATTATTATAATTATTCAATCATAATTAAGTATTTTACTCCCTAAGTTGTCAATGTAATACAAAAACACAACATTGGAAAGATAATGCAATCTAAAAGTCTATATGTATTCATTTTAAAAGGACCACACAGACTTCTAAAACTAATCTAAAGTTAAATGAAGTCAGAGAAAATCTTTAAATGAATGTGCTCAGACATGATAACATGTGATTGGCTGTACGTCTCAAAATGTGGAAACATGTCTATATGCATATTATATTATATAGCATGCTAATGACAATAATAAACACAGATATGCAAACACATGTTTGTCCTTGAGATAAACACTGATGAACCGAACTGAACAATGTAATTATTGTTTTATGTAAACCCCATTACAGTTGAATTAAAATTGTTCTCATATTCAATGAATTTTGCATCATTGATTCTGTTTAATGTCATAATTCAGTTCAGTTCAGTTCAGTTCAACAGTGTTGATTTTGATGTTGATGTTTAAAGAGCACTTCTTATTTTTGTCATTTTCAGTGTGGACACACTACTAACATTATTTACATCACAAAACAGTTGGGAGTAGTGCAGTTAATGAGTTAAGATGCACATAACACTGTTGTTTGTGGAGTATTATGTGAAAGTGTGTAAATCAGATCAGATTCCCTGAGACTGATGAGTGTAGTTTTACTGGTGTGTTGAACAGGTTTATTTAGTAGAAGATCTTCTGAAAATACTGGTCACAGTATATCCAGCTTTCTGATTTTAATTTAAGCTGAAAGGGTATTTTATACACTATTCATTTTGTATTCTTTTGAACATCCAGTATTTAATTTTGCAGAATAAAAAAGGCCCAGAGTGTTTTAAGTTGATGATCAGAGATATGTGTGTGTATTTCTGTGTGTGTGTGTTTTGTTCTTCAGGTCTGGAGTTAAACTGCAGTTTTGATCAGTCTGATCCCTGTTACACAGCTCTGGGACACAAACTCAATCTGCAGCTGGTGTCGGACGCTAGTAAATATAACCTGACGATAAGAAAGATTATAAACAACCCAGAACAAGATCCAGTTTGTAGAGTAAAGAATGGCAGGATGAGGATGAGTGAATGTGATCTTTATAAAAAAAGACCTGAAGTGACAGTCATTAATGGGACTCTGATAATAAATCGTGTGATCAGAGCAGATTCAGGGAATTACACATTAAAACTTGAGAGCTCAGACGGCACAGAAACATCTCGATATCTTCAGGTGATTGTTGAAGGTACAGAAACTCTCTCATCAGACTCATTACAATCGCATGTTCTCCAAAGATCTCACTCTCATGCAGATGAATCACAAAAACAAATAAAGAACAGATTAAAGAATAATAAAAGGAGCACAGAAACTCTGTCAGCAGAATATTTACATTTAAATAATTTTTTGTTTGTTTGTTTAAAGTGTTGCTGTTTAAAGTAATGTTGATGTTATTGTTATTTAGAATATATATTTAGAGGCTGGTTTGTGTTCATTAATAACCATATCTTGTGTATATCCTTTCACAGCTCCTTCAGTGACTGGGATCGTTCTGGGATGTTTTGTTGTAATTCTGATTGTTCTGGTCGCCGCTGGGTATTACTTTTACAGGAAGAAGATTTGGCTCAAACCAAGTAAGTCTTGAGTTCATTAACCTACAGTATTTCTGTCCTGAAACTAGCACCGCAGCACTGTCTTTATCACTAATATCTGTTTATCCTCATAACTCAATTGGGATTAAAGCATCTGATAAATTTGGAATTTTCCAGAATTAATAAGTCAGTAATGCAAACGCTCTACTCTACAAAAAATATTGAACTGTCATTATTTCTATAGCAACTTTTATTACAAAAGAATTGATACTATATTTGAGACATTTGGGAGGTTATGGTCTTTTTATAACATTAACCCTAACTACTGCAGTAAGTCATTCACAGAAGCATGAGACTGTAGGGAGAGAAAAAAGGGATTAAAAAGCATCTGTGGTTTTACTAAAAACAGTTCATTACAGCAAAGATGATGAAAGGTGTTTTCTGCTTTACTTTCATAACCCCGTGTGTCACCACTGTCCTGACACTGAGTCACAAACATGAACGGCACAACGAGTCACAGTGTTTCGTGAGAAATAGGCAAATCAAGAAATAATGCATTTACATTTAATAGAAAAAAATAATAAAATACATCAAAAATAAATCATAATTATAAAATGAATAGAATCATAAAATATAGATTAAAATAAAGAAGATAAATAAGTATGCAAATAAAATAAATTGTATAAATAAAATAAAATACAGTAAAAATAAATAGTAAGGTTCATCAGGGCTAAATGCGCCCCAGGGTAAAAACCACCTTTGAT